>CM038724.1:7858361-7868361 GCA_021613375.1 Megaleporinus macrocephalus | reverse complement strand
CAGTCGAAGCGGAAGAAAACTGGCTCACATTAAACTTTCGTAGAGGTATTTAACGCTTGCATTCTCCTCAAAAATAATAATAATAATAATAATAATAATAATAATAATAATAATCAAGACATATATTTTCAATGTTGGAACAAAATCACACAGAATGGTAAAAACATTCAAACTTGGTGAAGTTGAGGTTTAGAATATCTCAGCTGGATGTTGTTCCTGCTGGGGACCTGTAGGAAATTGACCATGTTGTAAGCTAACTAACATACTTGCAACGTAATTAAAACATCTCAGCAAAGTGCTTGATTCCAGGTTACTGTATCTGTAAATGTGCTTTTATTGGGGCTTTTCTGGAAACACAGAGCGAATGTGTAGCAACAACAACCACATCTTATATACAACAGTTTAAAATGTTATTGTCATTTACCTGAAGAGGTTTATGTAGATAAACAGATACGAGCCTGTTCCAAAAATAGCTGCTGTGTAAAATGTAAATAAGATCAAAATGCAATGATGTGCAAATTATTTAAACCATATGTTTCATTGAAATAGTACGATGACAATAATTCAATAATTACCAGTAAAAAAAGAGGTCTAACTGTGTTTACTGCTGTGTTTATCTCACTCTGTAAGTGTTTGGGAACTGAGAAATGTTTTCCATTGTTTTCTGCTTGAGCTTGATATTGATTTTAGCTGCTCAACAGAGTCTCATCTGTTGTATTTTTGTTTAATGCACCAGATGTATTCCATGTCTGGACCACCAGAACTCTTTACCAGTCTAGACCACAGGAACTCTTTTACTACAAAGCCATGCTGTAATATAAGCCGAATGTGGTTTTAGCATTGTCTTGCTGAAATACCTTCCCTGAAGAAGACGGTGTCTGGATGGCAGCATAGCTTCAAAAGCTTATCACCCTCCACCGGTAGTGGTGCTCCCTCTGAGAGGCTCTTTTTCTACCCAGTAATGTTAGAAACCGCAGATGTTGGGTTTTTAATGATTCTCAACTTTCCCAGCGTTTTGTTGTTCCTGTCCAACTTTTTATACTTGTTACTGGTGTAAAATTCAAAATTAGCATATATCTTTCGAAAAACACTAAAATGACTCAACACTTCAACATTAAATATTTTGTCCCAGTTCAAATATAGGCTTTACATGATTCATGCATTTTGCCCATCGTCCCACCTGTTCTGGAAAGAGGGTGGTATATTTAGTTTTACAGAACTTAGTAGATGTTTTAGATTAGATTAGATTCAAATTTGTCATTGTGCAGAGTACAGATACAAAGCCAATGAACTGCAGTTAGCATCCAACCAGAAGTTCAAAATATATTATTATTTACATAAAGAACAAAACAGAAATGACAGTTTTAGGTTATTGTACATGTGGTGGTATATAAATAAATATATAGAATGTAGGTATAGAATGAAGGTGTACACAGAATGTGAGATAAGGGGGTGGTATATAAATAAATATATAGAATGTAGGTGTACACAGAATGTGAGATAAGGGGGTGGTATATAAATAAATATATAGAATGTAGGTGTACACAGAATGTGAGATAAGGGGGTGGTATATAAATAAATATATAGAATGTAGGTGTACACAGAATGTGAGATAAAGTGTGGTATATAAAGAAATATATAGAACGAAGGTGTACACAGAATGTGAGATAGGGGGGTGGTATATAAATAAATATATAGAATGTAGGTGTACACAGAATGTGAGATAAAGGGTGGTATATAAATAAATATATAGAATGAAGGTGTACACAGAATGTGAGATAAGGGGTGGTATATGAATAAATATATAGAATGTAGGTGTACACAGAATGTGAGATAAGGGGTGGTATATGAATAAATATATAGAATGTAGGTGTACACAGAATGTGAGATAAGGGGGTGGTATATAAATAAATATATAGAATGAAGATGTACACAGAATGTGAGATAAAACGTGGTATATAAATAAAAATATAGAATGTAGGTGTACACAGAATGTGAGATAAGGGAGTGGTATATAAATAAATATATAGAATGTAGGTGTACACAGAATGTGAGATAAGGGAGTGGTATATAAATAAATATATAGAATGTGAGATAAGGGGGTGGTATATAAATAAATATATAGAATGTAAGTGTACACAGAATATGAGATAAGGGGGTGATATATAAATAAATATATAGAATGTAAGTGTACACAGAATGTGAGATAAGGGGGTGGTATATAAATAAATATATAGAATGAAGGTGTACACAGAATGTGAGATAAAGCGTGGTATATAAATAAATATATAGAATGTAGGTGTACACAGAATGTGAGATAGGGGGTGGTATATAAATAAATATATAGAATGTAGGTGTACACAGAATGTGAGATAAGGGGGTGGTATATAAATAAATATATAGAATGAAGGTGTACACAGAATGTGAGATAAAGGGTGGTATATAAATAAATATATAGAATGAAGGTGTACACAGAATGTGAGATAAGGGGGTGGTATATAAATAAATATATAGAATGAAGGTGTACACAGAATGTGAGATAAGGGAGTGGTATATAAATAAATATATAGAATGTAGGTGTACACAGAATGTGAGATAAGGGGGTGGTATATAAATAAATATATAGAATGAAGGTGTACACAGAATGTGAGATAAGGGGGTGGTATATAAATAAATATATAGAGTGTGAGATAAGGGGGTGGTATATAAATAAATATATAGAATGTAGGTGTACACAGAATGTGAGATAAGGGGGTGATATATAAATAAATATATAGAGTGTGAGATAAGGGGGTGGTATATAAATAAATATATAGAATGTAGGTGTACACAGAACGTTAGATAAGGGTGTGGTATATAAATAAATATATAGAGTGTGAGATAAGGGGGTGGTATATAAATAAATATATAGAATGTAGGTGTACACAGAATGTGAGATAAGGGGGTGATATATAAATAAATATATAGAATGTAAGTGTACACAGAATGTGAGATAAGGGGGCGGTATATAAATAAATATATAGAATGTAGGTGTACACAGAATGTCAGATAAGGGGGTGGTATATAAATAAATATATAGATTGTAGGTGTACACAGAATGTGAGATAAGGGAGTGGTATATAAATAAATATATAGAATGTAGGTGTACACAGAATGTGAGATAAGGGGTGGTATATAAATAAATATATAGAACGAAGGTGTACACAGAATGTGAGATAGGGGGGTGGTATATAAATAAATATATAGAATGTAGGTGTACACAGAATGTGAGATAAAGGGTGGTATATAAATAAATATATAGAATGAAGGTGTACACAGAATGTGAGATAAGGGGTGGTATATGAATAAATATATAGAATGTAGGTGTACACAGAATGTGAGATAAGGGGTGGTATATGAATAAATATATAGAATGTAGGTGTACACAGAATGTGAGATAAGGGGGTGGTATATAAATAAATATATAGAATGAAGATGTACACAGAATGTGAGATAAAACGTGGTATATAAATAAAAATATAGAATGTAGGTGTACACAGAATGTGAGATAAGGGAGTGGTATATAAATAAATATATAGAATGTAGGTGTACACAGAATGTGAGATAAGGGAGTGGTATATAAATAAATATATAGAATGTGAGATAAGGGGGTGGTATATAAATAAATATATAGAATGTAAGTGTACACAGAATATGAGATAAGGGGGTGATATATAAATAAATATATAGAATGTAAGTGTACACAGAATGTGAGATAAGGGGGTGGTATATAAATAAATATATAGAATGAAGGTGTACACAGAATGTGAGATAAAGCGTGGTATATAAATAAATATATAGAATGTAGGTGTACACAGAATGTGAGATAGGGGGGTGGTATATAAATAAATATATAGAATGAAGGTGTACACAGAATGTGAGATAAAGGGTGGTATATAAATAAATATATAGAATGAAGGTGTACACAGAATGTGAGATAAGGGGGTGGTATATAAATAAATATATAGAATGAAGGTGTACACAGAATGTGAGATAAGGGAGTGGTATATAAATAAATATATAGAATGTAGGTGTACACAGAATGTGAGATAAGGGGGTGGTATATAAATAAATATATAGAATGAAGGTGTACACAGAATGTGAGATAAGGGGGTGGTATATAAATAAATATATAGAATGTAGGTGTACACAGAATGTAAGGTAAAGGGTGGTATATAAATAAATATATAGAATGTAGGTGTACACAGAACGTTAGATAAGGGTGTGGTATATAAATAAATATATAGAGTGTGAGATAAGGGGGTGGTATATAAATAAATATATAGAATGTAGGTGTACACAGAATGTGAGATAAGGGGGTGATATATAAATAAATATATAGAATGTAAGTGTACACAGAATGTGAGATAAGGGGGCGGTATATAAATAAATATATAGAATGTAGGTGTACACAGAATGTCAGATAAGGGGGTGGTATATAAATAAATATATAGATTGTAGGTGTACACAGAATGTGAGATAAGGGAGTGGTATATAAATAAATATATAGAATGTAGGTGTACACAGAATGTGAGATAAGGGGTGGTATATAAATAAATATATAGAATGAAGGTGTACACAGAATGTGAGATAGGGGGGTGGTATATAAATAAATATATAGAATGAAGGTGTACACAGAATGTGAGATAAGGGGTGGTATATAAATAAATATACTTTATAATGTACTTCATAATGTCGTTTATAATGTAGTTTATAATGTAGTTTATATAGTCGTTTATAATGTCATTTTTAATGTCGTTTATAATGTCGTTTATAATGTCGTTAATAATGTAGTTTATAATGTAGTTGATAATGTCGTTTATATAGTAGTTTATAATGTAGTTTATAATGTCGTTTATATAGTAGTTTATAATGTAGTTTATAATGTACTTTATATAGTAATTTATAATGTCGTTTATATAGTAGTTTAGAATGTCGTTTAGAATGTCGTTTAGAATGTCGTTTATATAGTAGTTTATATAGTCGTTTATATAGTCGTTTATAATGTCGTTTATAATGTCATTTATAATGTAGTTTATAATGTAGTTTATGTAGTCGTTTATATAGTCGTTTATAATGTAATGTAGTTTATAATGTCGTTTATAATGCCGTTTATAATGTAGTTTATAATGTAATTTATAATGTAGTTTATATAGTAGTTTATAATGTAGTTTATAATGTCGTTTATAATGTAGTTTATAATGTAGTTTATAACGTCGTTAATAATGTCGTTTATTTAGTAGTTTATAATGTAGTTTATAATGTCGTTTATAATGTAGTTTATAATGTAGTTTATAATGTAGTTTATATAGTAGTTTATAATGTTGTTTATATAGTAGTTTATAATGTAGTTTATAATGTAGTTTATAATGTAGTTTATAATGTCGTTTATAATGTACTTTATAATGTAGTTTATAATGTCGTTTATAATGTAGTTTGTAATGTCGTTTATAATGTAGTTTATAATGTCGTTCATATAGTAGTTTATAATGTAGTTTATAATGTCGTTTATAATGTAGTTTATAATGTCGTTCATATAGTAGTTTATAATGTAGTTTATAATGTCGTTTATAATGTCGTTTATATAGTAGTTCATAATGTCGTTTATATAGTAGTTTATAATGTAGTTTATAATGTCGTTTATATAGTAGTTTATAATGTCGTTTATATAGTAGTTTATAATGTAGTTTATAATGTAGTTTATAATGTCGTTTATATAGTGGTTTATAATGTCGTTTATATAGTAGTTTATAATGTAGTTTATATAGTAGTTTATAATTTAGTTTATAATGTCGTTTATAGAGTAGTTCATAATGTTGTTTATATAGTAGTTTATAATGTCGTTTATAATGTAGTTTATAATGTAGTTTATAATGTCGTTAATAATGTCGTTCATATAGTAGTTTATAATGTAGTTTATAATGTAGTTTATAATGTCGTTTATAATGTTGTTAATAATGTCGTTCATATAGTAGTTTATAATGTAGTTTATAATGTAGTTTATAATGTAGTTTATATAGTCGTTTATATAGTCGTTCATAATGTTTATAATGTAGTTTATAATGTAGTTTATAATGTAGTTTATATAGTAGTTTATAATGTCGTTCCTATTCCTTTCCCCTTCCTATTCCTTTCCCCTTCCTATTCCTATCCCCTTCTTATTCCTTTCCCCTTCCTATTCCTATTCCTTTCTCCTTCCTATTCCTATTCCCTTCCTATTCATATCCCCTTCTTATTCCTTTCCCCTTCCTATTGCTAATCCTTTCCCCTTCCTATTCCTATCCCCTTCTTATTCCTTTCCCCTTCCTATTCCTATTCCTTTCCCCTTCCTATTTCTATCCCCTTCCTATTCCTATCCCCTTCCTATTCCTATTCCTTTTCCCTTCTTATTCCTTTCCCCTTCCTATTCCCATCCCTTTCCCCTTCCTATTCCTATCCCCTTCCTATTCCTATTCCCTTCCCCTTCCTATTCCTGTCCCCTTCCTATTCCTATTCCTTTCCTATCTGTAATGTAAAATAAAAGAGAACAGACGTAATATATTAAATTGTGTTAAAGTTTATGTACAGAGAAGGAAATCCTCATGTCTGTAGATAATTTTATTAATAAAGTTGAGAAGCCAGTGTGCTGTTTGGAGGTTTTTGATTCTGTAAGTATCTCCTAAACATGCGTTTAGTGTAAATCTAATAATAGAGCTCCTCTCTGTTGAGATAATTTTTGTTTGAATTAAAAATATTTCAATGTATTGCTTATGTTCAAATGTAAATACGTTTTCATCTTTATCACATTTGAAATCTTTATCTGATTTAAATTTGAATTAAACATGTTTAAGTGAAGTGTTTTTGTTAACTTACTAACATATACCTGAACTTGATAATAAGTCGCTGTAAGAGACTTAGTGATACATAATAGATCTTATATAAGCAATAGATCTTATACAAGCTTCTGGACATTTTAAATATAATATATATAATATTATATAACGAGTAATATATACATACATTTAATATTTTATATTTTATGTTAACAGATTGGTAATGTGTAAGATAAATGAGTAACCATCTTTTTGCTTCCATTTGGTGTTTTGTTGTTGTGTTTTTGTTTTTTTTTATAGTTGGTTGTTTATAGTATGGTTTAGTTTATGAATTGTTGAAATTCAACTGTCAAAATAAAGAGATAAAGTATGTGTTATTGCTGAGCTTTAACTGTTTTGGTTAATGAGTGTATTCATGTTAGCCATTCTTTTATCTGCTGAAATAAAAGGTACCTGCAAAGTGTTCAGGTAAGTAACCTTATTGATTCCTGTGTAAAAAACTGGAATTTAAAGAACAAAATAACCACAAATATATACATATATATATACAGAAATGTAACAGAAACGTAAGATGTTAATACATCCGATACACTGTAAAATACTATTTATTTATAGTGCATGGGATGCATCAAATGATGCATTGAATATGCTGGGTTTTTCTATAAAAAGCTAGCATATTTAATGCATCATTTGATGTTAAATTAAACATATAACTTTTGGAACTAAAGAACTGAGGTCTGTGAACTCACTAACCATAACCATTATAGGGTTAAAAATATATAATTTCACATCATTTTCTGTATTCTATCAGCAGAATCCAATGATTTAAAGCTGTAATCTTATGGATAAACAGATAAACAGTTCATTGTAATAGTTTGTTGGATCAATCAGCATTTAGCTGTTATCCACTGTACATTTATAAGGTAGGACTATTTATTTACAGATTATCTTCTATTACGTTCTAGATAAGTGTTCTAACAATGAAAATTCATCATTTTACCTACATTTGGCTGTAAAATTATGAAGAATATATAAAAAGAAAAGCTGTAATTTTACGGTGATTCGTTGTTAAATTATGTTTAGTATTTTACTGTAATTTTATGGGACATTTTACCGTTTTTTACTTTTTTTTTTACAGTGTATGGGAGGGGTTAGTTTCTGCTGGAAGTTGCTAGTTCAGATCCAGTGTTTGATTCAGTCTAAACTTGTTTTATTTATTGGTTTAGGTAGTTCAGATCTTAAGTTAGCTATTAGATTGAAAGAGCTTCATCTGGAAGTTAAACACCAGGAGCATGAAAGCCAGTATGAACTGGAGAGTGTAGATGTGCATGGAGCTGGAGTTGCGTCCTCACCTGTGTTACCTTCAGTGGAAACTTTTGGACATTTTGATCTTAGTAAGCAGATTTGATTGGTTCCCACTTTGAGAAGACCAAAGGAGGCTTGGCCGATTCTGTTACAGTGCAGACTGACTGGGAGAGCGTAAGAAGTCTGGTCTGCATTGTCTCTTGAGGATAGTCTGAATTATGATGTGGTAAAGGCTGCTATTTTCAGGGCGTAGATGTTAGTGCCTGAGGCTGTCAGAGATTTCATTCACATTTAAAAACTGCCAATCAGATCTTTACAGAGTTTGCTCGTTAAAAGCAGATCTTTTTGATGGATGGGTTCAGTCCAGCAAGGTGACACATTTCGAGCAGCTTCGTGAACTCGTTTTATTGGAGGATTTTAAAAATTTGAATGAACAGAAAGTTGTAGCACAGGCTGCGGTCTGTAGTGAGGAATTTGTTCTGACGCATAGGGGAAACTTTGTTTCGTCTCCCAGTGGGGGGGAGTTTAGTCCAGAGAGAAGCGTGAACAAATTTAGAGTAGCTAATGTGTCTCCTCGGTCTGGACATCAGGAATGTTTTTATTGTGGTGAAACTGGTCTTATTGCTGTTTGTCCAGTGTTTCAAAAAGAGCTTCTGTCTAGAGAACGTACTCCTGAAGCAGTTCGTTTTGTTCAGGTTACTTGTGATTCTGCTGCAGAAAGACGGGGCATTGATTCCGTGTGTTCCGTGTATGAGCCTTTTATTTTAGAAGGTTCAGTGTCGTTGACTGGTCAGGAGGGCGACCAGGTCCCAGTAAGAATTCTGTGAGACACGGGAGCTGCTCAGTCACTTACTGGTGGTGCCGTTATCTAATGAAACATTGTGTGGTGCTGATGTTCCAGGTGTTAAGCTCGGTGTAGTAAGAGTTCCACTACATAATGTGGATATTCAGTCTAGGTTGGTGACTGGGTTTGGTAAAACTGCTGTTGGTTCTAAGCTACCTGTAAAAGGGATTGACTTCATACTGGGTAATGACCTGGCTGGTGGAGGTCATTCGTGACCCTATATCTGAACCTGAGGAACACAGACTCAAGCGCAGTCGTGAAAGTCTGATTGATCTGATAGTTTTCTTTCCCATATTGATGGCACTGGTGGTGATCAGCAGAGTTGGATGTTGTGATTTCTCTGTAGGTCTCCATCGGTCAGTTAATGAACCTCAATTGCTTTCCACTGAGCATTGCTAAGGAGAACTCACTGCTGTCTTCTTCTCATGCTGAAGCTGACCTGTTACTGTCAGATCGTCGTTGAACAGCAGAGTGGTTCCTCTCTGGCTCGTTGCAGAGCCACTGTGGTAAACCAGTAAGGTTTGTCTCAGAAACCAGTTGCCTATTTTTTGAATGGGGAGTTATTGATGAGTGAATTAGAGTGAGGACCAGTTTACCAGCTAGTTGTCCCTCAGAAGTTTGTTATGTCCTCTAGGGGTAGGACGCAATAAATATTTCAAGTGAGTGTCCACTCAGCACCAGACCAAGCAAATACAACTCAAAGTGTAGACTTTTATTGTTCTTAAATGAAACTTTTGTCCATTTTTCAGCTTCAAAACATAATAAGAAACAAAATAAAACAGGATTCACTGACTTCAGGGTGACCCCAGACAAAAACATCTAACTAACCCCTAAAACAAAAAAAAAATACAAGAAACTACCCTACCTTCTCTCTCTCCGAAAACAGAGGCAAAAGAAGTTAACAAAAAAGGCAGGTCACCCCTACGACACATCCTGGACACTAAACATTATAATAAACAAACACAAAAATAGAAACAACAAACAAGTTAAGTCTGAGCTG
>CM038724.1:7843361-7853361 GCA_021613375.1 Megaleporinus macrocephalus | reverse complement strand
GAGCGTACAAAGCGAGTGAAGGAGTATCTAACTGAAAGGGAGAGAGCTCGGATTATACCTTTGGGGTGATCCTATTCCAACATGCAGTGATGGCGTGAAGGGGTGTGATGATGTATCAAGCTAGCTTGCAGAGCCAGTTTCAGTCCCCGCTTCACATCAAACTGGTCTCTGGGCACCAAGTTAGTGAAGGTGGAAGGCGTCCAGGTCAGAGTGCCATGACCTTAATATATATTTCTCTCTGCTCACCGTATGCACGATCCAACTGGAGCATAGTAAGGACGGGTGTAGTCACGGTCATTGACTGGAGGTACATTTTTAAGGAGTAGGCCAAACCCATGTTCTATGGGGGATGCAGATACACTAAGTCCCATATAGATTAGGCAGCTCCAGTTAGAACACATCATACATACAGGACTTCACAACATTGCACTCATCTCACTTTACTGACGAACAGGGGCCCGTTCTCCAAGCTGCTAGGACTCTCATCTACATACTTAGAGTTAGGTGGTAGGTACCGGGCAGGAACAGAGGCCTCAGAGAGTAACTATGACTCTGTGAAGGTAGCCGAAAGCCTCTCGGTCTAATTAGGATTAGGGTTAGCGCATGAATGGATGAACGAGATTCCCACTGTCCCTCCCTACTATCTAGTGAAACCACAGCCAAGGGAACAGACTTGGCAGAGTCAGCGGGGAAAAAGACCCTGTTGAGTTTCATTGCCCTCGTTTCAAGCTCTCTCTCATGCTTGTACGAGCGAGTTCAGCGTATTTGTCACACCAGCAGGAGTATAAACTCCCCGGGTACGTGATTTAAAACCCAAAACACCTAGGAGACGCAGCTGCATCACCAGTAACGCCAGGAGTCAGGGACTTCCAATTATTCCATTTCTATCCACAACAATAGAAATTTTAAAAAGAACTTAAAACATCAACATTTATATTACATTAACTTTTCTAAGCTCTTAATTCCCCTAAGTGTACAAAATCACTCTATGATAATTCACATTTGAATATGAATTTCAATATTCAGCTGCACCCAGGATAGAGAGAAAACACTACCCTATCAGAAGCTCCAAAAATGGAAATACACTTCCTTAACTCTCTGAAACTTGAATGACTTAAAATTCTTTAGACTTTTTAGTAAAAACACTGAATTACAGAACATATAAAAGTACAAAGAGGGAAAGTCTCCATTTGAACCGATTATGCTAAGCTAAGTGTCTTCCCATTCACTTGATATTCCTTAACCAAAACACACCTAGACTAAAACATGACACTAGACTTCATGATCATATCAGTGTACAGTTTCTGAACTGTATGTAAGGACATTCCAAACCTCTACGTGACAAGAAAGAAACCAGCACACAGGTTAATGTGTGGTCAGCCTGGGCAAAAGCTTTATTCTGAACCAGCCAGAGGCTATGGTTTCCTTGTTACTGCAGCCTGAGAGCGCCCTCTGCTGGATGAAACGAAAATGACCGTTTAGCCTTAAGTAGCTGAAAACTGAAGAATGTTTTAAGTACTTTGAGTTCAAACAAATAATAGTATAAAGATAATTATACCAAGATTTAAAACAGACTAACTGTAATCCAATCAAATGATATAAAGAAAAATTAAATTAAAAAATGTTAAGAGTTCTTATTTATTTTTACTGAAACTAATTTAACCCCCTTTTTTCAGTCTGCTACATGTATCTGCACTGTGTGCTCACTTTTCACTTTCATCTGATTATGTGATCAGACTGACTGAGTCTCACCCTGAGCTCAGCGACCAGGTTCAGGAGGAGGTGGACTTCCAGCTGCTACTGGGTAAAGAGCGCTTTAACCAAATTATTATTATTATTATTATTATTATTATTGCTGCATATTATTATTATTATTATTATTATTATTATTATTATTATTATTATTATTATTGCTGCATATTATTATTATTATTATTATTATTATTATTATTATTATTATTATTATTATTATTATTATTATTATTGCCTCATATTATTATTATTATTGCCTCATATTATGATGATGATTATTATTATTATTATTATTATTATTATTATTGCTGCATATTATTATTATTATTATTATTATTATTATTATTATTATTGTCTATTATTATTATTATTATTATTATTATTATTATTATTATTATTATTATTATTGTCTCATATTTTTATTATTATTGCTGCATATTATTATTATTATTTTTACTACTGCATATTACTACTGCAGAGATCCGGTTCTGATTGGTTCTATTGGTCGAACTATATGTTAATGTAGCGTATATACTAATATGTTCTAAGCTGTGGACTAGGTTGTTTCTCAGGTTTGCGTTTGGGCCAATCAGAAGATCACCAGGATCGCTACAGAGCTCAAACAACCAGCTACCCAAGAAATGACTCTTCACTGTTAAATTGAGTTGGAAAGTTCCTTTTAATACAAACACAAGTAAGTAAATAAACAAAACAAACTTTCACAATGTTATAAACACTACACGGGTAGAACATAAATGGTTAATTTAAATATAACCTGTACTAAATCATCAGTGTGTTCAATGAAAAATTTAGTACAGTTCAATAACCGGTTTGATATTTAACAAATTCTCAGATTTCAATGGGAATGTATGTGTAGGTGGTACCTGACCTATAACAAGCTCATAATTCTCATAAAATCAGCGTTTATTTGTAATAAACATAGATAATAACCAACATAGTTCACAAATAACTTCACATATTTACAGTATTTACAGTATTTACAATGAATAATTAGCAATTAACTATATATTTACAACTTTTATGCATGAAAAGTGAGAGAAACAGCGCTATTCAGCATAAAGAGGGTTAATTCCTCTTAATTCCTCTTTATGCCTCTTTATGCTTTCAGGGAGCGGAGGGAGAGGATAAGTCGTTTTGCCGGGCTGGGTCCTTTTCAGGTGGAGAGGGATGTGGACAATTGGCCCTTCGAATCAGCCTCGTCATCCAGAGAGATACTGGAAGCCCTCCGGTCAATTTAGACCACTTCTGCACCTGGACTAGATGGGGTTCGTAAGCAGTTCTTGCTGTCATGGGATCCAGAGTGTGAGAAACGTGCATGTTCAATGGTGGTTCACCGGAGTCATTCCGGTATGTCTGAAACGATGATGCACGATACTGTTACCCAAAGATTCGAACGGGGCGGTGATGGAGGTTGGCAACTGGAGGCCAATCACTATCGGTTTGATGATTTTGAGGCTCTTCACCAGGGTGATCCACGGTAGACTCGTTCGAGGGTGCCCGGGTCATCCACGCCAGCAGGGCTTTATCAGAGCTCCGGGTTGTTCTGAGAACATTGAGGTGCTGCAAGGCCTCATAAGGAACAGTAAAAAAGAGCCCAGCCCACTTGTGGTATTCGTAGACATCGCTAAGGCTTTTGATTCCATCTCCCATGAGCACATATGGTGGGTTCTAAGGGAGCGAGGGGTGGACGAACACATAGTAGCGCTGATCCAGAACTCCTACATTGAGTGCGTGATGAACGTAACCGTTGGAGACCAGTCCACCTCCGACATGTACCTGAGAGTTGGTGTCAAGCAGGGAGACTCCTTGTCCCCCCTGCTTTTCAACCTGGCCATGGACCCCCTTCATCCATGCGCTTGAAACCGCTGGACATGGCTTCAGCCTAACGGGCGTGCCCGTCTCGGTCCTGGCTTTCGCGGATGACTTGGCGGTAGTGAGAGTCTCATGGCAGGGCATGGCGGCCAGTCTTGAAACCCTTGAAGACTTCTGTGGGCACAGGAGGCTGGAAGTTCAGTCAACCAAACGTCACAGCTTTTTCATTTCTCGGTCGGGGTCCACCTGGTGGATCAATGCCTGTCCGCCTTGGAGGGTTCAAGGGGAGACCCTCCATATGCTCGGTCCGGATGAAGCGGTTAGGTACTTGGGCGTGATGGTGTCTCCCTGGCTGGGGGTGGAGAGGCCGGATATTGCCTCGCGGATGGCGGATTGGGTACAGAGAGTTGGTGACGCCATGCTCAAGCTGAACCAGAAACTGGTGATTTTGGTGAAGCAGGTCATACCGAGGGTCATTCATGCCGCTGATCGCTGCGAGCTGGGTCTGGGAAAGCTGAAGTCAGCGGATGGGATAATCAGGAAGGCTGTGAAAAGTTGGCTGCACTGCACAGTGGACCTGTGACGGGCTGTTGTATGTACGTAACCGAGATGGTGGCTTGGGGGAGCAAAAGTTGTCTCGTCTCATCCCATCCATCCAGGCAAGGCGTCTGTTTCGTCTTGCAAGGTCATCAGATGTTGTGACCAGAGAGCTGATGAGCACTGAAAAGGCGTATTCTAAGTTCAAGGCAGTGTGGAAGAGGGCCGGGGGTCTAGAGGAAGATCTGCCGTGTCTGGGGGCGGCAGAAGGACAGGTTTTGGGGAGCGATACCCCGGACCCGTTGATTCCAAGACGCCCCTTACCCTGTGACTGGAGAGCGGAGGAATTCCTAAAATGGGCCGGCCTGAAGGTACAGGGGGTTGGTGTGCTTGGTTTCCGAGGCTCCAGGGCTAGCAATGCGTGGCTGTCGAATCCCGTTGGGTTGAAGCAACGTCATTTCATTGCGGCTCTCCAGCTAAGGGCCAATGTCTATCCGACCCTCCAATTCAAACATAGGGGCAGGGGGATGGAGGGGGCCCTCTGCAGGCTGTGCTCAGGAGGGTTGGAATCCAAAGCTCACATCTTGGGTGGTTGACCTTCCACACAGTGGTCTAGGATAAGGAGGCATCACAGACTGTGTGAGGTAGTGGTGGCCGAGGCCGAGCGCTGGAACTGTACATCGTGAAAAGTCGTTGGAGGTACCCGGTGGGAAGCTCTTGCGGCCGGACATTGTGCTGGTTCAGGAAAAGCAGGTCTTGGTCGTCGATGTGACGGTGAGGTTCGAGTGCGTGGATGACACTCTTACCGGGGCGTCGGCGGAGAAGGTCAGAGCGTATACCTGCCTAAAGAGTACGATCATCTCTCAGTTTGGTTTCTCGTCGGTTCAGGTCTTTGGTCTCCCAGTGGGGGCCAGGGGTCTCTGGCCAGCATTCAATGAGAACCTGCTCAAAGCAATGGGCCTGCCCTCCGTGAGAAGGGCAGCATTTTCCAGACTGGTCAGTAGGAGAGCTGTACTGTATTCACTGGACATACTAGCAGGCTTCTACAGGGGATTACCCTAATTCAGGACCCCCGAATGATACGGAGAGGGCCTGTGAGCGTACAAAGCGAGTGAAGGAGTACCTCCTTGGAAAGGGAGAGAGCTCGGATTATACCTTTGGGGTGATCCTATTCCAACATGCAGTGATGGCGTGAAGGGGTGTGATGATGTATCAAGCTAGCTTGCAGAGCCAGTTTCAGTCCCCGCTTCACATCAAACTGGTCTCTGGGCACCAAGTTAGTGAAGGTGGAAGGCGTCCAGGTCAGAGTGCCATGACCTTAATATATATTTCTCTCTGCTCACCGTATGCACGATCCAACTGGAGCATAGTAAGGACGGGTGTAGTCACGGTCATTGACTGGAGGTACATTTTTAAGGAGTAGGCCAAACCCATGTTCTATGGGGGATGCAGATACACTAAGTCCCATATAGATTAGGCAGCTCCAGTTAGAACACATCATACATACAGGACTTCACAACATTGCACTCATCTCACTTTACTGACGAACAGGGGCCCGTTCTCCAAGCTGCTAGGGCTCTCATCTACATACTTAGAGTTAGGTGGTAGGTACCGGGCAGGAGCAGAGGCCTCAGGGCTCCTCTGGGTGGAATCTGTAATGATTACAAAGGCCTTTTAAATCCGACATCCTTGTGGTGCGGTTCGCCGCCAGGAAGTCATGAGGAATGAGGCCGCGTCATGCAGGTGGTAGAATGCTCGATGGGTGAGTCTAAACCCAGAAGGAAGAGTCAACCCGCCGCCTCGTGCAGCTGAATGTCAAAGTGAAGAAATTCAATGAAGCGCGGGTAAACGGCGGGAGTAACTATGTGAAGGTAGCCAAACGCCTCTCGGTCTAGTTAGGGTTAGGGTTAGCGCATGAATGGATGAACGAGATTCCCACTGTCCCTACCTACTATCTAGAGAAACCACAGCCAAGGGAACGGATTTGGCAGAATCATAAAGTTCTTAAAAGACAGTTCCACAGTGCTTTATTGGTGGTGCTAATCTTTAATCTCAGGAGAACCTTCCACCTCCCTAATCCTTCCAGTCAGCCACCCTATTGGTCGGCTGGATACGGTCTCATCCAATGAAAAAACTAAATTAAATCATTTAAAACTCTCTTTGTATTCTTGTGCTTATTTATTACAAACTGCTTCTTTGTTTTAGTTTAGCTGCCACAACATTTATTAAAGGTATGTTAGGTTCTAAGTTCAGGTAATTCAGTTCAGTTTGTTTTAATTAACAAGTTCTGAGCTTTATTACCTTCTACCTTCTTTACAACCTGAGTTACATTAAGCTCTCCACACCTTCATATTCTGTTTGTGAAACTCACCTCTTATGTTCGTCTAATGTTCTAGATTTGTTCTTTCAGAGGTCCTCCTTGAGCGGGAGGACGAGTCTGACCTTTTATCTTTATATTTTTATTTTTGTAGTATATTTTAGTTCTAGTTTTAGTTTATCACCAATTTTTAGATCCATGATGAGGAACATTCTGGTCAACAGTAACCTGGTGTGTAAGGTGTCCGACTTCAGCAGCATTACACCCCACCCCAGCTGCTGCAGGACCCCACACCCTGGAACCAGACAATTAGTTTTTAATATTGTGAATAGTTTATGTAAATATTATTTATTATAATGTAAGTAGTTAATATTTGTAAATAGTTCATATTTGTAAGTTTGTTTATAGAACAGACCTTACATGCATCTACCTGAACATCACTGCTATGGGCTCTCCTGCTGAGAGGCTTGAGAGAGTCAGAAACAACATAGACGACGTAGTGCAGGTTTTTTTTAGCTTCAGAAACAGTTTATTATTTAATCTTTATATAGTTTTAATCTTCTTTATACGTGTTTAAAGTGAATTTGATTTGATATTTTATTGATATTTGAATGTAAATATATCTTATAAATAGTTGTTTGTAAAAAGTTCATATTTGTGCATTTGTGATGTAACTAGAAGTTCATACAGCAGATCTGTACATAGTTACAGCTGAAGAAGCTGCTTGTTGTGGATCCTGTGATGCGACTTTCACCTTCAAAGACATGCCCCCCACCGTTCAAACAAGTAAAACAAGCCATAAAGACCTTAAAAAGTGACTTTTATTTCTTTGTTTATTAAATACTAGCAGTGCAGTTGTTACCGGCCTCAGGATTAGGAGAAACCTGGGGCACGGTTCAAACGGACACAGAAGTCAGCGTGTGCAAAACTGGAGTTCTTTATTTATACAAGAATCTTAAAATAGGAATGTTTAATATAAACTATTGTCAAATAATTATCTAACCTTAAACCCAAAATACATTTAAACAAGATTAACACTGAAATACAAAACAAAAAATCTCAACGTAATCACTAAAGAAGTTAACCAATATCCAATAAATAAAGTATAAGGACAATAAGCCACTTAAGTAAATTTCAATAAATGCACTAATATACTAAATAATCAGAGAAATAATCCTATTAATAATAATTATAATAATAATAATAATAATAATAATAATAATAATAATAATAATAATAAGGCAATTTTGTGGATTTTGAGTTTTCTATATCATTTAAACAAGCCAATGGTCGTTTACATTGTGTGGAAGTTTCAATGGAAGTGCCTTAAAACACCTGGGAAAAAATTCTGGTTCCATCGAATTACATTGAAAGTAAATATACATTGTAAATACATAACACAAAAAAACACATCTTGTATTAAACTGACATTTCTTCTAAAAACAATTTTAAGAGAACAGTATAACAATTACAAAGCTTAGCATATATATACATATATATATATACATATACATATATATATATATACATATATAGCTTTGTGGAGAAGCTGCTGGATGACCTGGAGGAGTAGGTAAACGTGTTCAATGTTCACAGTTCAAACAGAGAAAAGAAAAAAACAAGCCATAAAGACCTTAAAAAGTGACTTTTATTTGATTGTTTATTAAATATTTGCAGCGTAATCACTGCGTGGGGGTTGTTCACTCTAAAAACTGATTCAGGGTGTTAGTTAATAAAACATAATAAAAATAGTCCATTCAACATTAAAAATATGTTTGTTACATGTTTTTGAAATTCCAATCTTTTGGGCTCCAGAACAAAAATTCAGAAAATGGGTGTTGTTTATTTTACAATTAGGAATCTCCCACCAGAATACAATTCATCACTTGTGCCTGTTGTTCAATTCAATTGACAGAGAAGTCTATGGCCTTGGTAAGATCTTAGAAGCTCTCCTTGATGACAAATAGAAATGAAAGGACAGACTTATCAGCTCTATGGAAGGATTTCAGTTTTATCAGCAGACAGTCTAGCAGTGCATATGTAGAGAGATTTTCTGCTCACAGGATGTACCAGTTTTGTATGACTGACAAACAGGAACTGCAGTCTGTTTTTGATGAAGATGCTGTTGCTAAGCGCACTAGAGAAAAGTATGAGCAGCATGTTAGGCTGAGTGACCCTAGCTCAACTGGTGTCAAAGAAAACTCATGTTTGAAGAGGCTTCTGCATGTTCATGTCACAGAAAACATATGTGTAGACATAATGCATGATGTCCTTGAGGGTGTAGCCCCCCCTAGAGGTCAAGTTGTTATTGGGACAGTTATTTACATGAGAAGAGCTTAATCACAGAATCTCCAGTTTTGACTACGGTTATGGGAATGACAAAAATAAACCAAGTCTTATTCTCAACTTGAGATCTTCTGAAAATGTGGAGTCTTTTGCAGGTCTTGTCCTTTTTGGTGGGAGGTTTGATTGACAGAACAAGCCAGCACTGGCATCTGTTTATTTAGCTTCAGGAAATCTGCAGTATCATTGTTGCACCTGCTGTGAGGTTTGGCTTACTGTGTTCCTAAAGCAGCTCATGATTGACCACCATACTCTTTTCCAGATACTCTATGACCAAAGTCTCGTTCCTAACACCATTTTATGATACATTATCCTGGAATGCTTTGTAGGTTTGGACCCTTCTCTCAGTTGTGCTGCATGAGATTTGAAGCAAAGCACAACCCAATGAAGAGGCAAGCACATGTGGTGTGCAAGTTCAAGAATATAGTAAAACTCTAGTCTATAAACATCAAGTTCAGCAGGTGTATCATTTCAAGCTTGGCGACCCTTTCTGTAAGAAAACTGATGTTGGTGATGCTTATCCTGTGAGCGTTGGGTCTTGGAGAAAGGCTTTGGTTGTTTTGGAAGCACTCAAGTCAGTTTTAATAGTGATTTGACTTTAAATAGCACTGTTTATGTTACTCACATGGTGACTGTACTTGACCAAACATACAGAACTGGATCAGTTTTGCTACTCAAATATTACAAATATATAAATAAACAATTATTAATAAATAAATAAACAAATATTACAGAATGTTTCTCATCACAAATCTTTAAATTGATGATAATCAAACTAAAACTAAATAAACTAGAACTAATTCAACTTAAACTAACTACACTAAAACTAACTAAACTAAAATTATTTACACTAAAACTTACTAAACTGAATCTAATTAAACTAAAACTAACTACACTAAAACTAACTAAACTAAAATTATTTACACTAAACCTTACTAAACTGAATAACATAACATAACAGTGGAAACTAATTCCATGTCTATTTATAACTGAGCCTAATAGTAGCATATATAGTGTAAATAACAGAGGACCTAAAACAGAACCTTGTGGAACTCCATATTTCACTCTTGTATAATTAGATGATACATTATTTATCTTTACAAACTGAAAGCGATCACTAAGGTAAGATGTGAACCAGGATAACGCTGTTCCTGTGATTCCAACTATATTTTCTAGCCTGTCCAAGAGAATAGTGTGATCTATAGTGTCAAAAGCTGC
>CM038724.1:7807428-7842361 GCA_021613375.1 Megaleporinus macrocephalus | reverse complement strand
CTCACGTAACCTCACGTCACAAACCAGCACAGAGACAGCAATGACCTCACCGTAACCTCACATCACAAACCAGCACAGAGACAGCAATGACCTCACCGTAACCTCACATCACAAACCAGCACAGAGACAGCAATGACCTCCGTAACCTCACATCACAAACCAGCACAGAGACAGCAATGACCTCACCGTAACCTCACATCACAAACCAGCACAGAGACAGCAATGACCTCAGTAACCTCACATCACAAACCAGCACAGAGACAGCAATGACCTCACCGTAACCTCACGTCACAAACCAGCACAGAGACAGCAATGACCTCACCGTAACCTCACATCACAAACCAGCACAGAGACAGCAATGACCTCACCGTAACCTCACATCACAAACCACACAGACAGCAATGACCTCACCGTAACCTCACATCACAAACCAGCACAGAGACAGCAATGACCTCAACAAAACCTCACATCACAAACCAGCACAGAGACAGCAATGACCTCACCGTAACCTCACATCACAAACCAGCACAGAGACAGCAATGACCTCACCGTAACCTCACATCACAAACCAGCACAGAGACAGCAATGACCTCACCGTAACCTCAGTCACAAACCAGCACAAGAGACAGCAATGACCTCACAAAACCTCACGTCACAAACCAGCACAGAGACAGCAATGACCTCACCGTAACCTCACGTCACAAACCAGCACAGAGACAGCAATGACCTCACGTAACCTCACATCACAAACCAGCACAGAACAGCAATGACCTCACCGTAACCTCACATCACAAACCAGCACAGACACAGCAATGACCTCACCGTAACCTCACATCACAAACCAGCACAGAGACAGCAATGACCTCACCGTAACCTCACATCACAAACCAGCACAGAGACAGCAATGACCTCACCGTAACCTCACATCACAAACCAGCACAGAGACAGCAATGACCTCCGTAACCTCTCACAAACCAGCACAGAGACAGCAATGACCTCACCGTAACCTCACATCACAAACCAGCACAGAGACAGCAATGACCTCACCGTAACCTCAGTCACAAACCAGCACAGAGACAGCAATGACCTCAACAAAACCTCACATCACAAACCAGCACAGAGACAGCAATGACCTCACCGTAACCTCACATCACAAACCAGCACAGAGACAGCAATGACCTCACCGTAACCTCACGTCACAAACCAGCACAGAGACAGCAATGACCTCCGTACCTCACATCACAAACCAGCACAGAGACAGCAATGACCTCACCGTAACCTCACATCACAAACCAGCACAGAGACAGCAATGACCTCACCGTAACCTCACATCACAAACCAGCACAGAGACAGCAATGACCTCAACGTAACCTCACATCACAAACCAGCACAGAGACAGCAATGACCTCACCGTAACCTACATCACAAACCAGCACAGAGACAGCAATGACCTCACCGTAACCTACATCACAAACCAGCACAGAGACAGCAATGACCTCACCGTAACCTCACATCACAAACCAGCACAGAGACAGCAATGACCTCACCGTAACCTCACATCACAAACCAGCACAGAGACAGCAATGACCTCAACAAAACCTCACGTCACAAACCAGCACAGAGACAGCAATGACCTCACCGTAACCTCACATCACAAACCAGCACAGAGACAGCAATGACCTCACCGTAACCTCACATCACAAACCATCACAGAGACAGCAATGACCTCAACAAACCTCACATCACAAACCAGCACAGAGACAGCAATGACCTCACCGTAACCTCACATCACAAACCAGCACAGAGACAGCAATGACCTCAACCGTAACCTCACATCACAAACCAGCACAGAGACAGCAATGACCTCAACGTAACCTCACCACAAACCAGCACAGACACAGCAATGACCTCACCGTAACCTCACATCACAAACCAGCACAGACACAGCAATGACCTCACCGTAACCTCACATCACAAACCAGCACAGAGACAGCAATGACCTCACCGTAACCTCACATCACAAACCAGCACAGAGACAGCAATGACCTCACCGTAACCTCACATCACAAACCAGCACAGAGACAGCAATGACCTCACCGTGACCTCACATCACAAACCAGCACAGAGACAGCAATGACCTCACCGTGACCTCACATCACACCAGCACAGACACAGCAATGACCTCACCGTAACCTCACATCACAAACCAGCACAGAGACAGCAATGACCTCACCGTAACCTCACATCACAAACCAGCACAGAGACAGCAATGACCTCAACGTAACCTCACATCACAAACCAGCACAGAGACAGCAATGACCTCACCGTAACCTCACATCACAAACCAGCACAGAGACAGCAATGACCTCACCGTAACCTCACATCACAAACCAGCACAGAGACAGCAATGACCTCACCGTAACCTCACATCACAAACCAGCACAGAGACAGCAATGACCTCACCGTAACCTCACATCACAAACCAGCACAGAGACAGCAATGACCTCACAAAACCTCACATCACAAACCAGCACAGAGACAGCAATGACCTCACCGTAACCTCACATCACAAACCAGCACAGAGACAGCAATGACCTCAACGTAACCTCACATCACAAACCAGCACAGACACAGCAATGACCTCACCGTAACCTCACATCACAAACCAGCACAGAGACAGCAATGACCTCACCGTAAACCTCATGTCACAAACCAGCACAGAGACAGCAATGACCTCACCGTAACCTCACATCACAAACCAGCACAGAGACAGCAATGACCTCACCGTAACCTCACATCACAAACCAGCACAGAGACAGCAATGACCTCAACCGTAACCTCACGTCACAAACCAGCACAGAGACAGCAATGACCTCAACCGTAACCTCACATCACAAACCAGCACAGAGACAGCAATGACCTCACCGTAACCTCACATCACAAACCAGCACAGAGACAGCAATGACCTCACGTAACCTCACATCACAAACCAGCACAGAGACAGCAATGACCTCACCGTAACCTCACATCACAAACCAGCACAGAGACAGCAATGACCTCACCGTAACCTCACATCACAAACCAGCACAGAGACAGCAATGACCTCACCGTAACCTCACATCACAAACCACACAGACAGCAATGACCTCACCGTAACCTCACATCACAAACCAGCACAGAGACAGCAATGACCTCACCGTAACCTCACGTCACAAACCAGCACAGAGACAGCAATGACCTCACCGTAACCTCACATCACAAACCAGCACAGACACAGCAATGACCTCACCGTAACCTCACATCACAAACCAGCACAGAGACAGCAATGACCTCACCGTAACCTCACGTCACACAAACCAGCACAAGACAGCAATGACCTCAACGTAACCTCACATCACAAACCAGCACAGAGACAGCAATGACCTCACCGTAACCTCACATCACAAACCAGCACAGAGACAGCAATGACCTCACCGTAACCTCACATCACAAACCAGCACAGAGACAGCAATGACCTCAACGTAACCTCACATCACAAACCAGCACAGAGACAGCAATGACCTCACCGTAACCTCACATCACAAACCAGCACAGAGACAGCAATGACCTCACCGTAACCTCACATCACAAACCAGCACAGAGACAGCAATGACCTCACCGTAACCTCACATCACAAACCAGCACAGAGACAGCAATGACCTCACCGTAACCTCACATCACAAACCAGCACAGAGACAGCAATGACCTCACCGTAACCTCACATCACAAACCAGCACAGAGACAGCAATGACCTCACCGTAACCTCACATCACAAACCAGCACAGAGACAGCAATGACCTCACCGTAACCTCAATCACAAACCAGCACAGAGACAGCAATGACCTCACCGTAACCTCACATCACAAACCAGCACAGAGACAGCAATGACCTCACCGTAACCTCACATCACAAACCAGCACAGAGACAGCAATGACCTCACCGTAACCTCACATCACAAACCAGCACAGAGACAGCAATGACCTCACCGTAACCTCACATCACAAACCAGCACAGAGACAGCAATGACCTCACCGTAACCTCACATCACAAACCAGCACAGAGACAGCAATGACCTCACGTAACCTCACATCACAAACCAGCAGAGACAGCAATGACCTCACGTAACCTCACATCACAAACCAGCACAGAGACAGCAATGACCTCACCGTAACCTCACATCACAAACCAGCACAGAGACAGCAATGACCTCACCGTAACCTCACATCACAAACCAGCACAGAGACAGCAATGACCTCACCGTAACCTCACATCACAAACCAGCACAGAGACAGCAATGACCTCACCGTAACCTCACATCACAAACCAGCACAAAGACAGCAATGACCTCACCGTAACCTCACATCACAAACCAGCACAGAGACAGCAATGACCTCACCGTAACCTCACATCACAAACCAGCACAGAGACAGCAATGACCTCAACGTAACCTCACATCACAAACCAGCACAGAGACAGCAATGACCTCAACGTAACCTCACATCACAAACCAGCACAGAGACAGCAATGACCTCACCGTAACCTCACATCACAAACCAGCACAAAGACAGCAATGACCTCACCAAAACCTCACATCACAAACCAGCACAGAGACAGCAATGACTCACCGTAACCTCACATCACAAACCAGCACAGAGACAGCAATGACCTCACCGTAACCTCATCACAAACCAGCACAGAGACAGCAATGACCTCACCGTAACCTCACATCACAAACCAGCACAGAGACAGCAATGACCTCACCGTAACCTCATCACAAACCAGCACAGAGACAGCAATGACCTCACCGTAACCTCACATCACAAACCAGCACAAGACAGCAATGACCTCACAAACCTCACATCACAAACCAGCACAGAGACAGCAATGACCTCACGTAACCTCACGTCACAAACCAGCACAGAGACAGCAATGACCTCACGTAACCTCACATCACAAACCAGCACAGAGACAGCAATGACCTCACCGTAACCTCACATCACAAACCGCACAGAGACAGCAATGACCTCACCGTAACCTCACTCACAAACCAGCACAGAGACAGCAATGACCTCACCGTAACCTCACATCACAAACCAGCACAGAGACAGCAATGACCTCACGTAACCTCACGTCACAAACCAGCACAGAGACAGCAATGACCTCACCGTAACCTCACATCACAAACCAGCACAGAGACAGCAATGACCTCAACGTAACCTCACATCACAAACCAGCACAGAGACAGCAATGACCTCACCGTAACCTCACATCACAAACCAGCACAGAGACAGCAATGACCTCACCGTAACTCACGTCACAAACCAGCACAGAGACAGCAATGACCTCACCGTAACCTCACATCACAAACCAGCACAGAGACAGCAATGACCTCACCGTAACCTCACATCACAAACCAGCACAGACAGCAATGACCTCACCGTAACCTCACATCACAAACCTGCACAGAGACAGCAATGACCTCACCGTAACCTCACATCACAAACCAGCACAGAGACAGCAATGACCTCAACAAAACCTCACATCACAAACCAGCACAGAGACAGCAATGACCTCACGTAACCTCACATCACAAACCAGCACAGAGACAGCAATGACCTCACCGTAACCTCACATCACAAACCAGCACAGAGACAGCAATGACCTCAACGTAACCTCACATCACAAACCAGCACAGAGACAGCAATGACCTCACCGTAACCTCACATCACAAACCAGCACAGAGACAGCAATGACCTCACGTAACCTCACATCACAAACCAGCACAGAGACAGCAATGACCTCACCGTAACCTCACATCACAAACCAGCACAGACACAGCAATGACCTCACCGTAACCTCACATCACAAACCAGCACAGACAGCAATGACCTCACCGTAACCTCACATCACAAACCAGCACAGAGACAGCAATGACCTCACCGTAACCTCACATCACAAACCAGCACAGAGACAGCAATGACCTCACCGTAACCTCACATCACAAACCAGCACAGACAGGAATGACCTCACCGTAACCTCACATCACAAACCAGCACAGACAGGAATGACCTCACCGTAACCTCACATCACAAACCAGCACAGAGACAGCAATGACCTCACCGTAACCTCACATCACAAACCAGCACAGAGACAGCAATGACCTCAACAAAACCTCACGTCACAAACCAGCACAGAGACAGCAATGACCTCACCGTAACCTCACATCACAAACCAGCACAGACAGGAATGACCTCACCATAACCTCACGTCACAAACCAGCACAGACACAGCAATGACCTCACCGTAACCTCACATCACAAACCAGCACAGACACAGCAATGACCTCACCGTAACCTCACATCACAAACCAGCACAGAGACAGCAATGACCTCACCGTAACCTCACATCACAAACCAGCACAGAGACAGCAATGACCTCACCGTAACCTACATCACAAACCAGCACAGAGACAGCAATGACCTCACCGTAACCTCACATCACAAACCAGCACAAGACAGCAATGACCTCACGTAACCTCACATCACAAACCAGCACAGAGACAGCAATGACCTCACCGTAACCTCACATCACAAACCAGCACAGAGACAGCAATGACCTCACCGTAACCTCACGTCACAAACCAGCACAGAGACAGCAATGACCTCACGTAACCTCACATCACAAACCAGCACAGAGACAGCAATGACCTCAACCGTAACCTCACATCACAAACCAGCACAGAGACAGCAATGACCTCACGTAACCTCACATCACAAACCAGCACAGAGACAGCAATGACCTCACCGTAACCTCACATCACAAACCAGCACAGAGACAGCAATGACCTCACCGTAACCTCACATCACAAACCAGCACAGAGACAGCAATGACCTCACCGTAACCTCACATCACAAACCAGCACAGAGACAGCAATGACCTCACCAAACCTCACGTCACAAACCAGCACAGAGACAGCAATGACCTCACGTAACCTCACAGTCACAAACCAGCACAGAGACAGCAATGACCTCACCATAACCTCACATCACAAACCAGCACAGAGACAGCAATGACCTCAACGTAACCTCACATCACAAACCAGCACAGAGACAGCAATGACCTCACCGTAACCTCACATCACAAACCAGCACAGAGACAGCAATGACCTCACCGTAACCTCACATCACAAACCAGCACAGAGACAGCAATGACCTCACCGTAACCTCACATCACAAACCAGCACAGAGACAGCAATGACCTCACCGTAACCTCACATCACAAACCAGCACAGAGACAGCAATGACCTCACCGTAACCTCACATCACAAACCAGCACAGAGACAGCAATGACCTCACCGTAACCTCACATCACAAACCAGCACAGAGACAGCAATGACCTCACCGTAACCTCACATCACAAACCAGACAGAGACAGCAATGACCTCACCGTAACCTCACATCACAAACCAGCACAAGACAGCAATGACCTCAACCGTAACCTCACATCACAAACCAGCACAGACACAGCAATGACCTCACCGTAACCTCACATCACAAACCAGCACAGAGACAGCAATGACCTCACCGTAAACCTCACATCACAAACCAGCACAGAGACAGCAATGACCTCACCGTAACCTCACATCACAAACCAGCACAGAGACAGCAATGACCTCACCGTAACCTCACGTCACAAACCAGCACAGAGACAGCAATGACCTCACCGTAACCTCACGTCACAAACCAGCACAGAGACAGCAATGACCTCACCGTAACCTCACATCACAAACCAGCACAGAGACAGCAATGACCTCACCGTAACCTCACATCACAAACCAGCACAGAGACAGCAATGACCTCACCGTAACCTCACGTCACAAACCAGCACAGAGACAGCAATGACCTCACCGTAACCTCACATCACAAACCAGCACAGAGACAGCAATGACCTCACCGTAACCTCACATCACAAACCAGCACAGAGACAGCAATGACCTCACCGTAACCTCACATCACAAACCAGCACAGAGACAGCAATGACCTCACCGTAACCTCACGTCACAAACCAGCACAGAGCAGCAATCCTCAACAAAACCTCAGTCACAAAACCAGCAGAGACAGCAATGACCTCACCGTAACCTCACATCACAAACCAGCACAGAGACAGCAATGACCTCACCGTAACCTCACGTCACAAACCAGCACAGAGACAGCAATGACCTCAACGTAACCTCACATCACAAACCAGCACAGAGACAGCAATGACCTCACCGTAACCTCACATCACAAACCAGCACAGAGACAGCAATGACCTCACCGTAACCTCACATCACAAACCAGCACAGAGACAGCAATGACCTCATGTAACCTCACGTCACAAACCAGCACAGAGACAGCAATGACCTCACCAACCTCACATCACAAACCAGCACAGAGACAGCAATGACCTCACCGTAACCTCACGTCACAAACCAGCACAGAGACAGCAATGACCTCACCGTAACCTCACATCACAAACCAGCACAGAGACAGCAATGACCTCACCGTAACCTCACATCACAAACCAGCACAGAGACAGCAATGACCTCACCGTAACCTCACATCACAAACCAGCACAGAGACAGCAATGACCTCAATGTAACCTCACGTCACAAACCAGCACAGAGACAGCAATGACCTCACCGTAACCTCACATCACAAACCAGCACAGAGACAGCAATGACCTCACCGTAACCTCACATCACAAACCAGCACAGAGACAGCAAAGACCTCAACATAACCTCACATCACAAACCAGCACAGACACAGCAATGACCTCACCGTAACCTCACATCACAAACCAGCACAGAGACAGCAATGACCTCACCGTAACCTCACGTCACAAACCAGCACAGAGACAGCAATGACCTCACCGTAACCTCACATCACAAACCAGCACAGAGACAGCAATGACCTCACCGTAACCTCACATCACAAACCAGCACAGAGACAGCAATGACCTCACCGTAACCTCACCACAAACCAGCACAGAGACAGCAATGACCTCACCGTAACCTCACATCACAAACCAGCACAGACAGCAATGACCTCACCGTAACCTCATCACAAACCAGCACAGAGACAGCAATGACCTCACCGAACCTCACATCACAAACCAGCACAGAGACAGCAATGACCTCAATGTAACCTCACGTCACAAACCAGCACAGAGACAGCAATGACCTCACCGTAACCTCACATCACAAACCAGCACAGAGACAGCAATGACCTCACCGTAACCTCACGTCACAAACCAGCACAGAGACAGCAATGACCTCACCGTAACCTCACATCACAAACCAGCACAGAGACAGCAATGACCTCACCGTGACCTCACGTCACAAACCAGCACAGAGACAGCAATGACCTCAACAAAACCTCATGTCACAAACCAGCACAGAGACAGCAATGACCTCACCGTGACCTCACATCACAAACCAGCACAGAGACAGCAATGACCTCACCGTGACCTCACATCACAAACCAGCACAGAGACAGCAATGACCTCACCGTAACCTCACATCACAACCCACAGAGACAGCAATGACCTCAACGTAACCTCACATCACAAACCAGCACAGAGACAGCAATGACCTCACCGTAACTCACATCACAAACCAGCACAGAGACAGCAATGACCTCACCGTAACCTCACATCACAAACCAGCACAGAGACAGCAATGACCTCACCGTAACCTCACGTCACAAACCAGCACAGAGACAGCAATGACCTCACCGTAACCTCACATCACAAACCAGCACAGAGACAGCAATGACCTCACCGTAACCTCACGTCACAAACCAGCACAGAGACAGCAATGACCTCACCGTAACCTCACATCACAAACCAGCACAGAGACAGCAATGACCTCACCGTAACCTCACATCACAAACCAGCACAGAGACAGCAATGACCTCAACCGTAACCTCACATCACAAACCAGCACAGAGACAGCAATGACCTCACCGTAACCTCACATCACAAACCAGCACAGAGACAGCAATGACCTCACCGTAACCTCACATCACAAACCAGCACAGAGACAGCAATGACCTCACCGTAACCTCACATCACAAACCACACAGACAGAATGACCTCACCGTAACCTCACATCACAAACCAGCACAGAGACAGCAATGACCTCAACAAAACCTCACGTCACAAACCAGCACAGAGACAGCAATGACCTCACGTAACCTCACATCACAAACCAGCACAGACACAGCAATGACCTCACCGTAACCTCACATCACAAACCAGCACAGAGACAGCAATGACCTCACCGTAACCTCACGTCACAAACCAGCACAGAGACAGCAATGACCTCAACAAAACCTCACGTCACAAACCAGCACAGAGACAGCAATGACCTCACCGTAACCTCACATCACAAACCAGCACAGAGACAGCAATGACCTCAACGTAACCTCACATCACAAACCAGCACAGAGACAGCAATGACCTCACCGTAACCTCACATCACAAACCAGCACAGACACAGCAATGACCTCACCGTAACCTCACATCACAAACCAGCACAGAGACAGCAATGACCTCACCGTAACCTCACATCACAAACCAGCACAGAGACAGCAATGACCTCACCGTAACCTCACATCACAAACCAGCACAGAGACAGCAATGACCTCACCGTAACCTCACATCACAAACCAGCACAGAGACAGCAATGACCTCACCGTAACCTCACATCACAAACCAGCACAGAGACAGCAATGACCTCACCGTAACCTCACGTCACAAACCAGCACAGAGACAGCAATGACCTCACCGTAACCTCACATCACAAACCAGCACAGAGACAGCAATGACCTCAACGTAACCTCACATCACAAACCAGCACAGACACAGCAATGACCTCACCGTAACCTCACATCACAAACCAGCACAGAGACAGCAATGACCTCACCGTAACCTCACATCACAAACCAGCACAGAGACAGCAATGACCTCACCTAACCTCACATCACAAACCAGCACAGAGACAGCAATGACCTCACCGTAACCTCACATCACAAACCAGCACAAAGACAGCAATGACCTCAACAAAACCTCACATCACAAACCAGCACAGAGACAGCAATGACCTCACCGTAACCTCACGTCACAAACCAGCACAGAGACAGCAATGACCTCAACGTAACCTCACATCACAAACCAGCACAGAGACAGCAATGACCTCACCGTAACCTCACATCACAAACCAGCACAGAGACAGCAATGACCTCACCGTAAACTCACGTCACAAACCAGCACAGAGACAGCAATGACCTCACCGTAACCTCACATCACAAACCAGCACAGAGACAGCAATGACCTCACCATAACCTCACATCACAAACCAGCACAGAGACAGCAATGACCTCACCGTAACCTCACATCACAAACCAGCACAGAGACAGCAATGACCTCACCGTAACCTCACATCACAAACCAGCACAGAGACAGCAATGACCTCAATGTAACCTCACATCACAAACCAGCACAGAGACAGCAATGACCTCACCGTAACCTCACATCACAAACCAGCACAGAGACAGCAATGACCTCACCGTAACCTCACGTCACAAACCAGCACAGAGACAGCAATGACCTCACCGTAACCTCACATCACAAACCAACACAGACAGGAATGACCTCACCGTAACCTCACATCACAAACCAGCACATAGACAGCAATGACCTCAACAAAACCTCACGTCACAAACCAGCACAGAGACAGCAATGACCTCAACGTAACCTCACATCACAAACCAGCACAGACACAGCAATGACCTCACCGTAACCTCACATCACAAACCAGCACAGAGACAGCAATGACCTCACCGTAACCTCACGTCACAAACCAGCACATAGACAGCAATGACCTCAACAAAACCTCACGTCACAAACCAGCACAGAGACAGCAATGACCTCACCGTAACCTCACTTCACACCAGCACAGAGACAGCAATGACCTCAACGTAACTCACATCACAAACCAGCACAGACACAGCAATGACCTCACCGTAACCTCACATCACAAACCAGCACAGACACAGCAATGACCTCACCGTAACCTCTCATCACAAACCAGCACAGAGACAGCAATGACCTCACCGTAACCTCACATCACAAACCAGCACAGAGACAGCAATGACCTCAACGTAACCTCACATCACAAACCAGCACAGAGACAGCAATGACTCACCGTAACCTCACGTCACAAACCAGCACAGAGACAGCAATGACCTCACCGTGACCTCACATCACAAACCAGCACAGAGACAGCAATGACCTCACCGTAACCTCACGTCACAAACCAGCACAGAGACAGCAATGACCTCAACAAAACCTCACATCACAAACCAGCACAGAGACAGCAATGACCTCACCGTAACCTCACATCACAAACCAGCACAGAGACAGCAATGACCTCACCGTAACCTCACATCACAAACCAGCACAGAGACAGCAATGACCTCACCGTAACCTCACATCACAAACCAGCACAGAGACAGCAATGACCTCACCGTAACCTCACATCACAAACCAGCACAGAGACAGCAATGACCTCACGTAACCTCACATCACAAACCAGCACAGACACAGCAATGACCTCACCGTAACCTCACATCACAAACCAGCACAGAGACAGCAATGACCTCACCGTAACCTCACATCACAAACCAGCACAGAGACAGCAATGACCTCACCGTAACCTCACATCACAAACCAGCACAGAGACAGCAATGACCTCAACAAAACCTCACATCACAAACCAGCACAGAGACAGCAATGACCTCACCGTAACCTCATCACAAACCAGCACAGAGACAGCAATGACCTCAACGTAACCTCACATCACAAACCAGCACAGAGACAGCAATGACCTCAACGTAACCTCACATCACAAACCAGCACAGAGACAGCAATGACCTCACCGTAACCTCACATCACAAACCAGCACAGAGACAGCAATGACCTCACCGTAACCTCACATCACAAACCAGCACAGAGACAGCAATGACCTCACCGTAACCTCACATCACAAACCAGCACAAAGACAGCAATGACCTCAACAAAACCTCACATCACAAACCAGCACAGAGACAGCAATGACCTCACCGTAACCTCACGTCACAAACCAGCACAGAGACAGCAATGACCTCACCGTAACCTCACATCACAAACCAGCACAGAGACAGCAATGACCTCAACGTAACCTCACATCACAAACCAGCACAGAGACAGCAATGACCTCACCGTAACCTCACATCACAAACCAGCACAGAGACAGCAATGACCTCACCGTAACCTCACATCACAAACCAGCACAGAGACAGCAATGACCTCACCGTAACCTCACGTCACAAACCAGCACAGAGACAGCAATGACCTCACCATAACCTCACATCACAAACCAGCACAGAGACAGCAATGACCTCAACGTAACCTCACATCACAAACCAGCACAGAGACAGCAATGACCTCACCGTAACCTCACATCACAAACCAGCACAGAGACAGCAATGACCTCACCGTAACCTCACATCACAAACCAGCACAGAGACAGCAATGACCTCACCGTAACCTCACATCACAAACCAGCACAGAGACAGCAATGACCTCACCGTAACCTCACATCACAAACCAGCACAGACAGGAATGACCTCACCGTAACCTCACATCACAAACCAGCACAGAGACAGCAATGACCTCACCGTAACCTCACATCACAAACCAGCACAGAGACAGCAATGACCTCAACAAAACCTCACGTCACAAACCAGCACAGAGACAGCAATGACCTCACTGTAACCTCACGTCACAAACCAGCACAGAGACAGCAATGACCTCACCATAACCTCACATCACAAACCAGCACAGAGACAGCAATGACCTCAACGTAACCTCACATCACAAACCAGCACAGAGACAGCAATGACCTCACCGTAACCTCACATCACAAACCAGCACAGAGACAGCAATGACCTCACCGTAACCTCACATCACAAACCAGCACAGAGACAGCAATGACCTCACCGTAACCTCACATCACAAACCAGCACAGAGACAGCAATGACCTCACCGTAACCTCACATCACAAACCAGCACAGAGACAGCAATGACCTCACGTGACCTCACATCACAAACCAGCACAGAGACAGCAATGACCTCACCGTAACCTCACATCACAAACCAGCACAGAGACAGCAATGACCTCACCGTAACCTCACATCACAAACCAGCACAGAGACAGCAATGACCTCACCGTAACCTCACATCACAAACCAGCACAAAGACAGCAATGACCTCAACGAAACCTCACATCACAAACCAGCACAGAGACAGCAATGAACTCACCGTAACCTCACGTCACAAACCAGCACAGAGACAGCAATGACCTCAACGTAACCTCACATCACAAACCAGCACAGACACAGCAATGACCTCACCGTAACCTCACATCACAAACCAGCACAGAGACAGCAATGACCTCACCGTAAACACGTCACAAACCAGCACAGAGACAGCAATGACCTCACCGTAACCTCACATCACAAACCAGCACAGAGACAGCAATGACCTCACCGTAACCTCACGTCACAAACCAGCACAGAGACAGCAATGACCTCACCGTAACCTCACATCACAAACCAGCACAGAGACAGCAATGACCTCACCGTAACCTCACATCACAAACCAGCACAGAGACAGCAATGACCTCAATGTAACCTCACATCACAAACCAGCACAGAGACAGCAATGACCTCAACGTAACCTCACATCACAAACCAGCACAGAGACAGCAATGACCTCACCGTAACCTCACATCACAAACCAGCACAGAGACAGCAATGACCTCACCGTAACCTCACATCACAAACCAACACAGACAGGAATGACCTCACCGTAACCTCACATCACAAACCAGCACATAGACAGCAATGACCTCAACAAAACCTCACGTCACAAACCAGCACAGAGACAGCAATGACCTCACCGTAACCTCACATCACAAACCAGCACAGACACAGCAATGACCTCACCGTAACCTCACATCACAAACCAGCACAGAGACAGCAATGACCTCACCGTAACCTCACGTCACAAACCAGCACATAGACAGCAATGACCTCAACAAAACCTCACGTCACAAACCAGCACAGAGACAGCAATGACCTCACCGTAACCTCACATCACAACCAGCACAGAGACAGCAATGACCTCAACGTAACCTCACATCACAAACCAGCACAGACCAGCAATGACCTCACCGTAACCTCACATCACAAACCAGCACAGACACAGCAATGACCTCACCGTAACCTCACATCACAAACCAGCACAGAGACAGCAATGACCTCACCGTAACCTCATCACAAACCAGCACAGAGACAGCAATGACCTCACCGTAACCTCACATCAAAACCAGCACAGAGACAGCAATGACCTCACCGTAACCTCACGTCACAAACCAGCACAGAGACAGCAATGACCTCACCGTGACCTCACATCACAAACCAGCACAGAGACAGCAATGACCTCACCGTAACCTCACGTCACAAACCAGCACAGAGACAGCAATGACCTCACCGTGACCTCACGTCACAAACCAGCACAGAGACAGCAATGACCTCACCGTAACCTCACGTCACAAACCAGCACAGAGACAGCAATGACCTCAACGTAACCTCACGTCACAAACCAGCACAGAGACAGCAATGACCTCACCGTAACCTCACATCACAAACCAGCACAGAGACAGCAATGACCTCACCGTAACCTCACATCACAAACCAGCACAGAGACAGCAATGACCTCACCGTAACCTCACATCACAAACCAGCACAGAGACAGCAATGACCTCACCGTAACCTCACATCACAAACCAGCACAAAGACAGCAATGACCTCAACAAAACCTCACATCACAAACCAGCACAGAGACAGCAATGAACTCACCGTAACCTCACGTCACAAACCAGCACAGAGACAGCAATGACCTCAACGTAACCTCACATCACAAACCAGCACAGAGACAGCAATGACCTCAACGTAACCTCACATCACAAACCAGCACAGAGACAGCAATGACCTCACCGTAACCTCACATCACAAACCAGCACAGAGACAGCAATGACCTCACCGTAACCTCACATCACAAACCAGCACAGAGACAGCAATGACCTCACCGTAACCTCACATCACAAACCAGCACAAAGACAGCAATGACCTCACCAAACCTCATCACAAACCAGCACGAGACAGCAATGACCTCAACGTAACCTCACGTCACAAACCAGCACAGAGACAGCAATGACCTCAACGTAACCTCACATCACAAACCAGCACAGAGACAGCAATGACCTCAACGTAACCTCACATCACAAACCAGCACAGAGACAGCAATGACCTCACCGTAACCTCACATCACAAACCAGCACAGAGACAGCAATGACCTCACCGTAACCTCACATCACAAACCAGCACAGAGACAGCAATGACCTCACCGTAACCTCACGTCACAAACCAGCACAGAGACAGCAATGACCTCACCATAACCTCACATCACAAACCAGCACAGAGACAGCAATGACCTCAACGTAACCTCACATCACAAACCAGCACAGAGACAGCAATGACCTCACCGTAACCTCACATCACAAACCAGCACAGAGACAGCAATGACCTCACCGTAACCTCACATCACAAACCAGCACAGAGACAGCAATGACCTCACCGTAACCTCACATCACAAACCAGCACAGAGACAGCAATGACCTCACCGTAACCTCACATCACAAACCAGCACAGACAGGAATGACCTCACCGTAACCTCACATCACAAACCAGCACAGAGACAGCAATGACCTCACCGTAACCTACATACACAAACCAGCACAGAGACAGCAATGACCTCAACAAAACCTCACGTCACAACCCAGCACCAATAGCCAGCAATGACCTCACTGTAACCTCACGTCACAAACCAGCACAGAGACAGCAATGAACTCACCATAAACCTCACATCACAAACCGCACCAGAGACAGCAATGACCTCAACGTAACCTCACATCACAAACCAGCACAGAGACAGCAATGACCTCACCGTAACCTCACATCACAAACCAGCACAGAGACAGCAATGACCTCACCGTAACCTCACATCACAAACCAGCAAGAGACAGCAATGACCTCACGTAACCTCACATCACAAACCAGCACAGAGACAGCAATGACCTCACCGTAACCTCACATCACAAACCAGCACAAGACAGAATGACCTCACCGTAACCTCACATCACAAACCAGCACAGAGACAGCAATGACCTCACCGTAACCTCAACACAAACCAGCACAGAGACAGCAATGACCTCACCGTAACCTCACATCACAAACCAGCACAAGAGACAGCAATGACCTCACCGTAACCTCACATCACAAACCAGCACAGACAGGAATGACCTCACCGTAACCTCACATCACAAACCAGCACAGAGACAGCAATGACCTCAACAAAACCTCACGTCACAAACCAGCACAGAGACAGCAATGACCTCACTGTAACCTCACGTCACAAACCAGCACAGAGACAGCAATGACCTCACCATAACCTCACGTCACAAACCAGCACAGAGACAGCAATGACCTCACCGTAACCTCACATCACAAACCAGCACAGAGACAGCAATGACCTCACCGTAACCTCACATCACAAACCAGCACAGAGACAGCAATGACCTCACCGTAACCTCACATCACAAACCAGCACAGACAGGAATGACCTCACCGTAACCTCACATCACAAACCAGCACAGAGACAGCAATGACCTCACCGTAACCTCACATCACAAACCAGCACAGAGACAGCAATGACCTCACCGTAACCTCACATCACAAACCAGCACAGAGACAGCAATGACCTCACCGTAACCTCACATCACAAACCAGCACAGAGACAGCAATGACCTCACCGTAACCTCACATCACAAACCAGCACAGACAGGAATGACCTCACCGTAACCTCACATCACAAACCAGCACAGAGACAGCAATGACCTCACCGTAACCTCACATCACAAACCAACACAGACAGGAATGACCTCACCGTAACCTCACATCACAAACCAGCACAGACAGGAATGACCTCAACAAAACCTCACGTCACAAACCAGCACAGAGACAGCAATGACCTCACCGCGACCTCACATCACAAACCAGCACAGAGACAGCAATGACCTCACCGCGACCTCACATCACACCAGAGTCGTATCAGGTAAACACTTTTTTTGTGTTAAAGGCTTTAATAAACACAGAATCTCTGAAGAAGCTGTCAAGTCCTGTGCTTCATGCAGGACCACCGGAGACCACCAGGGTTAACTTGTGACCAAAACATTCCAGTAAAGTACGCAGACCAAACAATGTCAATAAGTCACAACAGCCGATTGCAACCCTGACGTAAGCTGCTTAATGCCTAGACACAGGTGTACCACCTGTCAGGTACGACCCCTCCTACCTGCTTTATGGTACCACCTGTCAGGTACGACCCCTCCTACCTGCTTTATGCTACCACCTGTCAGGTACGACCCCTCCTACCTGCTTTATGGTACCACCTGTCAGGTACGACCCCTCCTACCTGCTTTATGGTACCACCTGTCAGGTACGACCCCTCCTACCTGCTTTATGCTACCACCTGTCAGGTACCACCCCTCCTACCTGCTTTATGCTACCACCTGTCAGGTACGACCCCTCCTACCTGCTTTATGGTACCGCCTGTCAGGTACGACCCCTCCTACCTGCTTTATGCTACCACCTGTCAGGTACGACCCCCTCCTACCTGCTTTATGGTACCACCTGTCAGGTACGACCCCTCCTACCTGCTTTATGCTACCACCTGTCAGGTACCACCCCTCCTACCTGCTTTATGCTACCACCTGTCAGGTACGACCCTCCTACCTGCTTTATGCTACCCACCTGTCAGGTACGACCCCTCCTACCTGCTTTATGCTACCACCTGTCAGGTACGACCCCTCCTACCTGCTTTATGCTACCACCTGTCAGGTACGACCCCTCCTACCTGCTTTATGGTACCACCTGTCAGGTACGACCCCTCCTACCTGCTTTATGCTACCACCTGTCAGGTACGACCCCTCCTACCTGCTTTATGGTACCACCTGTCAGGTACGACCCCTCCTACCTGCTTTATGGTGAACGTCCTTGTCTGCACCTGCAGCTTGGGTCTCACCTAAAGCAGAAAAAGCACAACATGAACTTCACACCACTACTGCAGATATAAAGGTACTGAACATCACACCAGGACACACCCACACAAACACATACACAGTAAAAGTCCTCAAAGCTAGTTACTCCACTCACCTCGGGTTCAGGGAGCAGTGGGGGCTCGCTGAGGGCCGCTGAGGGCCGCTGAGGGCCGGCTCTTGATTTAAACAGTCCTACAGAGGCATGTCGGGTCTAGCAAAGTATGTGTAAGGGCACGAGGCCGAAGTTGGTTCCTTCTTCACCATTAGATGGCGCTTTTTCAACACAGCTAGCTACATTAATGGATAGGAGGCGCTGTAAACACTCTGAACACACACAGTGACTGTCCGAGCTTCAAACACAGAGGTTCTTCACAGAGATGTGTCCCCAATACAAATATGTCTCAGACCAAAAGATAAAAACTAGAAATCCAAGTGGAGGGGAACTGCACTCCTGTCTTGTGTCACAGGTCTGTATTCATTCTTACAGTCTCTACTAATCTCCACTCACTGACTGTATAGCTCCTGAAGAAGAAGAACTCCTACTGTCAAAAGTCTCAGGACACCCGTTTATTTCAGAAAGGAAAGGGAAATTACTCCAGCCAGTACCGGGTGAGGGGTCTATCTAGGGGGCTATGTCCTGAACATGGCCACCATCTTGAAAGCTGCCATATTGGATCAGGGCGGGTTTTTCCAATGGGAAGGTGGTCCTGTAGCAGATCAAAGAAGATCAGACCTGATCAGATTTGTAATATCTCCTGAGGTTCAAACGTTATCAACACAGAAAGTAGCAACAACAATCCCCGGTACTGAACACAGATCTGAAGATTCTTGGCTCTGATCCCATATGGACATTAAGTTAACGAATTAGATACGAATATTAATAAAGAACGTACGTTAGCCATTAACGTCTGCATTGCATTTACATTATAAGTGCTGCACTTAAGGGTGTAGGAGCGGGTTTGATATTGGGGGGGGGGGGGCACATTTGCTAATATGAATGAAAGCCCACCCTATCCCCTAAATATTACCTGTAAGCTGATTCCACTGTAGGTAAGGATACTCCACATTACATGGTGCTGTTATTAGAAAACTTTTAAGTTATATATGCAGTGTCTGGATTATAGATATATTTATATATTTATATTTATATTATTTTATTTGGAGGATGATGCTGAAATGTATGGTAAGGTTTCCTGACTAGACTAGACAAGTTCTAATAAAACACAAGCAGAACACACGTTTCTCAGCAGCGTTACCACAGAGAACCCTCAGTTACATAAATATCTTAATGTCCAACAATCCAGTTAGTGAAAGTACGAGGTAGGTGTTTCTAATAAAGTGGCCAGTTAGTGAAGGTACGAGGTAGGTGTTTCTAATAAAGTGGCTAGTTAGTGAAGGTACGAGGTAGGTGTTTCTAATAAAGTGGCCAGTTAGTGAAGGTACGAGGTAGGTGTTTCTAATAATGTGGCCAGTTAGTGAAGGTACGAGGTAGGTGTTTCTAATAAAGTGGCCAGTTAGTGAAGGTACGAGGTAGGTGTTTCTAATAAAGTGGCCAGTTAGTGAAGGTACGAGGTAGGTGTTTCTAATAAAGTGGCCAGTTAGTGAAGGTACGAGGTAGGTGTTTCTAATAAAGTGGCCAGTTAGTGAAGGTACGAGGTAGGTGTTTCTAATAAAGTGGCCAGTTAGTGAAAGTACGAGGTAGGTGTTTCTAATAAAGTGGCCAGTTAGTGAAAGTACGAGGTAGGTGTTTCTAATAAAGTGGCCAGTTAGTGAAGGTATGAGGTAGGTGTTTCTAATAAAGTGGCCAGTTAGTGAAAGTATGAGGTAGGTGTTTCTAATAAAGTGGCCAGTTAGTGAAGGTACGAGGTAGGTGTTTCTAATAAAGTGGCCAGTTAGTGAAGGTACGAGGTAGGTGTTTCTAATAAAGTGTCCAGTTAGTGAAGGTACGAGGTAGGTGTTTCTAATAAAGTGGCCAGTTAGTGAAGGTACGAGGTAGGTTGTTTCTAATAAAGGGCCAGTTAGTGAAGGTACGAGGTAGGTGTTTCTAATAAAGTGGCCAGTTAGTGAAGGTACGAGGTAGGTGTTTCTAATAAAGTGGCCAGTTAGTGAAGGTACGAGGTAGGTGTTTCTAATAAAGTGGCCAGTTAGTGAAGGTACGAGGTAGGTGTTTCTAATAAAGTGGCCAGTTAGTGAAAGTACGAGGTAGGTGTTTCTAATAACGTGGCCAGTTAGTGAAGGTACGAGGTAGGTGTTTCTAATAAAGTGGCCAGTTAGTGAAGGTACGAGGTAGGTGTTTCTAATAAAGTGGCCAGTTAGTGAAGGTACGAGGTAGGTGTTTCTAATAAAGTGGCCAGTTAGTGAAGGTACGAGGTAGGTGTTTCTAATAAAGTGGCCAGTTAGTGAAAGTACGAGGTAGGTGTTTCTAATAAAGTGGCCAGTTAGTGAAAGTACGAGGTAGGTGTTTCTAATAAAGTGGCCAGTTAGTGAAGGTATGAGGTAGGTGTTTCTAATAAAGTGGCCAGTTAGTGAAGTATGAGGTAGGTGTTTCTAATAAAGTGGCCAGTTAGTGAAGGTACGAGGTAGGTGTTTCTAATAAAGTGGCCAGTTAGTGAAGGTACGAGGTAGGTGTTTCTAATAAAGTGTCCAGTTAGTGAAGGTACGAGGTAGGTGTTTCTAATAAAGTGGCCAGTTAGTGAAGGTACGAGGTAGGTGTTTCTAATAAAGTGGCCAGTTAGTGAAGGTACGAGGTAGGTGTTTCTAATAAAGTGGCCAGTTAGTGAAGGTACGAGGTAGGTGTTTCTAATAAAGTGGCCAGTTAGTGAAGGTACGAGGTAGGTGTTTCTAATAAAGTGGCCAGTTAGTGAAAGTACGAGGTAGGTGTTTCTAATAAAGTGGCCAGTTAGTGAAAGGTACGAGGTAGGTGTTTCTAATAAAGTGGCCAGTTAGTGAAGGTATGAGGTAGGTGTTTCTAATAAAGTGGCCAGTTAGTGAAAGTATGAGGTAGGTGTTTCTAATAAAGTGGCCAGTTAGTGAAGGTACGAGGTAGGTGTTTCTAATAAAGTGGCCAGTTAGTGAAGGTACGAGGTAGGTGTTTCTAATAAAGTGTCCAGTTAGTGAAGGTACGAGGTAGGTGTTTCTAATAAAGTGGCCAGTTAGTGAAGGTACGAGGTAGGTGTTTCTAATAAAGTGTCCAGTTAGTGAAGGTATGAGGTAGGTGTTTCTAATAAAGTGGCCAGTTAGTGAAGGTACGAGGTAGGTGTTTCTAATAAAGTGGCCAGTTAGTGAAGGTACGAGGTAGGTGTTTCTAATAAAGTGTCCAGTTAGTGAAGGTACGAGGTAGGTGTTTCTAATAAAGTGGCCAGTTAGTGAAGGTACGAGGTAGGTGTTTCTAATAAAGTGGCCCGTTAGTGAAGGTACGAGGTAGGTGTTTCTAATAAAGTGGCCAGTTAGTGAAGGTACGAGGTAGGTGTTTCTAATAAAGTGTCCAGTTAGTGAAGGTACGAGGTAGGTGTTTCTAATAAAGTGGCCAGTTAGTGAAGGTACGAGGTAGGTGTTTCTAATAAAGTGGCCAGTTAGTGAAGGTACGAGGTAGGTGTTTTCTAATAAAGTGGCCAGTTAGTGAAGGTACGAGGTAGGTGTTTCTAATAAAGTGTCCAGTTAGTGAAGGTACGAGGTAGGTGTTTCTAATAAAGTGGCCAGTTAGTGAAGGTACGAGGTAGGTGTTTCTAATAAAGTGGCCCGTTAGTGAAGGTACGAGGTAGGTGTTTCTAATAAAGTGGCCAGTTAGTGAAGGTACGAGGTAGGTGTTTCTAATAAAGTGGCCAGTTAGTGAAGGTACGAGGTAGGTGTTTCTAATAAAGTGGCCAGTTAGTGAAGGTACGAGGTAGGTGTTTCTAATAAAGTGGCCAGTTAGTGAAGGTACGAGGTAGGTGTTTCTAATAAAGTGTCCAGTTAGTGAAGGTACGAGGTAGGTGTTTCTAATAAAGTGGCCAGTTAGTGAAGGTACGAGGTAGGTGTTTCTAATAAAGTGGCCAGTTAGTGAAGGTACGAGGTAGGTGTTTCTAATAAAGTGGCCAGTTAGTGAAGGTACGAGGTAGGTGTTTCTAATAAAGTGTCCAGTTAGTGAAGGTACGAGGTAGGTGTTTCTAATAAAGTGTCCAGTTAGTGAAGGTACGAGGTAGGTGTTTCTAATAAAGTGTCCAGTTAGTGAAGGTACGAGGTAGGTGTTTCTAATAAAGTGGCCAGTTAGTGAAGGTACGAGGTAGGTGTTTCTAATAAAGTGGCCAGTTAGTGAAGGTACGAGGTAGGTGTTTCTAATAAAGTGGCCAGTTAGTGAAGGTACGAGGTAGGTGTTTCTAATAAAGTGGCCAGTTAGTGAAGGTACGAGGTAGGTGTTTCTAATAAAGTGGCCAGTTAGTGAAGGTACGAGGTAGGTGTTTCTAATCTGAACCTATGAAAAGAAGTATCAGCCTGATTTCTCTAACGCGTATGAAGATGTTGGCCTCACTCGAATATAAGAAATATGAAATGATCAGTTTCAGTACTGTCAGCGTTCAGTAGTGACGAGCTTTACTTCAGTCCAAGATAAAAGATTGTATAGCTACAAAACATGCCTACATTATGTAAACAGTTACAAAACATAAAAGAAACTTGTGTAAATGGTTTACTGATGTGATGATATTCAGCATTTTTCAGAAACTCAAAGATGAATTCCACCAGTTTTCAAAATGTCTGAATAATTCAGTGTGTAGGACGTCTTTCAGAGTAGGATTGGTATGAAATGGTTCAGATTATTTTTTTTACTGAGACGTGAACTAGGGGTTTCCATGACGACAACACAAAGATATTTTATTTACCATCCAAACCTGGCAGTGATACCAAGTGTATAGAAAGTCCAAAGATTGTTCCTGTGCTGCATGTACTTCTCTGAAATTAATTTTATTTAAAAATGTGGAGATTAAAATACAATTTAAACCAATTTTCACCAGAAGCCGTCCTAAAGTGCTGTCAGATTTAGAATATTTAAAAAGAGTTCCCTTGTTGGTGAAAGCATTGTTTAATAGCACTATGAAATGTTCACAACAAAAAAGTCTGTTTTTTTCAGTAACTTTTTAAACTGGTGTCACTGTTACTGGTGTTCTTTGTTTTCACCACAGAATTGTTATTTGAACGGTTTAGATTTGTTATCTAAAATTACTATTGCATTTATAAATAAATAGCTATAAATTTAATATCAGTTTCATCATGTATATTTGAATGAAAAGAGCTGCTTTATTATTCCAGTATGTGTCAAACACAGTCAACACACTCACTGCAGTAACAGCACCGCCTGTGTGTTAATTAACACAATTAGTGTGTAAATAACAATAACACATGATCTGTGTCTAAATGAACACGTGTCGTCTCTGAGCACGCTCAGTAAATGTGTTAAATATCTACACATTCTGTTTCCTATTTAACACATCTCTCTTTAGAGTGCAGGTCGTCCAGCAGCTTCTCCACAAAACTATATATGTAATTAAAAAGATAAATAAAATAAATAAATAAATATATATATATATATAAGTAGGCCGCTCGAGGGAAGAGAGGGACCACAAGTGACTGGAGCTGTGCTTGTTATCCGTGGCCGGGTGTGTTGGATTTCTTGCCCCGCCTCCTTGGACATGCTGTCTCTGGCTGTCCACAGCAATGCGTGCTGAAGGGGGCGTGTCCCTTTCAGCACACTGGAGAGCGGCCTGTGGCTGAGGTGCCTCGGAGGAGCGGATCTTGTGAGGCGGCCGTCGCCCACAATATATATATACACACATATATACATATACATACATATACAGGGGTTGAACAGTGAAACTGGAACAGCTGTGATGTTAGTGTGGGGGGTTTGATGGTTAAACTGGTCCAGTCTGGAGTTCAGTCTTCATTAACTGCACCAGTAAGATCAGAGTGTGAAGTTCAGTTAGCAGGTAAGACACAGTTTATCAGAATATTACAATAACACAGCATTCTGGGACGTACCAGAGTTCAAAAGAGGACAAACTGCTGGTGCATCTGTGACCAAGACAGCAAATCTCTGTGATGTATCAAGAGCCACGGTATCCAGGGTAACATCAGCAGACCACCAAGAAGAACAACCACACGCAACTGGATTAACTGTGGACGCGAGAGAAGCTGTCTGAAAGAGATGTTGGGTTCTAACTCGGATTGTATCCAAAAAACATGAAACACCTCAGCTCTCCTGTTTCACCAGAACTGTCCGTCAGGAGCTCCACAGGGTCTACAGGGCCGGCCTGCTGTAGCCAAACCTCTGGTCACTCGTGCCAATGCCAAACGTCAATGGTGCAAGGAGATCAGATCTTGGGCTGTGAACAATGTGGAACATGTTTTGTTCTCTGATGATCCACCTTCACTGTTCTCCCCACATCCGGGAGAGTTACGGTGAGGAGAAGAACCAAAGAAGCAGACCACCCAGACTGGTGCATGCCCAGAGTGAAGCATGGGGGTGGATCAGTGATGGTTTTGGCCCAATACTTTTGCTAGATGGGTGCGTCACTGCCAAGGACTACCGAACCATTCTGGAGGACCATGTGCACCAATGGTTCAAACATTGTATCCTGAAGGCGGTGCCGTGTATCAGGATGACGATGCTCCAACACACACAGCAAGACTGGAGAAAGATGGTTTGATGAACATGAAAGTGAAGTTGAACATCTCCCATGGCCTGCACAGTCACCAGATCTAAATATTATTGAGCCACTTTGGGGTGTTTTGGAGGAACGAGTCAGGAAACGTTTTCCTCCATCAGCATCACGTAGTGACCTGAACACTGTCCTGCAAGAAGAATGGTTTAAAATCCCTCTGACCACCGTGCAGGACTTGTATATGTCATTCCCAAGACCACCTGACACTGTATTGACCACAAAAGGAGGCCCTACACCAGACTAATAAATTACTGTGGTCTAAAACCAGGAGTTTCAGTTACATTGTCCACCCCCTGTACATAGAGAGGCTAGTGATGGAGACACACTAATGAATGAATTAGGAATGTGAGCTATGTTTGTCTTACCCGTGTGAACATGAAGGTTTTCACTACAAAGATAATAAAAATATTCTGTAAATATATAATGTTGCTTCAGTTCATTCAAAATGTTTTATGAATTTGATCAAAGTTTAAAGTATGAGACTGAAAAAGAAAAAAAATGATGGTCAAAATTCATGAATTTGAAGCTAATTTTAATTTGATTTTAATGTGATTAAATTGTATAGTTTTTTTTTCAGTCTCAGATGTGACTGGCAATGTCACAATTCATAAATGTGTATAAAAAGAAATAGACAAGAAACATGATTCCAAACCCAGAAAAACACTCTTCCTGTAAAGAAAACATGATTCAGCCTGATTCAGCCTGATTCAGCCTGATTCAGCCTGATTCAGCCTGATTCAGCCTGATTCAGCCTGATTCAGCCTGGCCCACATTGTTTTAACATATTATTTAAAATCTATTTAAATATTACGCAGTAATTCACACCACGCACTGAACAGGAAGCTGAACTTCCAGGTAGATACTGAAGACATTATTCACTTCAGGTCAGAACAGTTACTCATCCTACACAGAGAAGCACCCCCCCCCCCCCCCACCCCCACCCAAATGGAGAAAAGCTGGTTTCAGCCTGGTCCAAGCTGATTTAATATAAATAAACATTTGGAATTGGATTCCTGAGTAATTTTCCACTCTGGAAAATAAACAGGAAGCTAAAGTTCTGAATAGACTTTGTTAGGTTGAACAGCTGTTGGCTGGAACTTGCTGGTATCTTGAGCCACAGTCTATGAAGATTAGTAAAACAAAAACTAGACCAGCTTTAAGAAGTTCATGATAATGAGCTAGTACCAACTCACAACACGAGAGACTGTCTTTGATGATGTTTTACTTTCTTTACTTTTCCTATTAAAACAGAAACAACAATATAAACACACAACAACAGTTCCTCCTCCACGCCACAGGAAGCACTTCCACCCAGTGCATTCAGAGTTCTTTACTTTTCAGCTGTTTAAAAATAGAAATAGACTAAATTCAACTGATATTATACAGTTCATCATCTGCCAGACACTTTTTATACAATGTGAAGTACACCAGCACGAAAGAACATAACAGACATAAGAACACCACTATGTAATATTTAAATATTTAAATAAACTATGATACAACCGAAGACCCCCTGAGACCCACTTAATTATATTAAAAGAAATATTAATAAGTATGAACTCAACTAACATCCTATTTCACTTTCATTCCACTGGTTTATATGTGTCAGTACATTTCCACAGTAGTTCATTTATTAATAGCCGATACAGTGGACAGTGAGTGGAGGTACTGTATGGTCAGTGGAGCCGATACAGTGGACACTGAGTGGAGGTCCTGTATGGTCAGTGGAGCCGATACAGTGGACAGTGAGTGGAGGTCCTGTATGGTCAGTGGAGCCGATACAGTGGACAGTGAGTGGAGGTCCTGTATGGTCAGTGGAGCCGATACAGTGGACAGTGAGTGGAGGTCCTGTATGGTCAGTGGAGCCGATACAGTGGACAGTGAGTGGAGGTCCTGTATGGTCAGTGGAGCCGATACAGTGGACAGTGAGTGGAGGTCCTGTATGGTCAGTGGAGCCGATACAGTGGACAGTGAGTGGAGGTCCTGTATGGTCAGTGGAGCCGATACAGTGGACAGTGAGTGGAGGTCCTGTATGGTCAGTGGAGCCGATACAGTGGACAGTGAGTGGAGGTCCTGTATGGTCAGTGGAGCCGATACAGTGGACAGTGAGTGGAGGTCCTGTATGGTCAGTGGAGCCGATACAGTGGACAGTGAGTGTAGGTCCTGTATGGTCAGTGGAGCCGATACAGTGGACAGTGAGTGGAGGTCCTGTATGGTCAGTGGAGCCGATACAGTGGACAGTGAGTGGAGGTCCTGTATGGTCAGTGGAGCCGATACAGTGGACAGTGAGAGTAGGTCCTGTATGGTCAGTGGAGCCGATACAGTGGACAGTGAGTGGAGGTCCTGTATGGTCAGTGGAGCCGATACAGTTGACAGTGAGTGGAGGTCCTGTATGGTCAGTGGAGCCGATACAGTGGACAGTGAGTGGAGGTCCTGTATGGTCAGTGGAGCCGATACAGTGGACAGTGAGTGTAGGTCCTGTATGGTCAGTGGAGCCGATACAGTGGACAGTGAGTGGAGGTCCTGTATGGTCAGTGGAGCCGATACAGTGGACAGTGAGTGGAGGTCCTGTATGGTCAGTGGAGCCGATACAGTGGACAGTGAGAGTAGGTCCTGTATGGTCAGTGGAGCCGATACAGTGGACAGTGAGTGGAGGTCCTGTATGGTCAGTGGAGCCGATACAGTTGACAGTGAGTGGAGGTCCTGTATGGTCAGTGGAGCCGATACAGTGGACAGTGAGTGGAGGTCCTGTATGGTCAGTGGAGCCGATACAGTGGACACTGAGAGTAGGTCCTGTATGGTCAGTGGAGCCGATACAGTGGACAGTGAGTGGAGGTCCTGTATGGTCAGTGGAGCCGATACAGTGGACAGTGAGTGTAGGTCCTGTATGGTCAGTGGAGCTGATACAGTGGACAGTGAGTTGAGGTCCTGTATGGTCAGTGGAGCCGATACAGTGGACACTGAGTGGAGGTCCTGTATGGTCAGTGGAGCCGATACAGTGGACAGTGAGTGGAGGTCCTGTATGGTCAGTGGAGCCGATACAGTGGACAGTGAGTTGAGGTCCTGTATGGTCAGTGGAGCCGATACAGTGGTCAGTGAGTGGAGGTCCTGTATGGTCAGTGGAGCCGATACAGTGGACAGTGAGTGGAGGTCCTGTATGGTCAGTGGAGCCGATACAGTGGACAGTGAGTGGAGGTCCTGTATGGTCAGTGGAGCCGATACAGTGGACAGTGAGTGGAGGTCCTGTATGGTCAGTGGAGCCGATACAGTGGACAGTGAGTGGAGGTCCTGTATGGTCAGTGGAGCCGATACAGTGGACAGTGAGTGGAGGTCCTGTATGGTCAGTGGAGCCGATACAGTGGACAGTGAGTGGAGGTCCTGTATGGTCAGTGGAGCCGATACAGTGGACAGTGAGTGGAGGTCCTGTATGGTCAGTGGAGCCGATACAGTGGACAGTGAGAGTAGGTCCTGTATGGTCAGTGGAGCCGATACAGTGGACACTGAGTGGAGGTCCTGTATGGTCAGTGGAGCCGATACAGTGGACACTGAGAGTAGGTCCTGTATGGTCAGTGGAGCTGATGGAGTGGACAGTGAGTGGAGGTCCTGTATGGTCAGTGGAGCTGATACAGTGGACAGTGAGTGGAGGTCCTGTATGGTCAGTGGAGCTGATACAGTGGACAGTGAGTTGAGGTCCTGTATGGTCAGTGGAGCCGATACAGTGGACACTGAGTGGAGGTCCTGTATGGTCAGTGGAGCCGATACAGTGGACAGTGAGTGGAGGTCCTGTATGGTCAGTGGAGCCGATACAGTGGACAGTGAGTGTAGGTCCTGTATGGTCAGTGGAGCCTATACAGTGGACAGTGAGTGGAGGTCCTGTATGGTCAGTGGAGCCGATACAGTGGACAGTGAGTGGAGGTCCTGTATGGTCAGTGGAGCTGATACAGTGGACAGTGAGTGGAGGTCCTGTATGGTCAGTGGAGCCGATACAGTGGACAGTGAGTGGAGGTCCTGTATGGTCAGTGGAGCCGATACAGTGGTCAGTGAGTGGAGGTCCTGTATGGTCAGTGGAGCCGATACAGTGGACAGTGAGTGGAGGTCCTGTATGGTCAGTGGAGCCGATACAGTGGACAGTGAGTGGAGGTCCTGTATGGTCAGTGGAGCCGATACAGTGGACAGTGAGTGGAGGTCCTGTATGGTCAGTGGAGCCGATACAGTGGACAGTGAGTGGAGGTCCTGTATGGTCAGTGGAGCCGATACAGTGGACAGTGAGTGGAGGTCCTGTATGGTCAGTGGAGCCGATACAGTGGACAGTGAGTGGAGGTCCTGTATGGTCAGTGGAGCCGATACAGTGGACAGTGAGTGGAGGTCCTGTATGGTCAGTGGAGCCGATACAGTGGACAGTGAGAGTAGGTCCTGTATGGTCAGTGGAGCCGATACAGTGGACACTGAGTGGAGGTCCTGTATGGTCAGTGGAGCCGATACAGTGGACACTGAGAGTAGGTCCTGTATGGTCAGTGGAGCTGATGGAGTGGACAGTGAGTGGAGGTCCTGTATGGTCAGTGGAGCTGATACAGTGGACAGTGAGTGGAGGTCCTGTATGGTCAGTGGAGCCGATACAGTGGACACTGAGTGGAGGTCCTGTATGGTCAGTGGAGCCGTTACAGTGGACAGTGAGTGGAGGTCCTGTATGGTCAGTGGAGCCGATACAGTGGACAGTGAGTGGAGGTCCTGTATGGTCAGTGGAGCTGATACAGTGGACAGTGAGTGGAGGTCCTGTATGATCAGTGGAGCCGATACAGTGGACAGTGAGTGGAGGTCCTGTATGGTCAGTGGAGCTGGTACAGTGGACAGTGAGTGGAGGTCCTGTATGGTCAGTGGAGCCGATACAGTGGACAGTGAGTGGAGGTCCTGTATGGTCAGTGGAGCCGATACAGTGGACAGTGAGTGTAGGTCCTGTATGGTCAGTGGAGCCTATACAGTGGACAGTGAGTGGAGGTCCTGTATGGTCAGTGGAGCCGATACAGTGGACAGTGAGTGGAGGTCCTGTATGGTCAGTGGAGCTGATACAGTGGACAGTGAGTGGAGGTCCTGTATGGTCAGTGGAGCTGATACAGTGGACAGTGAGTGGAGGTCCTGTATGGTCAGTGGAGCTGATACAGTGGACAGTGAGTGGAGGTCCTGTATGGTCAGTGGAGCTGATACAGTGGACAGTGAGTGGAGGTCCTGTATGGTCAGTGGAGCTGATACAGTTGACAGTGAGTGGAGGTCCTGTATGGTCAGTGGAGCTGATACAGTGGACAGTGAGTGGAGGTCCTGTATGGTCAGTGGAGCTGATACAGTGGACAGTGAGTGTAGGTCCTGTATGGTCAGTGGAGCTGATACAGTGGACAGTGAGTGGAGGTCCTGTATGTGCTCGGGTTTGTTGTTGTCATGTGACGAGGTACGTGTGCGGCGCTAACGTGCGGCTTTTCTCCGTGTATTTACTTAGTTTATTAGATTTAAACGTCCCGTTACAGCTTGTTAACGTCCCGTTAAGGATGTCTCCACCCAAAAACAGGAAGATAGTCGTGTTGGGGTACCACTCCGTGGGTAAGTTTGAGCTCAGAGCGGCTGAAACGACCCGCTATTTCGCTAACTAGCACACTAGCGTGCTAACGCGGCTAACGGTTACTTAGCGCTGCCGTCCTGACTTTAAATGTGTCCGTGAGTCTCTGTCTGCTAAACCACTACAGCAGGACAAAGACATGGGACTGTCCCGCGTCCAGCAAAGTGAATATGTCTCGTATATTCAGTCAGAAATTTCACATCGTGAGGATTAACCTTCAGTCGAACGTTAGCCAGCATGCTAATGTAGGTAATAGCCCGTGTAGCCCAACACTGAGGCGCTTACCGTAAAACTCAGACTCTCAGTCTGCTGGAAAAAACTCTGCTGATGGTTTCAGAGGTTTAACTTATTGGAATTGTTTGTTCCACCTTAACTGGTGCGCTGCTGGGTTACCGTAAAACTCAGACTGAGTCCAGCATCTTATTGGAATTGTCTGTTCCACCTTAAATGGAGGTGCCACAAGGTAACTGGCTCTGAGCTCTGTTTTCTAAAGACACACAGATATTATTAATAATGAGGAGCTGGTGGAGCTTCCAGGCAGGTCTGTGCTGTAACGCTGACTTGGTTTCCTTCTGCTTCAGGAAAGTCTTCTCTCACAGTTCAGTTCGTGGAAGGCCAGTTTGTAGATTCCTACGATGCCACTATCGAAAACAGTGAGTGTCTCTATACACGTACACTATATGACCTGCTCTAGATTTACTGTGATGTAGTAGATAATAATAATATGCTGTATAGGTTGTCCTTGTGATTTTGTTTACCGCATGTACGGATAGAAAACATCGTCCGTCTGGCAGTTTGTTACCGTATGAGACTCAGACTCATCCAGGACAGTTTATAACATCTGTACAATTAGTAACATCAGCGTCTCTCACGGAGAAAAACATTTAACATACTAATCAGATACTAATCAGATACTAATCTGATACGAATCAGATACTAATCTAATACTAATCAGATACTAATCTGATACTAATCTAATACTAATCTGATACTAATCAGATACTAATCTAATACTAATCTGATACTAATCTAATACTAATCTGATACTAATCAGATACTAATCTGATACTAATCAGATACTAATCTGATACTAATCAGATACTAATCTAATACTAATCAGATACTAATCTAATACTAATCTGATACTAATCAGATACTAATCAGATACTAATCTAATACTAATCAGATACTAATCAGATACTAATCTGATACTAATCTGATACTAATCAGATACTAATCTGATACTAATCAGATACTAATCTGATGCTAATCTGATACTAATCAGATACTAATCTGCTACTAATCTGATACTAATCTGATACTAATCAGAAACTAATCAGATACTAATCTGATACTAATCAGATACTAATCAGATACTAATCTGATACTAATCTGCTACTAATCAGATACTAATCTGATACTAATCAGATACTAATCTGATACTAATCTGATACTAATCTGCTACTAATCAGATACTAATCTGATACTAATCAGATACTAATCTAATACTAATCAGATACTAATCAGATACGAATCAGATACTAATCAGATACTAATCAGATACTAATCTGATACTAATCTGATGCTAATCTGATGCTAATCTGATGCTAATCTGATACTAATCTGATGCTAATCTGATGCTAATCTGATGCTAATCTGATGCTAATCTGATGCTAATCTGATGCTAATCTGATGCTAATCTGATACTAATCTGATACTAATCAGATACTAATCTGCTACTAATCTGCTACTAATCTGATACTAATCAGATACTAATCTGATACTAATCAGATACTAATCTGATACTAATCTGATACTAATCAGAAACTAATCAGATACTAATCTGATACTAATCAGATACTAATCAGATACTAATCTGATACTAATCTGCTACTAATCTGCTACTAATCAGATACTAATCTGATACTAATCAGATACTAATCTGATACTAATCTGATACTAATCTGATACTAATCAGAAACTAATCTGATACTGATCTGATACTGATCAGATACTAATCAGATACTAATCTGATACTAATCTGATACTAATCAGATACTAATCTGATACTAATCTTAAATAGTACTTCAGAGACCACACAGCTGAATACAGTGAGTATCAGTAAACAGCAGAGCTAGCACACACAGCTAACACAAAACTAATAACCCAGAAACCCTTACAGACCAGATCTGACCGGTACGAACAGAACAGCAGCAGAAACAGCCAGAGAGCTAAAGAACCACAGCCAGAGTGATTGAGTTTATAGTTCTAGATAAGCAGATCTTCTCGGCTGTAGAAGACGTTCATTCTGCTGCTTAATGTTCACCTGGATCCACGCTCTGCTGTTCCTAGTAGAGATACTTTTCAGATGTGGCTCTTCTGGAGCTTATCGAGCGGTTTACTCCACATAGACCAACTTCTAATTTAGTTATAAATATTATACTGTTTCACATGAGCTTGTTAAAATGGTAATAAACTAGTTTAGACCAGTTTCATGACTTGCTTACGCTAATAATATGTAGCCCTGTTGTGGCATATAGCCCCGCCCTCGATCGGTATTGGCTATCTGCTGATCGCGCTGAAAGGTGATCGGTGATCGGAATCGGCCTCAAAAACTCTGATCGGTCCATCTCTATGTGTAACCCCTCCCTAAGGCGCCGGGTACGACGTGTACATCACTAATAAACATGAAAAGTACAACATGGCGGGGCCTCCACTTCTTTATGAATGTTCATACGTATTTATAAACTTTAGTAATTAAACACCCAAACAGAGTCATTTCTAGACCACCTGAGAGCGTTTACTGAACAGGTAGCAGGAAATATAAGCACAACCACCAACCACTCTTTTAAATCAGCTGCGGTCCTCACTGGTTTTTAAAGTTTATCAATGGTGCACATGATAGAAACACAGAAATCAATACAACAGAATACAAATGACATAAGTATTATTTTAAAGTATTATTTTCAGGTGTGAGTTACACCACCAGGTGTGGTGACTATTAGAATCAGAACACAAGACCCTCTCTGGTGATCTGACACTACATTCTTCACCGGCGTCCTGCAAGGTTCACCTCGAGCATCATAAGTTAAAGATTCAGGAGGCTTTGGGCTCCTCTCTGACCTTCTGAGACTGTGTGTTATCTGTGACAGCAACATCAGTCTGACTACCTGTGTCACTCTTAACAAGAACAGGCTCACCAGTAGACTCTCTGGCACTCTCTTCTGCTCTCTGAGACATCTCAAGAACATCCTCAGCGTAACATCCATAGTCAGATTCACTGTCTGAGGA
>CM038724.1:7789928-7799928 GCA_021613375.1 Megaleporinus macrocephalus | reverse complement strand
AGGTGTGTTTAATTAGAGTCAGTACGGTCCAGTTAGAGCAGGGGTGTTTAATTAGAGTTCAGTACGGTCCAGTTAGAGCAGGGGTGTTTAATTACAGTCAGTACGGTCTAGTTAGATCAGGGGTGTTTAATTAGAGTTCAGTACGGTCCAGTTAGAGCAGGGGTGTTTAATTAGAGTTCATTACGGTACAGTTAGAGCAGGGGTGTTTAATTAGAGTTCAGTACGGTACAGTTAGAGCTGGGGTGTTTAATTAGAGTTCAGTACGGTCCAGTTAGAGCAGGGGTGTTTAATTAGAGTCAGTACCGTCCAGTTAGAGCAGGGGTGTTTAATTAGAGTTCAGTACGGTCCAGTTAGAGCAGGGGTGTTTAAATAGAGTCAGTACCGTCCAATTAGAGCAGGGGTGTTTAATTAGAGTTCAGTACGGTCCAGTTAGAGCAGGGGTGTTTAATTAGAGTCAGTACCGTCCAATTAGAGCGGTGGTGTTTAATTACAGTCAGTACCGTCCAATTAGAGCAGGTGGGTTTAATTAGAGACAGTACTGTCCAATTAGAGCGGTGGTGTTTAATTAGAGTCAGTACCGTCCAATTAGAGCAGGGGTGTTTAATTAGAGTCAGTACCGTCCAATTAGAGCGGTGGTGTTCAAATAGAGTCATTACCGTCCAGTTAGAGCAGGGGTGTTTAATTAGAGTCAGTACCGTCCAGTTAGAGCAGGGGTGTTTAATTAGAGTCAGTACCGTCCAATTAGAGCGGTGGTGTTTAATTACAGTCAGTACCGTCCAATTAGAGCAGGTGGGTTTAATTAGAGACAGTACTGTCCAATTAGAGCGGTGGTGTTTAATTAGAGTCAGTACCGTCCAATTAGAGCAGGGGTGTTTAATTAGAGTCAGTACCGTCCAATTAGAGCGGTGGTGTTTAATTAGAGTCAGTACCGTCCAATTAGAGCGGTGGTGTTTAATTAGAGTCAGTACCGTCCAGTTAGAGCAGGGGTGTTTAATTAGAGTCAGTACCGTCCAGCTAGAGCGGTGGTGTTTAATTAGAGTCAGTACCGTCCAGTTAGAGCAGGGGTGTTTAATTAGAGTTCAGTACGGTCCAGTTACAGCAGGGGTGTTTAATTAGAGTTCAGTATGGTCCAGTTAGAGCGGGGGTGTTTAATTAGAGTCAGTACCGTCCAGTTAGAGCAGGGGTGTTTAATTAGAGTCAGTACTGTCCAATTAGAGCGGTGGTGTTTAATTAGAGTCAGTACCGTCCAATTAGAGCAGGGGTGTTTAATTAGAGTCAGTACCGTCCAATTAGAGCGGTGGTGTTTAATTAGAGTCAATACCGTACAATTAGAGCGGTGGTGTTTAATTAGAGTCAGTACCGTCCAGTTAGAGCAGGGGTGTTTAATTAGAGTTCAGTATGGTCCAGTTAGAGCGGGGGTGTTTAATTAGAGTCAGTACCGTCCAGTTAGAGCAGGGGTGTTTAATTAGAGTTCAGTACGGTCCAGTTAGAGCAGGGGTGTTTAATTAGAGTTCAGTACGGTCCAGTTAGAGCAGGGGTGTTTAATTAGAGTTCAGTACGGTCCAGTTAGAGCAGGGGTGTTTAATTAGAGTTCAGTATGGTCCAGTTAGAGCAGGGGTGTTTAATTAGAGTCAGTACCGTCCAGTTAGAGCAGGGGTGTTTAATTAGAGTTCAGTACGGTCCAGTTAGAGCAGGGGTGTTTAATTAGAGTCAGTATGGTCCAGTTAGAGCGGGGGTGTTTAATTACAGTCAGTACCGTCCAGTTAGAGCAGGGGTGTTTAATTAGAGTCAGTACCGTCCAGTTAGAGCAGGGGTGTTTAATTAGAGTTCAGTACGGTCCAGTTAGAGCAGGGGTGTTTAAATAGAGTTCAGTACGGTACAGTTAGAGCAGGGGTGTTTAATTAGAGTTCAGTACGGTCCAGTTAGAGCAGGGGTGTTTAATTAGAGTCAGTACCGTCCAGTTAGAGCAGGAGTGTTTAATTAGAGTCAGTACGGTCCAGTTAGAGCAGGGGTGTTTAATTAGAGTTCAGTACGGTCCAGTTAGAGCAGGGGTGTTTAATTAGAGTTCAGTACGGTCCAGTTAGAGCAGGGGTGTTTAATTAGAGTTCAGTACGGTCAAGTTAGAGCAGGAGTGTTTAATTAGAGTCAGTACCGTCCAGTTAGAGCAGGAGTGTTTAATTAGAGTCAGTACGGTCCAGTTAGAGCAGGGGTGTTTAATTAGAGTTCAGTACGGTCCAGTTAGAGCAGGGGTGTTTAATTAGAGTTCAGTACGGTACAGTTAGAGCAGGGGTGTTTAATTAGAGTTCAGTACGGTACAGTTAGAGCAGGGGTGTTTAATTAGAGTTCAGTAAGGTCTAGTTAGAGCAGGGGTGTTTAATTAGAGTTTAGTACGGTCCAGTTAGAGCAGGGTGGTTTAATTAGAGTCAGTACGGTCCAGTTAGAGCTGGGGTGTTTAATTAGAGTTCAGTACGGTCCAGTTAGAGCAGGGGTGTTTAATTAGAGTAAGTACCGTCCAGTCAGAGCGGTGGTGTTTAATTAGAGTTCAGTATGGTCGAGTTAGAGCAGGGGTGTTTAATTAGAGTTCAGTACTTTCCAGTTAGAGCAGGGTTGTTTAATTAGAGTTCAGTAAGGTCTAGTTAGAGCAGGGGTGTTTAATTAGAGGCAGTACGGTCCAGTTAGAGCAGGAGTGTTTAATTAGAGTCAGTACCGTCCAGTTAGAGCAGGGGTGTTTAATTAGAGTCAGTACCGTCCAGTCAGAGCAGTGGTGTTTAATTAGAGCAGTTAGAGCAGGGGTGTTTAATTAGAGTTCAGTACGGTCCAGTTAGAGCAGGGGGGTTTAATTAGAGTCAGTACCGTCCAGTCAGAGCGGTGGTGTTTAATTAGAGCAGTTAGAGCAGGGGTGTTTAATTAGAGTCAGTACCGTCCAGTTAGAGAAGGGGTGTTTAATTAGAGTTCAGTACCGTCCAGTCAGAGCGGTGGTGTTTAATTAGAGTTCAGTATGGTCTAGTTAGAGCAGGGGGTGTTTAATTAGAGTTCAGTACGGTCCAGTTAGAGCTGGGGTGTTTAATTAGAGTTCAGTAAGGTCTAGTTCAGTACGGTCCAGTTAGAGCAGGGGTGTTTAATTAGAGTTCAGTACGGTACAGTTAGAGCTGGGGTGTTTAATTAGAGTTCAGTACGGTCCAGTTAGTGCAGGGGTGTTTAATTAGAGTCAGTACGGTCCAGTTAGAGCAGGGGTGTTTAATTAGAGTCCATACGGTCCAGTTAAAGCAGGAGTGTTTAATTAGAGTTCAGTACGGTACAGTTAGAGCAGGGGTGTTTAATTAGAGTCAGTACCGTCCAGTTAGAGCAGGGGTGTTTAATTAGAGTTCAGTACGGTCCAGTTAGAGCAGGGGTGTTTAATTAGAGTTCAGTAAGGTCTAGTTAGAGCAGGGGTGTTTAATTAGAGGCAGTACGGTCCAGTTAGAGCAGGGGTGTTTACTTAGAGTTCAGTACGGTCCAGTTAGAGCAGGGGTGTTTAATTAGAGTTCAGTATGGTCCAGTTAGAGCGGGGGTGTTTAATTAGAGTCAGTACAGTACAGTTAGAGCATGGGTGTTTAATTAGAGTTCAGTACGGTACAGTTAGAGCAGGGGTGTTTAATTAGAGTTCAGTACGGTCCAGTTAGAGCAGGGGTGTTTAATTAGAGTCAGTACCGTCCAGTCAGAGCGGTTGTGTTTAATTAGAGCAGTTAGAGCAGGGGTGTTTAATTAGAGTCAGTACCGTCCAGTTAGAGAAGGGGTGTTTAATTAGAGTTCAGTACGGTCCAGTTAGAGCAGGGGTGTTTAATTAGAGTCAGTACCGTCCAGTCAGAGCGGTGGTGTTTAATTAGAGTTCAGTATGGTCTAGTTAGAGCAGGGGTGTTTAATTAGAGTTCAGTACGGTCCAGTTAGAGCTGGGGAGTTTAATTAGAGTTCAGTAAGGTCTAGTTCAGTACGGTCCAGTTAGAGCAGGGGTGTTTAATTAGAGTTCAGTATGGTCCAGTTAGAGCAGGGGTGTTTAATTAGAGTTTAGTACGGTCCAGTTAGAGCAGGGGTGTTTAATTAGAGTTCAGTAAGGTCTAGTTAGAGCAGGGGTGTTTAATTAGAGTTCAGTACGTTCCAGTTAGAGCAGGGGTGTTTTATTAGAGTTCAGTACGGTACAGTTAGAGCAGGGGTGTTTAATTAGAGTTCAGTACGGTCCAGTTAGAGCAGGGGTGTTTAATTAGAGTTCAGTACGGTCCAGTTAGAGCAGGGCTGTTTAAATAGAGTTCAGTACGGTACAGTTAGAGCAGGGGTGTTTAATTAGAGTTCAGTACGGTCCAGTTAGAGCAGGGGTGTTTAATTAGAGTTCAGTAAGGTCTAGTTAGAGCAGGGGTGTTTAATTAGAGTTCATTACGGTCCAGTTAGAGCTGGGGTGTTTAATTAGAGTTCAGTAAGGTCTAGTTAGAGCAGGGGTGTTTAATTAGAGGCAGTACGGTCCAGTTAGAGCAGGAGTGTTTAATTAGAGTCAGTACCGTCCAGTTAGAGCAGGGGTGTTTAATTAGAGTCAGTACCGTCCAGTCAGAGCAGTGGTGTTTAATTAGAGCAGTTAGAGCAGGGGTGTTTAATTAGAGTTCAGTACGGTCCAGTTAGAGCAGGGGGGTTTAATTAGAGTCAGTACCGTCCAGTCAGAGCAGTGGTGTTTAATTAGAGCAGTTAGAGCAGGGGTGTTTAATTAGAGTCAGTACCGTCCAGTTAGAGCAGGGGTGTTTAATTAGAGTTCAGTACCGTCCAGTCAGAGCGGTGGTGTTTAATTAGAGTTCAGTATGGTCTAGTTAGAGCAGGGGTGTTTAATTAGAGTTCAGTACGGTCCAGTTAGAGCTGGGGTGTTTAATTAGAGTTCAGTAAGGTCTAGTTCAGTACGGTCCAGTTAGAGCAGGGGTGTTTAATTAGAGTTCAGTACGGTACAGTTAGAGCTGGGGTGTTTAATTAGAGTTCAGTACGGTCCAGTTAGTGCAGGGGTGTTTAATTAGAGTCAGTACGGTCCAGTTAGAGCAGGGGTGTTTAATTAGAGTCCATACGGTCCAGTTAAAGCAGGAGTGTTTAATTAGAGTTCAGTACGGTACAGTTAGAGCAGGGGTGTTTAATTAGAGTCAGTACCGTCCAGTTAGAGCAGGGGTGTTTAATTAGAGTTCAGTACGGTCCAGTTAGAGCAGGGGTGTTTAATTAGAGTTCAGTAAGGTCTAGTTAGAGCAGGGGTGTTTAATTAGAGGCAGTACGGTCCAGTTAGAGCAGGGGTGTTTACTTAGAGTTCAGTACGGTCCAGTTAGAGCAGGGGTGTTTAATTAGAGTTCAGTATGGTCCAGTTAGAGCGGGGGTGTTTAATTAGAGTCAGTACAGTACAGTTAGAGCATGGGTGTTTAATTAGAGTTCAGTACGGTACAGTTAGAGCAGGGGTGTTTAATTAGAGTTCAGTACGGTCCAGTTAGAGCAGGGGTGTTTAATTAGAGTCAGTACCGTCCAGTCAGAGCGGTTGTGTTTAATTAGAGCAGTTAGAGCAGGGGTGTTTAATTAGAGTCAGTACCGTCCAGTTAGAGAAGGGGTGTTTAATTAGAGTTCAGTACGGTCCAGTTAGAGCAGGGGTGTTTAATTAGAGTCAGTACCGTCCAGTCAGAGCGGTGGTGTTTAATTAGAGTTCAGTATGGTCTAGTTAGAGCAGGGGTGTTTAATTAGAGTTCAGTACGGTCCAGTTAGAGCTGGGGAGTTTAATTAGAGTTCAGTAAGGTCTAGTTCAGTACGGTCCAGTTAGAGCAGGGGTGTTTAATTAGAGTTCAGTATGGTCCAGTTAGAGCAGGGGTGTTTAATTAGAGTTTAGTACGGTCCAGTTAGAGCAGGGGTGTTTAATTAGAGTTCAGTAAGGTCTAGTTAGAGCAGGGGTGTTTAATTAGAGTTCAGTACGTTCCAGTTAGAGCAGGGGTGTTTTATTAGAGTTCAGTACGGTACAGTTAGAGCAGGGGTGTTTAAATAGAGTTCAGTACGGTACAGTTAGAGCAGGGGTGTTTAATTAGAGTTCAGTACGGTCCAGTTAGAGCAGGGGTGTTTAATTAGAGTTCAGTAAGGTCTAGTTAGAGCAGGGGTGTTTAATTAGAGTTCATTACGGTCCAGTTAGAGCTGGGGTGTTTAATTAGAGTTCAGTAAGGTCTAGTTAGAGCAGGGGTGTTTAATTAGAGGCAGTACGGTCCAGTTAGAGCAGGAGTGTTTAATTAGAGTCAGTACCGTCCAGTTAGAGCAGGGGTGTTTAATTAGAGTTCAGTACGGTCCAGTTAGAGCAGGGGGGTTTAATTAGAGTCAGTACCGTCCAGTCAGAGCGGTGGTGTTTAATTAGAGCAGTTAGAGCAGGGGTGTTTAATTAGAGTCAGTACCGTCCAGTCAGAGCGGTGGTGTTTAATTAGAGTTCAGTACGGTCCAGTTAGAGCAGGGGTGTTTAATTAGAGTTCAGTAAGGTCTAGTTCAGTACGGTCCAGTTAGAGCAGGGGTGTTTAATTAGAGTTCAGTACGGTACAGTTAGAGCAGGGGTGTTTAATTAGAGTTCAGTACGGTCCAGTTAGTGCAGGGGTGTTTAATTAGAGTCAGTACGGTCCAGTTAGAGCAGGGGTGTTTAATTAGAGTGCATACGGTCCAGTTAAAGCAGGAGTGTTTAATTAGAGTTCAGTACGGTACAGTTAGAGCAAGGGTGTTTAATTAGAGTCAGTACCGTCCAGTTAGAGCAGGGGTGTTTAATTAGAGTTCAGTACGGTCCAGTTAGAGCAGGGGTGTTTAATTAGAGTTCAGTAAGGTCTAGTTAGAGCAGGGGTGTTTAATTAGAGGCAGTACGGTCCAGTTAGAGCAGGGGTGTTTAATTAGAGTTCAGTATGGTCCAGTTAGAGCAGGAGTGTTTACTTAGAGTTCAGTACGGTCCAGTTAGAGCAGGGGGGTTTAATTAGAGTCAGTACCGTCCAGTCAGAGCGGTGGTGTTTAACTAGAGCAGTTAGAGCAGGGGTGTTTAATTAGAGTCAGTACCGTCCAGTCAGAGCGGTGGTGTTTAATTAGAGTTCAGTACGGTCCAGTTAGAGCAGGGGTGTTTAATTAGAGTTCAGTAAGGTCTAGTTCAGTACGGTCCAGTTAGAGCAGGGGTGTTTAATTAGAGTTCAGTACGGTACAGTTAGAGCTGGGGTGTTTAATTAGAGTTCAGTACGGTCCAGTTAATGCAGGGGTGTTTAATTAGAGTCAGTACGGTCCAGTTAGAGCAGGGGTGTTTAATTAGAGTCCATACGGTCCAGTTAAAGCAGGAGTGTTTAATTAGAGTTCAGTACGGTACAATTAGAGCAGGGGTGTTTAATTAGAGTCAGTACCGTCCAGTTAGAGCAGGGGTGTTTAATTAGAGTTCAGTACGGTCCAGTTAGAGCAGGGGTGTTTAATTAGAGTTCAGTAAGGTCTAGTTAGAGCAGGGGTGTTTAATTAGAGGCAGTACGGTCCAGTTAGAGCAGGGGTGTTTAATTAGAGTTCAGTATGGTCCAGTTAGAGCAGGAGTGTTTAATTAGAGTTCAGTACGGTCCAGTTAGAGCAGGGGTGTTTAATTACAGTTCAGTACGGTCCAGTTAGATCAGGGGTGTTTAATTAGAGTCAGTATCGTCCAGTTAGAGCAGGGGTGTTTAATTAGAGTTTAGTACGGTCCAGTTAGAGCAGGGGGGTTTAATTAGAGTCAGTACCGTCCAGTCAAAGCGGTGGTGTTTAATTAGAGCAGTTAGAGCAGGGGTGTTTAATTAGAGTCAGTACCGTCCAGTCAGATCGGTGGTGTTTAATTAGAGTTCAGTATGGTCTAGTTAGAGCAGGGGTGTTTAATTAGAGTGAGTACGTCCAGTCAGAGCGGTGGTGTTTAATTAGAGTTCAGTATGGTCTAGTTAGAGCAGGGGTGTTTAATTAGAGTTTAGTACGGTCCAGTTAGAGCAGGGGTGTTTAATTAGAGTCAGTACCGTCCAGTCAGAGCGGTGCTGTTTAATTAGAGTTCAGTATCGTCCAGTTAGAGCAGGGGTGTTTAATTAGAGTTTAGTACGGTCCAGTTAGAGCAGGGGGGTTTAATTAGAGTCAGTACCGTCCAGTCAAAGCGGTGGTGTTTAATTAGAGCAGTTAGAGCAGGGGTGTTTAATTAGAGTCAGTACCGTCCAGTTAGAGCAGGGGTGTTTAATTAGAGTTTAGTACGGTCCAGTTAGAGCAGGGGTGTTTAATTAGAGTCAGTACCGTCCAGTCAGAGCGGTGGTGTTTAATTAGAGTTCAGTACGGTACAGTTAGAGCAGGGGTGTTTAATTAGAGTCAGTACGGTCCAGTTAGAGCAGGGGTGTTTAATTAGAGTCAGTACGGTACAGTTAGAGCAGGGGTGTTTAATTAGAGTTCAGTACGGTCCAGTTAGAGCAGGGGTGTTTAATTAGAGTTCAGTAAGGTCTAGTTAGAGCAGGGGTGTTTAATTAGAGTTCAGTACGGTCCAGTTAGAGCTGGGGTGTTTAATTAGAGTTCAGTACGGTCCAGTTAGAGCAGGGGTGTTTAAATAGAGTCAGTACCGTCCAATTAGAGCAGGGGTGTTTAATTAGAGTTCAGTACGGTCCAGTTAGAACAGGGGTGTTTAATTAGAGTCAGTACCGTCCAATTAGAGCGGTGGTGTTTAATTACAGTCAGTACCGTCCAATTAGAGCAGGTGGGTTTAATTAGAGACAGTACTGTCCAATTAGAGCGGTGGTGTTTAATTAGAGTCAGTACCGTCCAATTAGAGCAGGGGTGTTTAATTAGAGTCAGTACCGTCCAATTAGAGCGGTGGTGTTCAAATAGAGTCATTACCGTCCAGTTAGAGCAGGGGTGTTTAATTAGAGTCAGTACCGTCCAGTTAGAGCAGGGGTGTTTAATTAGAGTCAGTACCGTCCAATTAGAGCGGTGGTGTTTAATTACAGTCAGTACCGTCCAATTAGAGCAGGTGGGTTTAATTAGAGACAGTACTGTCCAATTAGAGCGGTGGTGTTTAATTAGAGTCAGTACCGTCCAATTAGAGCAGGGGTGTTTAATTTGAGTCAGTACAGTACAGTTAGAGCATGGGTGTTTAATTAGAGTTCAGTACGGTACAGTTAGAGCAGGGGTGTTTAATTAGAGTTCAGTACGGTCCAGTTAGAGCAGGGGTGTTTAATTAGAGTCAGTACCGTCCAGTCAGAGCGGTTGTGTTTAATTAGAGCAGTTAGAGCAGGGGTGTTTAATTAGAGTCAGTACCGTCCAGTTAGAGAAGGGGTGTTTAATTAGAGTTCAGTACGGTCCAGTTAGAGCAGGGGTGTTTAATTAGAGTCAGTACCGTCCAGTCAGAGCGGTGGTGTTTAATTAGAGTTCAGTATGGTCTAGTTAGAGCAGGGGTGTTTAATTAGAGTTCAGTACGGTCCAGTTAGAGCTGGGGAGTTTAATTAGAGTTCAGTAAGGTCTAGTTCAGTACGGTCCAGTTAGAGCAGGGGTGTTTAATTAGAGTTCAGTATGGTCCAGTTAGAGCAGGGGTGTTTAATTAGAGTTTAGTACGGTCCAGTTAGAGCAGGGGTGTTTAATTAGAGTTCAGTAAGGTCTAGTTAGAGCAGGGGTGTTTAATTAGAGTTCAGTACGTTCCAGTTAGAGCAGGGGTGTTTTATTAGAGTTCAGTACGGTACAGTTAGAGCAGGGGTGTTTAATTAGAGTTCAGTACGGTCCAGTTAGAGCAGGGGTGTTTAATTAGAGTTCAGTACGGTCCAGTTAGAGCAGGGGTGTTTAATTAGAGTTCAGTACGGTCCAGTTAGAGCAGGGCTGTTTAAATAGAGTTCAGTACGGTACAGTTAGAGCAGGGGGTGTTTAATTAGAGTTCAGTACGGTCCAGTTAGAGCAGGGGTGTTTAAGTAGAGTTCATTACGTTCTAGTTAGAGCTGGGGTGTTTAATTAGAGTTCAGTAAGGTCTAGTTAGAGCAGGGGTGTT
>CM038724.1:7761845-7786845 GCA_021613375.1 Megaleporinus macrocephalus | reverse complement strand
GTCCTGGTTCACCACAGAGTGAGATCAGAGTGTTGGAGAGGAGTCCTCTGACCTCGGTCTACTCCGGTTAAATTAACCAGCTCATTTACAGAATGTACTCCAACCAGAGCGACTGCGTCGGGCTTTTGAGGATCCCGTTACTGGAAATCTGGGACTGAGAGTTTGGAGAATTGGACGGGGGCGTGGCTAGAGGCGAGCTGGCAGTCACATGACCCCGCCGCTTGGGACGGGGAAGTTGAACTAAAGATATAACGTTAATCTTATAAAGTCTGGTGCAGTGGCTTTCACTTCCCTTAACAAACCCGAGTCACACCACTGCTAGAGTCAGAGTCACACCACTGCTGGAGTCAGAGTCACACCACTGCCAGAGTCAGAGTCACATCACTGCCAGAGTCAGAGTCACATCACTGCTAGAGTCAGAATCACATCACTGCTAGAGTCAGAGTCACATCACTGCTAGAGTCAGAGTCACATCACTGCTAGAGTCAGAGTCACATCACTGCTAGAGTCAGAGTCACATCACTGCTAGAGTCAGAATCACATCACTGCTAGAGTCAGAGTCACATCACTGCTAGAGTCAGAGTCACATCACTGCTAGAGTCAGAGTCACATCACTGCTAGAGTCAGAGTCACATCACTGCTAGAGTCAGAGTCACATCACTGCTAGAGCCAGAGTCACATCACTGCTAGAGTCAGAGTCACATCACTGCTAGAGTCAGAGTCACATCACTGCTAGAGTCACATCACTGCTAGAGTCAGAGTCACATCACTGCTAGAGTCAGAGTCACATCACTGCTAGAGTCAGAGTCACATCACTGCTAGAGTCACATCACTGCTAGAGTCAGAAGAGTCACAATCACTGCTAGAGCCAGAGTCACATCACTGCTAGAGACAGAGTCACATCACTGCCAGAGTCACATCACTGCTAGAGCCAGAGTCACATCACTGCCAGAGTCAGAGTCACATCACTGCCAGAGTTAGAGTCACATCACTGCAGAGTCCAGAGTCACATCACTGCTAGAGTCAGTCACATCACTGCTAGAGTCAGAATCACATCACTGCTAGAGTTCAGAGTCACATCACTGCCAGAGTTAGAGTCACATCACTGCTAGAGTCAGAGTCACATCACTGCTAGAGTCAGAGGTCACATCACTGCTAGTCAGTCACATCACTGCTAGAGTCAGAGTCACATCACTGCCAGAGTCAGAGTCACATCACTGCTAGAGTCAGAGTCACATCACTGCTAGAGCCAGAGTCACATCACTGCCAGAGTCAGAGTCACATCACTGCTAGAGTCAGAGTCACATCACTGCTAGAGTCAGAGTCACATCACTGCCAGAGTTAGAGTCACATCACTGCCAGAGTCAGAGTCACATCACTGCTAGAGTCAGAGTCACATCACTGCTAGAGTCAGAGTCACATCACTGCCAGAGTCAGAGTCACATCACTGCTAGAGTCACATCACTGCTAGAGTCAGAGTCACATCACTGCTAGAGTCAGAGTCACATCACTGCTAGAGTCAGAGTCACATCACTGCTAAAGTCAGAGTCACATCACTGCTAGAGCCAGAGTCACATCACTGCTAGAGTCAGAGTCACATCACTGCTAGAGTCAGAGTCACATCACTGCTAGTCACATCACTGCTAGAGTCAGAGTCACATCACTGCTAGAGCCAGAGTCACATCACTGCTAGAGTCAGAGTCACATCACTGCCAGAGTCACATCACTGCTAGAGCCAGAGTCACATCACTGCCAGAGTCAGAGTCACATCACTGCCAGAGTTAGAGTCACATCACTGCTAGAGTCAGAGTCACATCACTGCTAGAGTCAGTCACATCACTGCTAGAGTCAGAATCACATCACTGCTAGAGTCAGAGTCACATCACTGCCAGAGTTAGAGTCACATCTATAGTCAGAGTCACATCACTGCTAGAGTCAGAGTCACATCACTGCTAGTCAGTCACATCACTGCTAGAGTCAGAGTCATCACTGCCAGAGTCAGAGTCACATCACTGCTAGAGTCAGAGTCACATCACTGCTAGGCCAGAGTCACATCACTGCCAGAGTCAGAGTCACATCACTGCTAGAGTCAGAGTCACATCACTGCTAGAGTCAGAGTCACATCACTGCCAGAGTTAGAGTCACATCACTGCCAGAGTCAGAGTCACATCACTGCTAGAGTCAGAGTCACATCACTGCTAGAGTCAGAGTCACATCACTGCCAGAGTCAGAGTCACATCACTGCTAGAGTCACATCACTGCTAGAGTCAGAGTCACATCACTGCTAGAGTCAGAGTCACATCACTGCTAAAGTCAGAGTCACATCACTGCTAGAGCCAGAGTCACATCACTGCTAGAGTCAGAGTCACATCACTGCTAGAGTCAGAGTCACATCACTGCTAGAGTCACATCACTGCTAGAGTCAGAGTCACATCACTGCTAGAGTCAGAGTCACATCACTGCTAGAGTCAGAGTCACATCACTGCTAGAGTCACATCACTGCTAGAGTCAGAGTCACATCACTGCTAGAGCCAGAGTCACATCACTGCTAGAGTCAGAGTCACATCACTGCCAGAGTCACATCACTGCTAGAGCCAGAGTCACATCACTGCCAGAGTCAGAGTCACATCACTGCCAGAGTTAGAGTCACATCACTGCTAGAGTCAGAGTCACATCACTGCTAGAGTCAGTCACATCACTGCTAGAGTCAGAATCACATCACTGCTAGAGTCAGAGTCACATCACTGCCAGAGTTAGAGTCACATCACTGCTAGAGTCAGAGTCACATCACTGCTAGAGTCAGAGTCACATCACTGCTAGTCAGTCACATCACTGCTAGAGTCAGAGTCACATCACTGCCAGAGTCAGAGTCACATCACTGCTAGAGTCAGAGTCACATCACTGCTAGAGCCAGAGTCACATCACTGCCAGAGTCAGAGTCACATCACTGCTAGAGTCAGAGTCACATCACTGCCTAGAGTCAGAGTCACATCACTGCCAGAGTTAGAGTCACATCACTGCCAGAGTCAGAGTCACATCACTGCTAGAGTCAGAGGCACATCACTGCTAGAGTCAGAGTCACATCACTGCCAGAGTCAGAGTCACATCACTGCTAGAGTCAGAGTCACATCACTGCTAGAGTCACATCACTGCTAGAGTCAGAGTCACATCACTGCTAGAGTCAGAGTCACATCACTGCTAGAGTCAGAGTCACATCACTGCTAAGAGTCACCATCAACTGCTAGAGTCAGAGTCACATCACTGCCAGACGTCAGAGTTCGCATCACTGCTAGAGTCAGAGTCACATCACTGATAGAGTCAGAGTCACATCACTGCTAGAGTCAGAGTCAGAGTCACTGCTAGAGCCAGAGTCACATCACTGCCAGAGTCAGAGTCACATCACTGTTAGAGTCAGAGTCACTGCTAGAGTCAGAGTCACATCACTGCCAGAGTCAGAGTCGCATCACTGCCAGAGTCAGAGTCACATCACTGCTAGAGTCAGAGTCGCATCACTGCTAGAGTCAGAGTCACATCACTGCTAGAGTCAGAGTCACATCACTGCTAGAGTCAGAGTCACATCACTGATAGAGTCAGAGTCACATCACTGCTAGAGTCAGAGTCACATCACTGCCAGAGTCAGAGTCGCATCACTGCTAGAGTCAGAGTCAGAGTCACTGCTAGAGCCAGAGTCACATCACTGCCAGAGTCAGAGTCACATCACTGTTAGAGTCAGAGTCAGAGTCACTGCTAGAGTCAGAGTCACATCACTGCTAGAGTCAGAGTCACATCACTGCCAGAGTCAGAGTCACATCACTGTTAGAGTCAGAGTCAGAGTCACTGCTAGAGTCAGAGTCACATCACTGCTAGAGTCAGAGTCACATCACTGCTGGAGTCAGAGTCACACCACTGCCAGAGTCAGAGTCGCATCACTGCCAGAGTCAGAGTCACATCACTGCTAGAGTCAGAGTCACATCACTGATAGAGTCAGAGTCGCATCACTGCTAGAGTCAGAGTCACATCACTGCCAGAGTCAGAGTCGCATCACTGCTAGAGTCAGAGTCACATCACTGATAGAGTCAGAGTCACATCACTGCTAGAGTCAGAGTCAGAGTCACTGCTAGAGCCAGAGTCACATCACTGCCAGAGTCAGAGTCACATCACTGCTAGAGTCAGAGTCAGAGTCACTGCTAGAGTCAGAGTCACATCACTGCTAGAGTCAGAGTCACATCGCTGCCAGAGTCAGAGTCACATCACTGCCAGAGTCAGAGTCACATCACTGCTAGAGTCAGAGTCACATCACTGCCAGAGTCAGAGTCACACCACTGCCAGAGTCAGAGTCGCATCACTGCCAGAGTCAGAGTCACATCACTGCTAGAGTCAGAGTCACATCACTGATAGAGTCAGAGTCGCATCACTGCTAGAGTCAGAGTCACATCACTGCCAGAGTCAGAGTCGCATCACTGCCAGAGTCAGAGTCACATCACTGCTAGAGTCAGAGTCACATCACTGCTAGAGTCAGAGTCACATCACTGATAGAGTCAGAGTCACATCACTGCTAGAGTCAGAGTCAGAGTCACTGCTAGAGCCAGAGTCACATCACTGCCAGAGTCAGAGTCACATCACTGCTAGAGTCAGAGTCAGAGTCACTGCTAGAGTCAGAGTCACATCACTGCTAGAGTCAGAGTCACATCACTGCCAGAGTCAGAGTCGCATCACTGCCAGAGTCAGAGTCACATCACTGCTAGAGTCAGAGTCACATCACTGATAGAGTCAGAGTCACATCACTGATAGAGTCAGAGTCACATCACTGCTAGAGTCAGAGTCAGAGTCACTGCTAGAGCCAGAGTCACATCACTGCCAGAGTCAGAGTCACATCACTGCTAGAGTCAGAGTCAGAGTCACTGCTAGAGTCAGAGTCACATCACTGCTAGAGTCAGAGTCACATCACTGCCAGAGTCAGAGTCACATCACTGCTAGAGTCACATCACTGCTATAGTCAGAGTCACATCACTGCTAGAGTCAGAGTCACATCACTGCCAGAGTCAGAGTCACATCACTGCTAGAGTCAGAGTCACATCACTGCTAGAGTCAGAGTCACATCACTGCTAGAGTCAGAGTCACATCACTGCTAGAGTCAGAGTCACATCACTGCTGGAGTCAGAGTCACACCACTGCCAGAGTCAGAGTCGCATCACTGCTAGAGTCAGAGTCACATCACTGCTCATTACTATGGAGTTATTATTTTATTATTATTATTATTTATTATTTATTATTATTATTTTTCTTATTTTTACAAAGTGGTCAGACAGTAAACCTGAGGAGCGTCTCCAGCACCTTCCTGCCGTTACAGAGCTCGCTCTTCAGTGGACCAGTAGAATTCCACTGCCGTTCAACCCAGTTTAAACCTGATTGCATTGATTCAACTTCAGTTAGAAGCTCGAACATACCTTTTTCAGAATTTTCAGAATTTCTGCATAATTTAGTGCTTAAGATATCCATTCAGAGTAGCGGGTCTGGAGTGAAATGGTTTATATCCATTTCCAGTGGTGGTGGTGATGGGAACCAGGGCTCTCCATGTCTACAACACATGTATATATATATATATATATTTTTTTTTCTATCTTAGCTATCTTAACTTATCCTAGTGGTCCTACAGGTGACTCTGGAATGGCTATATGGAATGCAGATGATGGTGGAATAGTGGAAGATCTTTGGGATCTGTTCTGCCTCATAGCAGGGTCTGTCATTACTCTGTTCCAGATTTTCCAGTGGCTCTGCTGTTTGTTTATATTTCCACTAAAGTTAGATCAGCTCTGACGTGCAGACCAGGACTTGGTTGGTAAGAACCTGGTGATACAATAGGTATGGTGTTACAGCGGTCACGATTCTAATCCTACTATTAAACTCACCACTGTATGAACAGGTTTATCAATGTTTACAATAGCGTCGCGTCCTTGTGCTGCTTGTTAATGTTGGAGTGGAGCTGAAAATGGATTACAACACTGCCATCTAGTGGTCAGAGATTTAAACACAACACACACTGATTCACTGTCTGCCAGGAATCTGTGTATTGATACTGTGTTGTTGAGAATCGATACAGTATCACTAAATATAATATCCTGATACTCGATATTTTAATCATTTCCTACACTCCTAGTGCAGATGGCATAGGAATGGCTGCAGTGCGTGAGCTGTGGAACCACCACCACCTCACCAACGTTACACAGTCTCAGTCAGTGTGTCAGGACTGTCAGCTGAGAAGCTGCTCCCTGTACTGCACAATGCCCGTCTGGCCCTAATGAATCTATTAAAGAAGTTAAAGGCCAAAACCTTCTCAGAACCATCTCAGCATATTCAGATCCATCAATTCACGTACTGTCTTTCTGTAAGGAGGACGTCTGTTCACCACCACCACCACCACCACTGTAAACATCTCACACCAAACCACTTGGGCAACCATTCACAGACAGACATTAAATAAAAAGTAGGTGGACTTTCCCTTCTGGCCTACTGAGTGTTGAATGAATCAAGGTGAGGAGTCTTGAGAGCGCTCTGACTGAGTGTCCTCACTGTCCTCTTCCTCCTGAACAGCCTGGTTAGCAACTGAGCTCCAATCAGCAGTTTCATTCTGGACCTGCTGGACCTTCAGTCACAAAGGACGAAGGACGAGTGACGTCACCGATTCAGAGTCTGGGTTAGGGTCAGGGTCAGGGTCTGGGTTAGGGTCAGGGTCAGGGTCAGGGTTAGGGTTAGGGTCAGGGTCTGGGTTAGGTCAGGGTCTGGGTTAGGGTCAGGGTTAGGGTCAGGGTTAGGGTCAGGGTTAGGGTCAGGGTCTGGGTCTGGGTTAGGGTCAGGGTCAGGGTCAGGGTTAGGGTCAGAGTCAGGGTTAGGGTCAGGGTTAGGGTTAGGGTCAGGGTTAGGGTCAGGGTCAGGGTCTGGGTTAGGGTCTGGGTTAGGGTTAGAGTCAGGGTTTGGGTCTGGGTTAGGGTCAGGGTTAGGGTCAGGGTCTGGGTTAGGGTCAGGGTCTGTGTTAGGTCAGGGTCTGGGTTAGGGTCAGGGTCAGGGTTAGGGTCAGGGTTAGGGTCAGGGTTAGGGTTAGGGTCAGGGTCTGTGTTAGGTCAGGGTCTGGGTTAGAGTCAGGGTCAGGGTCTGGGTTAGGGTCTGGGTCAGGGTCTGGGTTAGGGTCTGGGTCAGGGTCTGGGTTAGAGTCAGGGTTAGGGTCTGGGTTAGGGTCTGGATTAGGGTCTGGGTTAGGGTCAGGGTTAGGGTCAGGGTCTGGGTTAGGGTCAGGGTTAGGGTCAGGGTTAGGGTTAGGGTTAGGGTCAGGGTCTGTGTTAGGTCAGGGTCTGGGTTAGGGTCAGGGTCAGGGTCAGGGTCTGGGTTAGAGTCAGGGTTAGGGTCAGGGTCTGGGTTAGGGTCTGGGTTAGGGTTAGAGTCAGGGTTAGGGTCAGGGTCAGGGTTAGGGTTAGGGTCAGGGTCTGGGTTAGGGTCTGGGTTAGGGTCAGGGTCAGGGTTAGGGTCAGGGTCTGGGTTAGGGTCTGGGTCAGGGTCAGGGTCAGGGTCTGGGTTAGAGTCAGGGTTAGAGTCAGGGTTAGGGTCAGGGTCTGGGTTAGGGTCTGGGTTAGGGTCTGGGTTAGGGTTAGAGTCAGGGTTAGGGTCAGGGTCAGGGTTAGGGTCAGGGTCTGGGTTAGGGTCAGGGTTAGGGTCAGGGTCAGGGTTAGGGTCAGGGTTTGGGTCAGGGTCAGGGTTAGGGTCAGGGTTAGGGTCAGGGTCTGGGTTAGGGTCAGGGTCTGTGTTAGGTCAGGGTCTGGGTTAGGGTCAGGGTTAGGGTTAGGGTCAGGGTTAGGGTCAGGGTTAGGGTCAGGGTCTGGGTTAGGGTCTGGGTTAGGGTTAGAGTCAGGGTTAGGGTCAGGGTCTGGGTTAGGGTCAGGGTTAGGGTCTGGGTTAGGGTTAGAGTCAGGGTTAGGGTCAGGGTCAGGGTCTGGGTTAGGGTCAGGGTCAGGGTTAGGGTCAGGGTTAGGGTCAGGGTCAGGGTTAGGGTCAGGGTTAGGGTCAGGGTCTGGGTTAGGGTCAGGGTCTGTGTTAGGTCAGGGTCTGGGTTAGGGTCAGGGTCAGGGTTAGGGTTAGGGTCAGGGTCTGTGTTAGGTCAGGGTCTGGGTTAGGGTCAGGGTCAGGGTTAGGGTTAGGGTCAGGGTTAGGGTCAGGGTCTGGGTTAGGGTCTGGGTTAGGGTTAGAGTCAGGGTTAGGGTCAGGGTCTGGGTTAGGGTCAGGGTCAGGGTTAGGGTCAGGGTTAGGGTCAGGGTCAGGGTCAGGGTCAGGGTCTGGGTTAGGGTCAGGGTCAGGGTTAGGGTCAGAGTCAGGGTTAGGGTCAGAGTCAGGGTTAGTTAATCAGGTTGTATCTTCATGCTGCTGCGTATCTTGGCTGATTATTTCTGGCTTTGTTCTTCATACAGGGTTGGCAGTGCCCTCCGGTTCCTGAGAGGGGGCGGGGAGTCTCTTCTTCAGCCTGCCAGGTTCTCGAAATCCCTTTTTTAGACTCTCGAGTTTGTATCTCTTGTAATCCCGCTAAGATTTGAGGTGCTCTTTCAACATTTCTTTCTTTTGGTCAACCTGGCGGTACGTTTGTGTTTATGTGGAATCTAAAGGTGGTGTATACGTCCAAACCTCTGCTGTGGGGTCAAAGTTCATACAGAAGATCTTGCTGTAAACAGTTTTGTATATACAAATAAACAATTCTCCTTTATTGATGTTTACCTGGTTTTCTTCAGCTCACTGATACATTAGTCAGACCACCTCTCCAGTTCGTTAGCGTCCAGGCAGTAAATTGAATGATGGGATTGTATGAATGTATTTATTTTTATTTATTTGTAAGAACATTCTTGGGGCTTTTATTACGAATACAGTACTTCCTCTGGTTGTTATGGGAAGGTAGGGCTCCTCATTCAGTGTTGCCATGTTGGCTGGAAGTCCCTCACACTGGGGATGTGGAAATTAGAGAGTAGGAGAGAAGTTTTTTAACATGCTATTTTTAATGTTTCTACTCTGACAGTGAGATTTCTAATAATATATCACTGCTGTCCAAAACATGTATACGAGTCGCAACTTTACAGGAGAGAACAAAAACCTTATTTACTTTTAATGAAAGTCAATGGAACCAGATTTTCTTCCAAGCTATTTTGGAGCGTTTCTATTGGTCCATTCATCATGAAATTTGTACACAATGTGAACGGCAGCTGTGGTGTTCAAACGATGCAGAAAAATAAAAATGGATAAAAGTGACTATATATGCTAATTAGACAGCACATCAGTCATCGATTGGCTAATGGACGTGGCTAAGACTTCCTGGGTGCTGATGTTTGGTATTTAGTTCTGGATACCTGATTACATTCAGGACAGAGAATTGTTTTAAAGGTTTTTAAAGGTTTCCATTAACACAGTCGACTCACATTACTATGAGGTTATGCAGATCCTATACACCGTACATGCTGGTGGTCTTCTCTGGGGTGGATGGGATCTTCCAGCAAGACAAGGAGACACATCACACGACTAGAAATGTCCCACACTGACTGGAAGAGCTGACCAAGTCCTCCAAGTTCTACCCTGGACCCCTTATTCCCCAGACTTGAACCCAACTGATCATCTGTGGGACCACCTGGATGGTGGTGTTGGCTCTATGGATCCTCCTCCACGCTCCCTCCAGCAGCTGTGGGATGCACTGCAGTCAGCATGATACCTCCAGATACCTGTGACCTCCTACCAGGACCTTACTGGGTCTCCCAGTCCGTCTAGCTGCTGTCTGCGCTGCACACGGTGGTCACTCTGGATTTTTCGCTGGTGGTCATAATAATGTGACTGTACTGTGTATTTATAGGCAGCTGAATCCCCAGTGAAGCTATACTTGTGGTGTCAGTATATTAACTTGTGGGCCCAATAGATCAATTTGTGGCCTCGACAGAGCAAGTCATGCCCTCAGTATGGTCTTCTCAGGCCTTGATGTATGAATTTGTGGCCTTGATGTAAAAACTTATCACCAATTAATGGCTTCAGAACAGTGACACAATATCTATATATATCTATATATATATTAATTTGTGGCCTTAATTATTAACTTATCATTACGTCATTTAGCAACTTCTAGCGACTTGTAGGACAGCCAATAGCGACTCTCCTCACTGAGGAGTTAGTAACAGTGCCCGGTCAGGCGGTGTTCAGTGAGATTACAGCTCAGACTCGGCTGTTCCACTCGGTTTCACTCCGTTTCACTCGGTTTCACTCCGTTTCAGTCAGTTTCACTCCGTTTCACTCGGTTTCACTCCGTTTCACTCAGTTTCACTCCGTTTCAGTCAGTGTCAGTCATGAGTGGCGAAGACCGGGCTAAGCAGCTCCTCCACCCGGATGGCTCGACACCTCTACCGGGAGTCAAGAAACGGCCTCGCGCGCCCAAGTGCTCCCGCTGCAGGAACCACGGCATCGTCTCGCCGCTGAAGGGCCACAGGCGCCTCTGCAGGTGGAGACACTGCCAGTGCCAGAAGTGTAAACTGGTGGTGGAGCTCCAGCGAGCGATGGCGGCTGAGGTTAGCTTAGCTTAGCTTAGTTCAGACTCGTGTTTTGTTATTGTAGATACTGTGGAACTGGGACTCGCTCTGCTGTTTACTGGGATTAACTTCTTACTGGGATTCTCAGTTCCAGCCAACTGTACCTCAGTCCGGGTTAAAAACACAGAAGCTAACTCTGTTCCACCTTAAACGGTACAGCAGTTAAGGTGGAACGGAGAATTCCAGTAAGAAGCTAAGTTCAGCCCCGTCTTTCCTCAGCGACACTGCTCAATAACCTTGTTGTTGTTGTTGTATTTGTTGTTGTTGTATTTGTTGTTGTTATTGTTCTTGTTGTTGTTGTTGTTGTTGTGTGGTATCGGGATTATCTGGAGTGTATTCAAGATTCGTGGAGTTGAATCTTCGCTCGGTTCGGTGGATCACGCGCTCGCGCAGTCGCATCATTTAAAAATTCAAATTTTAACGGTTTTCTTTCCAAACCGTCGTTGCAGATTCTCGACTCCTGCCGCTCCAGTGAATAAAATCGACTCATATACTCCACTTAAAACTATCCTACACGTTAGAATATAGTTTCTATATAGTTATAGTTATATAGTTGTAGTTATATAGTTATAGTTTATCCCCTTTTCAGTAGCGAGGAGACCAACATTGATATCATTTCATATCATCAGGTAAACCTGGGAGTGACTTACTGAGTGAACATAAACCAGTTATTTAAAAAAAAAATCTCTTCAGTCCTTTTAAAACTGTTCTGTGTAATCTCATTTCTGTTGTTACGAAGCCGAAGTTAGCTTTTTATTAACATCTTTTTAATGTTAATAGTTTTTTTTAAGCTTGTTATCTAAATTTAGCCAAATGTTACTGTCTGCTTTAGTGTTCCAAAAGCGTTCGGGACGCTCATAATCGTTGACAAAATATCAGGGGTACTGTTTTATGACCATATTTACACTCAAATGATCAATTAATTAAAAAAAAAACTCACCAGCATTAAAATAATAAACAGGATGTTTTGACAGCCTAAATCAGTGTATCCGGTGATTATAACGCCGTGTCTGAACTGAATTAATATTAAAAAGATTAAATACTTCGTTTAAAACACTTAAAGACAGGGATTCAGACTAAAACCTTTTAGTTCTCTGCCCTACACAAAGTAATGCTCATGCTTGGAATTGATTCTAGAAGTTTCTCATGTGTACTCTCATTTTGATGATATTGCACAAAACCCTTGTGAACAACTGAATTAATGTGGGTGCCTAACCTTACCGTTGAAAGCAATATACTTTTAAAAATAAATAAAGTACACTAGCATTCAAATTTTTAAATCTTATGTTAGGTTATTATTTCCTGGTATTTTATTCAGGGTTAGCTTGCACAGTTCCGAATGAAATGCTTTAAGCCAGATAACAGAAGGTAGTTTAGAATAGTATTTTTATTTATTATTATTATTATTATTATTATTATTATTTACTTCTGGGATCACTCCAAAGATGATTGATGTTCCTGAGATTTGATTAGCACATGTCACGTACTAGACATACTGGTTACTTCATTCTCAACACCACACAGGATTCTCAATCATCGTGGAATCATCTAGAAATCAGTTCATCGTTCTTTGGAAATTTAATGTTTATGATTTTTTTACAAATTGGAATAAGTTGTTTGAATCTTCTGAATCAATATTAAAGCTCTTTAAACTGTATGCGAATTAGTTTAAACACAGTGCAGGTTATTCTAATGGACTGTACTGTTGTTGTTGTTGTTGTTGTTGTTTCAGGTGGCTTTGCATCGTCAGCAGGCTCAGGAGGAAGAGATGGACATCTGCACCCCAGGGAACGTGTCCAGTAGTGACACTGTGGTGCAGAACGAGGCAGGCAGTGAGTGTGTGTTTCCTGTCGGAACCAGGTCCCCCCTGTCCACCCCCGCTGGGTCTGCCACTTCTCCAGCTGCGTTGGGTGAGCAAATATTCTTCATATCTGAGTGTTTCCTGATCCAGGAGCTCAGCTCGACGTTTTCTTTCTGTTCCAGCTGCCAGCACATCAGACGTTTAGTCCTTTATTACCTGGTCCAGGTGCTGGAATCTGGAATAGAATGAAAATGTGAACTTGCTGGGAATGCTGGGAAATTCCTCATATTCTGTTTCTAAGTGCGTGTAAGCTCTGTATGAATATTAAATTGGTGTGGAGACAGTATTTTGGTCATAGTAGTGTAATTACTGCACTTATACCGACAAACAACAATAATAATGATAAATAAATAACTGTTAAAATAATAGTTTTAAAAAATCTCAGGGACAGGGGTTTTTGTTTTACATACGCACTATACTTTAAACAATGCATCATTAAATGTTTTATTTATTCTTGTAATGATGAATGGAAATCTGATCTTATTGGTTTGATGTACTCTGTAAATCTTTTCCAGATCTGGTTAACTTTGTCTCTTTGCACACTGAGAGAGAAAGATAAGCCTTCCATTACATTTATCTCGTGAATTATGTCCAGCCATTCATTCACAGTGTTTACTCCTCGTACTGGCTGTCCTGCTGGCTGTTAAGATCATAAGCTTTCATTTCTTGTCCTGTTTATTCAGTGTTGTTGTTTTGATATTGAACAAATATACAATCTCACATTTGAACGTGACGACACACTCAAACATCTGTTCCAGATTCCTGTGTACATCTCATAGGGCATAAGAATTTTACGATCCCAGAATATGTGGTGGTGATTAGCGTCCCCTTGGACACAGTGTCTCCAGCATTCTGTACCAACGTCCAAGTGTCGCTTTTGCAGGACAATGAAGTACCGCATGACTTTCTTCCAGTTAAATTCCCTCCACACAGCAGAGCCAGTCGACCTCCAAAAAAGTTTCCTTCCCATTTCTCCTAACATACAGTGTATCTTCTCATTTAGCCTGCCAAGCTGTTGTACATTCTAGAAATAATTTTATTACAAATCGCTGGAACGTTTACGATTCCCTCTGCTTTTATTTCTATTGGTTGGGGATGTTTTGATTAAAATAATACTGAACCTGCAGATATCTGTAGGAGTGGTCTCGCTCTAAACCATGCTATTGTTGTAAAGTATTGAAGCTCGTAAAGACTCCCTTGTCCAAAAATGTAGAATCATTTGTGAGACCTTTTTGGATCCAGAGTTGAAATGGGTAATCAGCCCTGTTCAGGAAAAAATCATAAGCACTCCATCTTAACGTTCTGAATGATTTTTATATATTATATAATCTAACTCTCTCACACCATGATTTAATACAAGCTTTATCCAAGGATTACTTTCATCTATCAGTTTAATTTCTAATTTACTAGCAGCAGTTCTAGCTGCTACTGGTACTGTCCCAACCAGGGATCTTTCAGTTTCGCTCCATCTAGATCAATACATTGGGTTATCCCAGCAGACTAATGGTCTGAACTGGGCTGCTCATTAATAGTCCTGTAAGCGAGGAAGGTTCAGTCCTCCTTTATTCTTCCTCAGTGTTCTAAATCTAATCCTAGGTTTTTCCCGTTCCACAAAAGTCTTGATATTAACTTGTCCTGTTCATTGACCTGTTGGGAGGATACCTCTACTGGTAGAGTTTTAAAAGATAAAGCAGTTTTGGCTACATATTTATTTTGATAGCCTCCACTCTTGAATGTAAGCCTGAATAAGGTATGGTATTCCTGTATCTCTGTATATCTAACTTTATTTTGGTATTTATGGGTAACAATGAATCTTATATAATCTTTGTCTTTAGATAAATAAATCACTAGGTATTTGAGTGATTGTGCATCCCAATCAAAACTTATTTATTTCTGATCTGATCAGGTGGGTAATAATTCAATGTAATTACTTGTTTTTTTTAATATTAAGTTTTTACCTTTAAAGTATCCCATATTCTTGCAGAGAGGTTGCAGCGATGACTGTGTAGGCTGTAGTAAGTATATTAATAGATAGTCAGCAAACAGAGCAAGCTTATGTTCCCCTGATATCATTTTTATCCCTTTGATGTCTGGGTTTTATGACTCAGTAGTTCAATAAACAAGCCAAAACAGAGGGAGGAGGCCGGACAGCCTTGTCTAGTTCCTCTTTTCAAAATAAAGGAATTTGAAACGCAGCCATTAATAATTAATAATTCATAATCTTTAATCCTATAACGCTCGGAACACATCAATTATTGTTCTGTGAAAACCAAACCACAGTCGATGGCTCTTTTGGGGTCCAAGCTCAGTAAGGCGGCGTCTAATGTATGTTGATTGATGTATCTAATAATATTTAATGTCTTTCTAATGTTATCCTGTGTTTGTCTTTCCTTGATAAAGCCCGTCTGATCTAAATGAATGAATTCAGGTAATATCTTTTCCATTGTTCATGCTAATATAGATGTAAATAATTTTTAATCAACATTTAATTAATAATCGGTCTGTAATTTCCACTCTCTACTCTGTCCTTCCCGTCCTTTGGAATAACTCTGATTATTCTGGTTTACCAAGAAGGTGGAATTTCTGTTTTCTGAATTACCCAATTAAAAACCTTCAGGAACATCAGTCAACCCGTATCACTCGGCTGTAAAACCATCTATACCTGTAAAACCATCTATACCCGGGGACTTGTTTACTTTGATAATTTCCTATAATATCTTTTAAAACACTGCTGGATCCTCTCAGTCTTACACTCTAGCTTTCCTCAATCAGGATCTCTTTTTTTTGTATTTCTTCAGTGTATATAGTCTCAGTCTCCTTTTTATCCTATTTATTTCTTCTTTCAGCCTGATTTCATCACTAGCAATATATATTTGTTCTGTAGCTGTTTCAATTTGATTTCCAATCTTGTAGCCTCTGCTGTTTGGACTACTTTCAATTCTTAGCACAGCCTTGAGAGCAGCCCAAAGTATAGACTGAGTCACTTCACCAGCATCGTTTACTTTTAAATACGTGTTTATTTCTGGTTTTAACTGCTCTTCAATCTGTGGGTTATTTAATATATTCAATTTTTTTAACTCTCTTATTCACATATAGGGACGAATTAACAGGACTATGATCTGAAATATCCATTAAATATCCTGTGGAACATTTTCCACAGATCTTTACTATACATAAAAAATAATCTAATCTAGAATAAGAGGCGTGAGGAGAGGAATGATAACGTTGGTGATTCTTTTGATCTGTAGCACACACACGAGTCATGCCTTATATCTCTTCTTATATCTTCATATTAAAAATCAGATTTTTTTTTCTTTTAAATCTGGAAATGAGCAGAAAGTGTCAACACTGATATTGTTATTGGTTTAGCTCATGCTGAGGTATTTGTAGAAAATGATCAGATTTTATTTAATTAAAAATGTTCTATTGAAGCACATTGTTTAGATGACTCATTAAAGGCCTTCATTTCAACTTTTGGAGTCCACACCAGCTCGAGTGTGTTTATTTATAAATTTATAAAACAAAAAGGGGACAAATTAATGTAAATATTTAGAAGTTGCTACTTTTCTCTTAATTTTTACCCAGATTATATAATATGTATTTATAAAAAATGCAAAATGGATTCTTTTTTACTATTAGTTGTGTGTTGTTTCAGGAAGTTGTCCTGTGCTGTCCTCGAGCCCCACTTCATCCAGCAGGGGGCACTCTGAGAGCTCCCCTGACCTGGTGGTGGACACCTCCTTCTACAACTTTAACCAGCCCTCCTGCTATCCAGCCTATCACAGCAGCCTCTACAATCACCAGCAATACCAGGTGACTACATATCCACCCTTCACGTAGAGGGACTGTGTCTCCTGTCAGCCTCTCAAACTTCACGCTCTTATTTAGTTAAATATGTTCACCAGAAGACCAGAAGGTCAGCCTCTCAAACTTCACGCTCTTATTCAGTTAAATATGTTCACCAAAAGACCAGAAGCTGTCAGTCTCTCAAACTTCACGCTCTTATTTAGTTAAATATGTTCACCAGAAGACCAGAAGGTCAGCCTCTCAAACTTCACGCTCTTATTTAGTTACATATGTTCACCAGAAGACCAGAAGGTCAGCCTCTCAAACTTCACGCTCTTATTCAGTTAAATATGTTCACCAAAAGACCAGAAGCTGTCAGTCTCTCAGACTTCACGCTCTTATTTAGTTAAATATGTTCACCAGAAGACCAGAAGCTGTCAGTCTCTCAAACTTCACGCTCTTATTTAGTTAAATATGTTCACCAGAAGACCAGAAGGTCAGCCTCTCAAACTTCACGCTCTTATTTAGTTACATATGTTCACCAGAAGACCAGAAGGTCAGCCTCTCAAACTTCACGCTCTTATTCAGTTAAATATGTTCACCAAAAGACCAGAAGCTGTCAGTCTCTCAGACTTCACGCTCTTATTTAGTTAAATATGTTCACCAGAAGACCAGAAGCTGTCAGTCTCTCAGACTTCACGCTCTTGTTCAGTTAAATATGTTCACCAGAAGACCAGAAGCTGTCAGTCTCTCAAACTTCACGCTCTTATTCAGTTAAATATGTTCACCAAAAGACCAGAAGCTGTCAGTCTCTCAAACTTCACGCTCTTATTTAGTTACATATGTTCACCAGAAGACCAGAAGGTCAGCCTCTCAAACTTCACGCTCTTATTCAGTTAAATATGTTCACCAGAAGACCAGAAGCTGTCAGTCTCTCAAACTTCACGCTCTTATTCAGTTAAATATGTTCACCAGAAGACCAGAAGGTCAGCCTCTCAAACTTCACGCTCTTATTCAGTTAAATATGTTCACCAGAAGACCAGAAGCTGTCAGTCTCTCAGACTTCACGCTCTTGTTCAGTTAAATATGTTCACCAGAAGACCAGAAGGTCAGCCTCTCAAACCTAACGTTCTTATTCAGTTAAATATGTTCAGCTGAATGTAGAAGACCAGAAGAAGGAGTTCAGGTTTTGTTCATGTCACTTCTTATTCTGTGAGTTTACTGAAAGGTGGCGAATCAGAAATCTGACTACTGACTCGTGTAGAACCATGTTTTGTCATTATCTGATTATCTAAGAGCGTGTAAACACACAGAGCAGATCGGATTATGACGTGCCTGTAAACGTCCAATGTAAATTTCTCTGATTGAAAGTAAAGTTTAGATTAGAAATGTAAAGGTTAATTGAGGTGTAATCAAGCTCAGGTCAGATTAGTAGATCAGATTAACACATTTGAACATTATAATAATACAAGCATTCATATGTTTTTCCACTGATTTCCTCAGAACACCAACCATGTGGAGATATTATGGACCATAAACATTTAACATCTACTAATTTTAACTGTTTTCAAAATTGTCTACCGCTGATCTGTGAATTTTAGATTTTTCTTTTCAAATTGTATCTTTTTCTCGTTTGTTTATAACTTTAACAGTTATGTTACTGATGTACTGACTACTGATTCTCTCTCTGTGTGTGTGTTTGTGTCTGCCTCACAGATTATTAAAAATCTGATGGAAATAAACACCAAATGTAGTAAAAGTCCACTAAAAGTATTATTTTTAAGTAGATGATGTCTACTTTGGTTTGATTCTTATAAAATCTCATAAATGGCCTCAGTTGTTGCAAAGATTTGTTAAGACTGAATCACAATCACAATAAATTAGATAAAATGAAATTCTTTCTTTATAGCCAGTCTCTTCCATATGCATATGTTTGTTGCTGGTCTGGAGTGGTCTGTATGTGTATGATTAGAAAATTAGCCTATGGGTTCGTCACACAAATCACAAACGACTAACTAACATAAAAACCGAACTTCAAAAAGTTAGAAACTGTTTTACCGCTTTACCCTGGACTTCCACTGTTGCTGTGGATTAGTTGTGGCAGTAAATGTGATATATTTATTTATTTATCTATTATTATTATTATTATTATTATTATTATTACAAGCTACCAAAATAGATGAATTTAATTAGACTGCATTAGACGGTATATATTCTTAGATATTGTTTTCTGTCCGTTAATGTTAAAGAAGTCTTAGTCTAGATTCCATTTAACAACAAATGCATCATATTAAAAACTTCACATTATTAAATTAATAAATATGAAACTATGAAATCAGGTTACAGTAAGAAATGACAGGGCAGAAGGGCGTGTACGTCTGACAGCTGACTTCCTGTTATTTAAATACGTACAGGAACAGGAAGGCAGGTGAACTGAAAGAAACTAAAGAGAATATAAAACTGAATGTTCTTTCATCATGCTCTCCTTCCATCAGGGAAGCTTTTCATCTGTAAACCAGGTGTAACCAGGGTCTAGTAGTGTGTTTGGACGTAATGGAACTCCTTTAGGTTTTTTCTGAAGATGTTCTACAACCACAGTTCACACTCTTTTCACTACAGGGGGTCTCACTACCGCCTCGCAGGGTCTTACGTATAGGCATGAGAACCAAAAGACCGTTATCACTGGTAGAAGGGGTTAATCAAGGAACGCTCAAGCTAGACGTGACTAAGATCTTTTGAGATGACTGTATAATGTATAGTCATTTCTTCTGATGAGGTATGAGCTAGTCCAGTGACGTGACTGTAAAGCACTTCCCTATTCATTGTTTGTTTATATAAATAAACATGAATTTCATTACAGGTGTAGGTCATCTTCAGCAACTACAAAAAGCTAATTCTATACAAAAAGCTAATTCTATACAAAAAGCTAATCCTATACAAAAAGCTAAGTTTATATTTAATGGATGTATCTGCTTATGTTGTTATATTGTTAAATATTATTTAATATTTAATATGAAAAGTGTTCTATTAAAACATATATTTAATATTATTTAATATTTAATAAGAAAGGTGTTCTATTAAAACATATATTTAATATTATTTAATATGAAAAGGTTTCTATTAAAACACATATTTAATATTATTTAATATTTAATAGGAAAAGTGTTCTATTAAAACATATATTTAATATTATTTAATATTCAATATAAAAAGGGTTCTATTAAAATATATATTTAATATTATTTAATATTTAATATGAAAAGTGTTCTATTAAAACATATATTTAATATTATTTAATATTTAATATGAAAAGTGTTCTATTAAAACATATATTTAATATTATTTAATATTTAATATGAAAAGGGTCCTATTAAAACATATATTTAATATTATTTAATATTTAATAAGAAAAGGGTTCTATTAAAACATATATTTAATAATATTTAATATGAAAAGGGTTCTATTGAAACAGTCCTTGTTAAAATAAAGATGAAGAGAGAACAGAGAGGAGGTGAAAGCTGGTGGAGAACCTCTCGTGCTCAGACTCTGTAGATATTAGCTGGGCAGTGTAGAGCGTTTCCTGTATCTCACTAGCAGTTGTGATGCTCTGTTACAGAGCGGCTGTCTGGAAGCTGGAGGTCCGGTCGCCCACACTCTGGATCTAGAGTATCAGTCTGAAGATCTCCATTTACAAACATTGAATTGGACGGTATGAAACTTCATCAACTTCAAGCAACACTTTTCACTTTTCAACACTTTTAAATTTAATCTGTGTTTCTCCGAGACCTGCCTCTGAGGGGTATGTACAGGTGGGCATGTACAGGTGGGCCATGTACAGACATAATAGTATAGGCATGAAAACCAAAAGACCGTTATCACTGGTAGAAGGGGTTAATCAAGGAACGCTCAAGCTAGACGTGACTAAGATCTTTTGAGATGACTGTATAATGTATAGTCATTTCTTCTGATGAGGTATGAGCTAGTCCAGTGACGTGACTGTAAAGCACTTCCCTATTCATTGTTTGTTTATATAAATAAACATGAATTTCATTACAGGTGTAGGTCATCTTCAGCAACTACAAAAAGCTAATTCTATACAAAAAGCTAATTCTATACAAAGAGCTAAGTATATATTTAAAAGGATGTATCTGCTTATATTGTAATATTGTTAAATATTATTTAATATTTAATATGAAAAGGGTTCTATTAAAACATATATTTAATATTATTTAATATTTAATATGAAATGGGTTCTATTAAATCATATATTTAATATTATTTAATAAGAAAAGTGTTCCATTAAAACATATATTTAGTATTATTTAATATTTAATATGAAAAGGGTTCTATTAAAACATATATTTAATATTATTTAATATTTAATATGAAAAGGGTTCTATTAAAACATATATTTAATATTATTTAATATGAAAAGGGTTCTATTAAAACATATATTTAATATTATTTAATATGAAAAGGGTCCTATTAAAACATTTAATATTATTTAATATTTAATATGAAAAGGGTTCTATTAAAACATATATTTAATATTATTTAATATTTAATATGAAAAGGGTTCTATTAAAACATATATTTAATATTATTTAATATGAAAAGGGTTCTATTAAAACATTTAATATTATTTAATATTTAATATGAAAAGGGTTCTATTAAAACATATATTTAATATTATTTAATATTTAATATGAAAAGTGTTCTATTAAAACATATTTAATATTATTTAATATTTAATAAGAAAGGGGTTCTATTAAAACATATTTAATATTATTTAATATGAAAAGTGTTCTATTAAAACATATATTTAATATTATTTATATTTAATATGAAAAGGGTTCTATTAAAACATATATTTAATATTATTTAATATGAAAAGGGTTCTATTAAAACATATTTAATATTATTTAATATGTAAAGGGTTCTATTAAAACATATATTTAATATTATTTAATATTTAATATGAAAAGGGTTCTATTAAAACATATATTTAATAATATTTCATATGAAAAGTGTTCTATTAAAACATATATTTAATATTATTTAATATTTAATATGAAAAGTGTTCTATTAAAACATATATTTAATAATATTTAATATGAAAAGTGTTCTATTAAAACATATATTTAATATTATTTAATATTTAATATGAAAAGTGTTCTATTAAAACATATATTTAATATTATTTAATATGAAAAGGGTTCTATTAAAACATATTTAATATTATTTAATATGTAAAGGGTTCTATTAAAACATATATTTAATATTATTTAATATTTAATATGAAAAGTGTTCTATTAAAACATATATTTAATATTATTTAATATTTAATATGAAAAGTGTTCTATTAAAACATATTTAATAATATTTAATATGAAAAGTGTTCTATTAAAACATATTTAATAATATTTAATATGAAAAGGGTTCTATTAAAACATATTTAATATTTAATATGAAAAGGGTTCTATTAAAACATATATTTAATATTATTTAATATTTAATATGAAAAGGGTTCTATTAAAACATATATTTAATATTATTTAATATGAAAAGGGTTCTATTAAAACATATATTTAATAATATTTAATATGAAAAGGGTTCTATTAAAACATATATTTAATAATATTTAATATGAAAAGGGTTCTATTAAAACATTTAATATTTAATAAGAAAAGGGTTCTATTAAAACATATATTTAATAATATTTAATATGAAAAGGGTTCTATTAAAACATATTTAATATTTAATATGAAAAGGGTTCTATTAAAACATATATTTAATAATATTTAATATGAAAAGGGTTCTATTGAAACAGTCCTTGTTAAAATAAAGATGAAGAGAGAACAGAGAGGAGGTGAAAGCTGGTGGAGAACCTCTCGTGCTCAGACTCTGTAGATATCAGCCGGGCAGTGTAGAGCGTTTCCTGTATCTCACTAGCAGTTGTGATGCTCTGTTACAGAGCGGCTGTCTGGAAGCTGGAGGTCCGGTCGCCCACACTCTGGATCTAGAGTATCAGTCTGAAGATCTCCATTTACAAACATTGAATTGGACGGTATGAAACTTCATCAACTTCAAGCAACACTTTTCACTTTTCAACACTTTTAAATTTAATCTGTGTTTCTCCGAGACCTGCCTCTGAGGGGTATGTACAGGTGGGCATGTACAGGTGGGCCATGTACAGACATAATAGTATAGGCATGAAAACCAAAAGACCGTTATCACTGGTAGAAGGGGTTAATCAAGGAACGCTCAAGCTAGACGTGACTAAGATCTTTTGAGATGACTGTATAATGTATAGTCATTTCTTCTGATGAGGTATGAGCTAGTCCAGTGACGTGACTGTAAAGCACTTCCCTATTCATTGTTTGTTTATATAAATAAACATGAATTTCATTACAGGTGTAGGTCATCTTCAGCAACTACAAAAAGCTAATTCTATACAAAAAGCTAATTCTATACAAAGAGCTAATCCTATACAAAAAGCTAAGTATATATTTAATGGATGTATCTGCTTATATTGTTATATTGTTAAATATTATTTAATATTTAATATGAAAAGTGTTCTATTAAAACATATATTTAATATTATTTAATATTTAATAAGAAAAGAGTTCTATTAAAACATATTTAATATTATTTAATATTTAATATGAAAAGTGTTCTATTAAAACATATATTTAATATTATTTAATATTTAATAAGAAAAGTGTTCTATTAAAACATATTTAGTATTATTTAATATTTAATATGAAAAGGGTTCTATTAAAACATATATTTAATATTATTTAATATGAAAAGGGTTCTATTAAAACATATATTTAATATTATTTAATATTTAATATGAAAAGGGTCCTATTAAAACATTTAATATTATTTAATATTTAATATGAAAAGGGTTCTATTAAAACATATATTTAATATTATTTAATATTTAATATGAAAATTATTCTAATAAAACATATATTTAATATTATTTAATATTTAATATGAAAAGGGTTCTATTAAAACATATATTTAATAATATTTAATATGAAAAGGGTTCTATTAAAACATATTTAATATTTAATATGAAAAGGGTTCTATTAAAACATATATTTAATAATATTTAATATGAAAAGGGTTCTATTGAAACAGTCCTTGTTAAAATAAAGATGAAGAGAGAACAGAGAGGAGGTGAAAGCTGGTGGAGAACCTCTCGTGCTCAGACTCTGTAGATATCAGCCGGGCAGTGTAGAGCGTTTCCTGTATCTCACTAGCAGTTGTGATGCTCTGTTACAGAGCGGCTGTCTGGAAGCTGGAGATCCGGTCGCCCACACTCTGGATCTAGAGTATCAGCCTGAAGATCTCCATTTACAAACATTGAATTGGACGGTATGAAACTTCATCAACTTCAAGCAACACTTTTCACTTTTCAACACTTTTAAATTTAATCTGTGTTTCTCCGAGACCTGTTTGTGCAGCGGGGGTCCTGAGTGGGACGTCCTGCTCCAGGAGAGTTTGAATAGCAGAGGTTAATGATATTGCTATAGTGGTCCAGCACGCTTCCACAGACGGACGCCTTTAACGTGGATCTCGTTATACGTAACGGGACTAGAAGAACCTGCAGGATGAAAGATCACAGTGTGGTTTTCTGAGAGTTCTGTTTCAAACAAAGCTAGACGGACACCAGGTGATGTTTCGTAGATGAAGTATCTTTAGATATGGTGGATTTTATCCAGTTAGTATTAGAATTAAGTTCTTTTTGAACTAGAACTGTTGTTTCTCTGTGTGTCATTCGATGTTTATGATTTGATGTTCTACAGAGAGTGATTTGATCTTCACCACTGATGTATCCAGAACATCTTGTATCTGAGGTTTACGTTAGTTTTACACTGGAGCTGTGGTTTAGTGGTGTTGATGGTGGAAGTTTATTCTATTTTTATTGGATCAATAACCGATCAGTCAGTTCAAGTTGTCACCCTTTAGTCCTCGGCTGGGCTGAAAGTAAGAGAGTAGAGGAGATGCTCACCAGTTAGTCTTTCTCTGAGTCTGTCCATCTCCCACCCACTCCCTACCCCCCACTGGAGAACAATTCAGGACTAGAAGCACTTCTCCAGAGCTTAACACGAGCCGAGGAATTGCTTTGATCTGTTTGTTGAGGCGCACGTCCTTGCCTTGTTGTTGTTGTTGTTGCTGTTGTTGTTGTTTGTTTTGGCTTCATGTAGGTGTTGCTGGAGAACTGAACTACAGTTCAGTCTCTGTTGTGTTTGTCGTAGACAGGACAGGAGACCAGCAGAGCTTTAACAGTTTATGAAGCTGTCTGGATTTGATGGGGTGGATAATAAATGGTTAACAGAAATTAAATTCTATTAAAGTGAACTTTAACCCTGAAGCTGCTCTGCTGCTCAGATCATTAAACCAAACAAGTTCTCACAAGAAGAAAACCTACCAGAGATGTGTCCAGTTTATTTGGAGAAGAAGAGACCTGTAAGAGCTACGAGCTCATCTTAAACCACATGTTTATCTTCTTCTTAATTCCTATCTCAGCAGACACTGACTTAATCTCCACTCCAGACCTGCTCCTTACAGGATCTAGTCTCATCCTAACTGCATGTACCTAATTAACCTCTGAACCAGGAGCCCAGTGGAGATGACCACCTGTCCAGCTACACAGACCTCCAGCCCTGCCACCTGAACTACTCTCCAGCCTCCTACCTCAGCCAGGACCTGGACACCACTGACTGGGTCCCCTCCACCTTCACCC
>CM038724.1:7743541-7760845 GCA_021613375.1 Megaleporinus macrocephalus | reverse complement strand
AGTTCTGACCTAACTACACAACTCCTGTAATCAAACACTAGATCTAGTTCTGACTCTAACTACACACTCCTGTAATCACACACTAGATCTAGTTCTGACTAACTCACATCCTGTAATCACACACTAGATCTAGTTCTGACTAACTACACATCCTGTAATCACACACTAGATCTAGTTCTGACTAACTACACACTCCTGTAATCACACACTAGATCTAGTTCTGACTAACTACACACTCCTGTAATCACACACTAGATCTAGTTCTGACTCTAACTACACATTCCTGTAATCACACACTAGATCTAGTTCTGACTAACTACACATTCCTGTAATCACACACTAGATCTAGTTCTGACTAACTACACATTCCTGTAATCACACACTAGATCTAGTTCTGATTAACTACACATTCCTGTAATCACACACTAGATCTAGTTCTGACTCTAACTACACACTCTTGTAATCACACACTAGATCTAGTTCTGACTAACTCTACATTCCTGTAATCACACACTAGATCTAGTTCTGACTAACTACACACTCCTGTAATCACACACTAGATCTAGTTCTGACTAATTACACACTCCTGTAATCACACACTAGATCTAGTTCTGACTAACTACACACTCCTGTAATCACACACTAGATCTAGTTCTGACTAACTACACATTCCTGTAATCACACACTAGATCTAGTTCTGACTAACTACACATTCCTGTAATCACACACTAGATCTAGTTCTGACTAACTACACATTCCTGTAATCACACACTAGATCTAGTTCTGATTAACTACACATTCCTGTAATCACACACTAGATCTAGTTCTGACTAACTACACATTCCTGTAATCACACACTAGATCTCGTTCTGACTAACTACACACTCCTGTAATCACACACTAGATCTAGTTCTGACTAACTACACATTCCTGTAATCACACACTAGATCTAGTTCTGACTAACTACACACTCCTGTAATCACACACTAGATCTAGTTCTGACTAACTACACACTCCTGTAATCACACACTAGATCTAAGTTCTGACTAACTACACACTCCTGTAATCACACACTAGATCTAGTTCTGACTAACTACACATTCCTGTAATCACACACTAGATCTAGTTCTGACTAACTACACATTCCTGTAATCACACACTAGATCTAGTTCTGACTAACTGCACATTCCTGTAATCACACACTAGATCTAGTTCTGACTAACTGCACACTCCTGTAATCACACACTAGATCTAGTTCTGACTAACTACACATTCCTGTAATCACACACTAGATCTAGTTCTGACTAACTACACATTCCTGTAATCACACACTAGATCTAGTTCTGACTAACTACACATTCCTGTAATCACACACTAGATCTATTCTGACTAACTACACACTCCTGTAATCACACACTAGATCTAGTTCTGACTAACTACACACTCCTGTAATCACACACTAGATCTAGTTCTGACTCTAACTACACACTCCTGTAATCACACACTAGATCTAATTCTGACTAACTACACATTCCTGTAATCACACACTAGATCTAGTTCTGACTAACTACACATTCCTGTAATCACACACTACATCTAGTTCTGACTCTAACTACACATTCCTGTAATCACAAACTAATTTAGTTCTGACTCTACACACTACCACTGTAATCACACACTAGATCTAGTTTCTGACTAACTACACACTCCTGTAATCACACACTAGATCTAGTTCTGACTCTAACTACACACTCCTGTAATCACACACTAGATCTAATTCTGACTAACTACACATTCCTGTAATCACACACTAGATCTAGTTCTGACTCTAACTACACATTCCTGTAATCACACACTAGATCTAGTTCTGACTCTAACTACACATTCCTGTAATCACAAACTAGATTTAGTTCTGACTAACTACACACTCCTGTAATCACACACTAGATCTAGTTCTGACTAACTACACACTCCTGTAATCACACACTAGATCTAGTTCTGACTCTAACTACATTCCTGTAATCACACACTAGATCTAGTTTGACTACACATTCCTGTAATCACACACTAGATCTAGTTCTGACTACACATTCCTGTAATCACACACTAGATCTAGTTCTGACCTAACTACACACTCCTGTAATCACACACTAGATCTACTTCTGACTACCTACACTCCCTGTAATCACACACTAGATCTAGTTCTGACTAACTACACACTCCTGTAATCACACACTAGATCTAGTTCTGACTAACTCTACATTCCTGTAATCACACACTAGATCTAGTTCTGAATAACTACACACTCCGGTAATCACACGCTATATCTAGTTCTGACTAACTACACACTCCTGTAATCACACACTAGATCTAGTTCTGACTCTAACTACACATTCCTGTAATCACACACTAGATCTAGTTCTGACTAACTACACATTCCTGTAATCACACACTAGATCTAGTTCTGACTAACTACACATTCCTGTAATCACACACTAGATCTAGTCCTGACTAACTACACATCCTGTAATCACACACTAGATCTAGTTCTGACTAACTACACACTGAATCACACACACTAGATCTAGTTCTGACTAACTACACATTCCTGTAATCACACACTAGATCTAGTTCTGACTAACTACACACTCCTGTAATCACACACTAGATCTAGTTCTGACTAACTACACATCCTGTAATCACACACTAGATCTAGTTCTGACTAACTACACACTCCTGTAATCACACACTAGATCTAGTTCTGACTAACTACACACTCCTGTAATCACACACTAGATCTAGTTCTGACTAACTACACAATCCTGTAATCACACACTAGATCTAGTTCTGACTAACTACACACTCCTGTAATCACACACTAGATCTAGTTCTGACTAACTACACATTCCTGTAATCACACACTAGATCTAGTTCTGACTCTAACTACACATTCCTGTAATCACACACTAGATCTAGTTCTGACTAACTACACATTCCTGTAATCACAAACTAGATTTAGTTCTGACTAACTACACACTCCTGTAATCACACACTAGATCTAGTTCTGACTAACTACAGACTCCTGTAATCACACACTAGATCTAGTTCTGACTAACTACACATTCCTGTAATCACACACTAGATCTAGTTCTGACTACACATTCCTGTAATCACACACTAGATCTAGTTCTGACTAACTACACTCCTGTAATCACACACTAGATCTAGTTCTGACTAACTACACACTCCTGTAATCACACACTAGATCTAGTTCTGACTAACTACACATTCCTGTAATCACACACTAGATCTAGTTCTGACTAACTACACACTCCTGTAATCACACACTAGATCTAGTTCTGACTAACTACACACTCCTGTAATCACACACTAGATCTAGTTCTGACTAACTACACATTCCTGTAATCACACACTAGATCTAGTTCTGACTAACTACACATTCCTGTAATCACACACTAGATCTAGTTCTGACTAACTACACACTCCTGTAATCACACACTAGATCTAGTTCTGACTAACTACACACCTGTAATCACACACTAGATCTAGTTCTGACTAACTACACACTCCTGTAATCACACACTAGATCTAGTTCTGACTAACTACACATTCCTGTAATCACACACAGATCTAGTTCTGACTTAACTACACACTCCTGTAATCACACACACTAGATCTAGTTCTGACTAACTACACATTCCTGTAATCACAACTAGATTTAGTTCTGACTAACTACACACTCCTGTAATCACACACTAGATCTAGTTCTGACTAACTACACACTCCTGTAATCACACACTAGATCTAGGTCTGACTCTAACTACACATTCCTGTAATCACACACTAGATCTAGTTCTGACTACACATTCCAGTAATCACACACTAGATCTAGTTCTGACTACACACTCCTGTAATCACACACTAGATCTAGGTCTGACTCTAACTACACATTCCTGTAATCACACACTAGATCTAGTTCTGACTACACATTCCAGTAATCACACACTAGATCTAGTTCTGACTACACATTCCTGTAATCACACACTAGATCTAGTTCTGACTCTAACTACACACTCCTGTAATCACACACTAGATCTACTTCTGACTAACTACACACTCCTGTAATCACACACTAGATCTAGTTCTGACTCTAACTACACACTCCTGTAATCACACACTAGATCTAGTTCTGACTCTAACTACACATTCCTGTAATCACACACTAGATCTAGTTCTGACTCTAACTACACATTCCTGTAATCACACACTAGATCTAGTTCTGACTCTAACTACACATTCCTGTAATCACAAACTAGATTTAGTTCTGACTAACTACACACTCCTGTAATCACACACTAGATCTAGTTCTGACTAACTACACACTCCTGTAATCACACACTAGATCTAGTTCTGACTAACTACACACTCCTGTAATCACACACTAGATCTAGTTCTGACTCTAACTACACATTCCTGTAATCACACACTAGATCTAGTTCTGACTCTAACTACACATTCCTGTAATCACACACTAGATATAGTTCGGACTCTAACTACACATTCCTGTAATCCACACACTAGATCTAGTTCTGACCTCTAACTACACATTCCTGTAATCACACACTAGATTTAGTCTGACTTTAGGTGTTGATATACATAATCTAACATGTCCTCCACAGACTTCAGTGTTTCAGATCACTACCTAATTTCATACACTCTCACCTAATTACTCAGTGAGGTGTATGTATCACCCGTCACTGCACCAAACCTTCAATCACACCAAATACATCTCAGCACTTTATCACCTTCCAGATCATCAACTACAGCTTCTCCTTCAGACCCACCAGAGCTACACACACTGACTAGAGAATACACTCCCTTTACACAACCTTCACCAATAAACACTAAAAACACACACTCAGCACACCTGTCCTCTCTCACCAACACACACTCAGCACACCTGTCCTCTCTCACCAACACACACTCAGCACACCTGTCCTCACTCACCAACACACACTCAACACACCTGTCCTCACTCACCAACACACACTCAGCATACCTGTCCTCACTCACCAACACACACTCAGCATACCTGTCCTCTCTCACCAACACACACTCAGCACACCTGTCCTCACTCACCAACACACACTCAGCATACCTGTCCTCACTCACCAACACACACTCAGCATACCTGTCCTCACTCACCAACACACACTCAGCATACCTGTCCTCACTCACCAACACACACACCTCTCCTCACTCACCAACACACGCTCAGTACACCTGTCCTCTCTCACCAACACACACTCAGCACACCTGTCCTCTCTCACCAACACACACTCAGCACACCTGTCCTCACTCACCAACACACACTCAACACACCTGTCCTCACTCACCAACACACACTCAGCATACCTGTCCTCACTCACCAACACACACTCAGCATACCTGTCCACACTCATCAACACACACTCAGCATACCTGTCCTCACTCACCAACACACACTCAACACACCTGTCCTCTCTCACCAACACACTCTGCATACATGTCCTCTCTCACCAACACACACTCAACACACCTGTCCTCTCTCACCAACACACACTCTGCATACCTGTCCTCACTCACCAACACACTCAGCATACCTGTCCTCACTCACCAACACACGCTCAGCACACCTGTCCACACTCACCAACACACACTCAGCATACCTGTCCACACTTACCAACACACACTCAGCATACCTGTCCTCACTCACCAACAAACAAACACTCAACACCCCTGTCCTCTCTCACCAACACACACTCTGCATACCTGTCCTCACTCACCAAGACACACTCAGCATACCTGTCCTCACTCACCAACACACACACCTGTCCTCACTCACCAACACACGCTCAGCACACCTGTCCACACTCACCAACACACACTCAGCATACCTGTCCTCTCTCACCAACACACACTCTGCATACCTGTCCTCACTCACCAACACACAGCATACCTGTCCTCACTCACCAACACACACACCTGTCCTCACTCACCAACACACACACCTGTCCTCACTCACCAACACACACTCAGCATACCTGTCCTCACTCACCATACACACTCTGCATACCTGTCCTCACTCACCAAACACACACTCAACACAACCTGTCCTCACTCACCAACACACACTCAGCACACCTGTCCTCTCTCACAAACACACACTCAGCACACCTGTCCTCTCTCACAAACACACACTCAGCACACCTGTCCTCACTCACCAACACACACTCAGCATACCTGTCCTCACTCACCAACACACACTCAGCACACCTGTCCTCACTCAACACACACTCAGCATACCTGTCCTCACTCATCAACACATGCTCAGCATACCTGTCCTCACTCACCAACACAAGCTCAGCATACCTGTCCTTACACACCAACACACTCAGCATACCTGTCCTCACTTACCAACACACACTCCTGTCCTCACTCACCAACACACGCTCAGCATACCTGTCCTCTCTCACCAACACACACTCAGCACACACCTGTCCTCTCTCACCAACACACACTCAGCACACCTGTCCTCCACTCACCAACACACACTCAACACACCTGTCCTCACTCACCAACACACACTCAGCATACCTGTCCTCACTCACCAACACACACTCAGCATACCTGTCCACACTCATCAACACACACTCAGCATACCTGTCCTCACTCACCAACACACACTCAACACACCTGTCCTCTCTCACCAACACACTCTGCATACATGTCCTCTCTCACCAACACACACTCAACACACCTGTCCTCTCTCACCAACACACACTCTGCATACCTGTCCTCACTCACCAACACACTCAGCATACCTGTCCTCACTCACCAACACACAGCATACCTGTCCTCACTCACCAACACACACACCTGTCCTCACTCACCAACACACACACCTGTCCTCACTCACCAACACACACTCAGCATACCTGTCCTCACTCACCAACACACACTCTGCATACCTGTCCTCACTCACCAACACACACTCAACACACCTGTCCTCTCTCACCACACACACTCTGCATACCTGTCCCTCACTCACCAACACACACTCAGCATACCTGTCCTCACTCACCAACACACACACCTGTCCTCACTCACCAACACACGCTCAGCATACCTGTCCTCACTCACCAACACACACTCAGCATACCTGTCCACACTCATCAACACACACTCAGCATACCTGTCCTCACTCACCAACACACACTCAACACACCAGTCCTCTCTCACCAACACACTCTGCATACATGTCCTCACTCACCAACACACACTCAACACACCTGTCCTCTCTCACCAACACACACACCTGTCCTCACTCACCAACACACACACCTGTCCTCACTCACCAACACACACTCAGCACACCTGTCCACACTCACCAACACACACTCAGCATACCTGTCCACACTTACCAACACACACTCAGCATACCTGTCCTCACTCACCAACAAACAAACACTCAACACACCTGTCCTCTCTCACCAACACACACTCTGCATACTTGTCCTCACTCACCAACACACACACCTGTCCTCACTCACCAACACACACTCAGCATACCTGTCCTCTCTCACCAACACACACTCTGCATACCTGTCCTCACTCACCAACACACAGCATACCTGTCCTCACTCACCAACACACACACCTGTCCTCACTCACCAACACACACTCAGCATACCTGTCCTCACTCACCAACACACACTCTGCATACCTGTCCTCACTCACCAACACACACTCTGCATACCTGTCCTCACTCACCAACACACACTCAACACACCTGTCCTCTCTCACCAACACACACTCTGCATACCTGTCCTCACTCACCAACACACACTCAGCATACCTGTCCTCACTCACCAACACACACACCTGTCCTCACTCACCAACACACGCTCAGCATACCTGTCCACACTTACCAACACACACTCAGCATACCTGTCCTCACTCACCAACACACACTCAGCATACCGGTCCTCACTCACCAACACACACTCAGCACACCTGTCCTCACTCACCAACACACACTCAGCACACCTGTCCTCTCTCACCAACACACACTCAGCACACCTGTCCTCTCTCACCAACACACACTCAGCACACCTGTCCTCACTCACCAACACACACTCAACACACCTGTCCTCTCTCACCAACACACACTCAACACACCTGTCCTCTCTCACCAACACACACTCAGCACACCTGTCCTCACTCACCAACACACACTCAGCACACCTGTCCACACTCACCAACACACACTCAGCATGTACCCTGAGACACTGGGGTCCCCCCACTCCACCATCAACAATCCTGTGTGATCGCGTGAAGTGGTGGAACAACAGCACCAACATCTCAGTTTACCATAAACCTCTGTGTCCCAGAACCCCCAGATCTCCTGCCTTTATCTAAAAGAGAAGCTTAATTACCAAAAGCTACTAAACAAGTATGTTTTCAGTCTAGACTTTAAATATTGAGACTGTGTCAGAGTCCCGAACATTAACTGGGGGAGATTAATTCCACAATTTGGGGCTTTGTAGGAAAAAGCTCTTCCCCCCCTTTATTGTAGTCTTCTGAATTTTAGGAACTATTAGAAAACCAGCATCCTTGTGATCTGAGTGAACGTGGCGGTTCATAATAGGAGATTAGATCTTGCAGGTACTCCGGTGTGAGACCGTGCTGGGTTTTTATACGTCAGTAATAGAATTTTATAGTCGATACGGAATTTAACAGGAAGCCAGTGTAGCTGATAAAACTGGACTGAAACATACTGGACTCAGCATACCTGTCCACACTCATCAACACACACTCAGTACACCTGTCCTCACTCACCAACACACACTCAGCATACCTGTCCACACTCACCGACACACGCTCAGCATACCTGTCCACACTCACCAACACACACTCAGTACACCTGTCCTCACTCACCGACACACGCTCAGCATACCTGTCCACACTCACCAACACACACTCAGTACACCTGTCCTCACTCACCAACACACACTCAGTACACCTGTCCACACTCATCGAACACAACAAAAACAATCCTAGAGTTTTATTTAGTACCATCGCAAAACTTACCAAAAATCAGGATCTGAACCTCAAATACCCGCCAACCACAGCAGCAATGATTTCATGAACTTTTTCAACAAAATCGAGAATATTAGACTAAAAGTTCTACCAATACGAGTAACTTATCCTTCATCCGGTTTGACTCAAACAGCACAAAATGTGGTTCTACAAGAAACACTAGAAACATTCTGTCCACTCCAGCAGAAAGAACTAGAAAAACTAATCTCTTCTTCAAATTCTACTACATGCTCACTCGATATGATTCCAACAAACTATTAAAACAAGTATTACCAGCTATTATTAAACCTTAACTATCATCAACTCTTCTCTTAGTCTGGGTCATGTACCTAAGTCTTTTAAAGTAGCTGTGATTAAACCCTTGATAAAGAAGCCAAATCTTGACCCCAGAGAACTGTCCAGTTATAGACCCATTTCCAATTTACCTTTTATCTCTAAGATTTTAGAAAAGGCTGTAGCTCGACAACTCTGTTCTCATCTACATAAGAACAACATATATGAAAAATTCTAATCTGGTTTTAGACCCACCACAGCACAGAGACAGCTTTAGTTAAGATAACAAATGATCTTCTTCTTGTCTCTGATCAGGACCACGTATCTCTACTGGTGTTACTAGATCTAAGTGCAGCTTTTACACTATAGATCAGATATTCTCTCAGACAGACTAGAAAATACAGGAACAGCGTTATCCTGGTTCACATCTTACCTTAGTGATCGCTTTCAGTTTGTAAAGATAAATAATGCATCATCTAATTATACAAGAGTGAAATATGGCGTTCCACAAGGTTCTGTTTTAGGTCCTCTGTTATTTACACTATATATGCTACCATTAGGCTCAGTTATAAATAGACATGGAATTAGTTTCCACTGTTATGCTGATGATACACAACTGTACATATCAGACCAGATGATAAATCCAGATTAGATAAGATAGAAGATTGTGTAAGAGATATTAGACTTTGGATGCTACAGAACTTCCTTCTTTTAAACCCAGATAAAACGGAAGTTCTCCTCCTCGACCCAAAGGCTGCTCGGACTAAATGTTCAGATTTAATGTTAAATCTTGCTGATTTCTCTATAGTTCCTGGTTCAGTAGTTTCTGGTTCAGTAGTTTCTGGTTCAGTAGTTTCTGGTTCAGTAGTTCCTGGTTCAGTAGTTCCTGGTTCTCTGTAGTTTCTGGTTCTGTAGTTTCTGGTTCAGTAGTTCCTGGTTCAGTAGATTCTGGTTCAGTAGATTCTGGTTCAGTAGTTCCTGGTTCAGTAGTTTCTGGTTCAGTAGTTCCTGGTTCAGTAGTTATAAATCTCGGTGTGTTTGACTCAGATCTGACATTTAATCAACACGTAGGTAACATTACAAGAACAGCGTTTCTTCACCTACGAAACATTTCAAAGTTAAGAAATGCGTTATCTGTGTCTGATGCTGAAAAGTTGATACATGCCTTTATAACCTCAAGGCTAGATTACTGTAATGCATTATTGTCAGGATGCTCCAGCAGGAACCTGAATAAACTTCAGTTAGTTCAGAACGCTGCAGCTAGAGTACTAACTAAAACCAGAACCTTCCATCATCAGTCCAGTTTAATCAGCTACACTGACTTCCTGTTAAATTCCGTATCGACTATAAAATTCTATTACTGACGTATAAAACCCTGCACGGTCTCACACCGGAGTATCTACAAGATCTAATTTCCTATTATGAACCGCCACGTTCACTCAGATCACAGGATGCTGGTTTTCTAATAGTCCCTAAAATTCAGAAGACTACAATAAAGGGGGGAAGAGCTTTTTCCTACAAAGCCCCCAAACTGTGGAATAATCTCCCAGTTAATGTTCGGAGACTGTCTCAATATTTAAGTCTAGACTAAAAACATACTTGTTTAGTATCTTCTGGTGATTAATCTTCTCTTTTAGATAAAGGCAGGAGATCTGGGGGTTCTTGGACACAGAGGTTTATGGTAAACTGAGATGTTGGTGCTGTTGTTCCACCACTTCACGCGATCACACAGGTTTGTTGATGGTGGAGTGGGGGGATCCCAGTGTCTCAGGGTGGTCTCATGTCCATGTTCTTCTGGTTCTCTCCTTTTAGTTTAGGCTGTTATAGTTAGATCTGCCGGAGTCGCCAGCCTCACTCTAAAATTCTGAAAACTCATATTCTCTACAGTCTCACTCCCGAGCCCAACTCACTCTCTCTCTTTACTCCTCCTGAGGAAATGACTGTCCTCCTGTCTGTTGAAGGCTGTTGAAGGACTGATCATCGGGCCATCACCCCACCATCACTAGCCAGCTCACCTCCCCACCATCACCAGCCAGCTCACCTCCCCACCATCACCAGCCAGCTCACCTCCTCACCATCACCAGCCAGCTCACCTCCCCACCATCACCAGCCAGCTCACCTCCTCACCATCACCAGCCAGCTCACCTCCTCACCATCACCAGCCAGCTCACCTCCCCACCATCACCAGCCAGCTCACCTCCTCACCATCACCAGCCAGCTCACCTGTCAATTTACTGCTACACCCTCAGTTACATCACTGTGCCATCCAGATGCACCAGCACTGAGATAGGATGGGACTGTTTCAGCTCACGCCCACTTTACATAAAGACTCAGTCAGAGACTGCCTCAGTCAGAGACTGCCTCAGTCAGAGACTGCCTCAGTCAGAGACTGCCTCAGTCATACACTGCCTCAGTCATACACTGCCTCTATCTGTGCAGCTTCTAAAGCTTTGCTATCCAGATTTCAAACAGAGGCTCCTTTCTTTGGTATTTAGTTCAAACTGTAAATACTGTTTGATCAGAGGAGGATGGGTCTCCCCTTGTGAGTCTGGTTCCTCCCAAGGTTTCTTCCTCCAGTTGAGGGAGGTGGTCTTGCTCACTGGGGGGTATATGTGTTATAACTGTTTTCAAAACTCTGTAAAGCTGCTTTGAGACAACATCGTTGTAAAAAGCGCTATATAAATAAACTTGACTTGTGTGTGTGTGTGTGTATGTCACTGTGTTTGTGTGTGTATGTGTGTGTGTGTGTATGTCACTGTGTTTGTGTGTGTGTGTGTGTGTATGTCACTGTGTGTGTGTGTGTGTGTGTATGTCACTGTGTTTGTGTGTGTGTGTGTGTGTATGTCACTGTATGTGTGTGTGTTTATGTCACTGTGTGTGTGTGTGTATGTCACTGTGTGTGTGTGTGTATGTCACTGTATGTGTGTGTGTGTGTGTGTATGTCACTGTATGTGTGTGTGTGTGTGTATGTCACTGTATGTGTGTGTGTGTGTGTGTATGTCACTGTATGTGTGTGTGTGTGTGTATGTCACTGTATGTGTGTGTATGTGTATGTCACTGTGTTTGTGTGTGTATGTCACTGTGTGTGTGTGTGTGTGTATGTCACTGTATGTGTGTGTGTGTGTGTATGTCACTGTGTGTGTGTGTGTATGTCACTGTGTGTGTGTGTGTGTATGTCACTGTATGTGTGTGTGTGTGTGTGTATGTTACTGTGTGTGTGTGTGTATGTTACTGTGTGTGTGTGTGTGTCTGTGTGTGTGTGTCTGTGTGTGTGTGTGTATGTTACTGTGTGTGTGTGTATGTCACTGTGTGTGTGTGTGTGTCTGTGTGTGTGTGTCACTGTATGTGTGTGTTTATGTCACTGTGTGTGTGTGTGTATGTCACTGTGTGTGTGTGTGTGTGTATGTCACTGTATGTGTGTGTGTGTGTGTGTCACTGTATGTGTGTGTGTGTGTTTATGTCACTGTGTGTGTGTGTGTGTATGTCACTGTATGTGTGTGTGTGTGTGTGTGTGTGTCACTGTGTGTGTGTGTGTATGTCACTGTGTGTGTGTGTGTGTGTGTATGTCACTGTATGTGTGTGTGTGTGTATGTCACTGTATGTGTGTGTGTGTGTTTATGTCACTGTGTGTGTGTGTGTGTATGTCACTGTATGTGTGTGTGTGTGTGTATGTCACTGTGTGTGTGTGTGTATGTCACTGTGTGTGTGTGTGTGTGTCTGTGTGTGTGTGTCTGTGTGTGTGTGTGTATGTGTGTGTGTGTGTGTATGTCACTGTATGTGTGTGTGTGTGTGTGTCACTGTATGTGTGTGTTTATGTCACTGTGTGTGTGTGTGTCACTGTATGTGTGTGTGTGTGTGTGTATGTCACTGTGTGTGTGTGTGTGTATGTGTGTGTGTGTGTATGTCACTGTATGTGTGTGTGTGTCTGTGTGTGTGTGTGTGTATGTCACTGTATGTTTGTGTGTGTGTGTCACTGTATGTGTGTGTGTGTATGTGTGTATATGTGTGTGTGTGTGTGTGTGTGCATGTGTGTACGTGTGTGTGTGCATGTGTGTATATGTGTGTGTGTACGTGTGTGTGTGTGCATGTGTGTATGTGTGTGTGTGTGTACGTGTTTGTGTGTGTGTGTGTGCATGTGTGTATGTGTGTGTGTGTGTACGTGTTTGTGTGTGTGTGAGCACACTTGGCAAATAACGTCCAATTCTGATTCTGATTCTGACACACACCTCTAAACATACTACACACTTTAAAATACACACTCTCAACACCCACATACACACTAATGAACACACACACACACACACACACACACACATTCTCATTTTAAGGTGGAACAGTCACTGCACGCGCTGTTCTTTCTTATTACAGCGCCTCTCATCCACCAACGTAACTACCAGGCGTAACAAAGCGCCTCTACAGGCGGTACAGTGTAACTGCAGCTTTATTTAAGGTGGAACTGAAAACGCTAACAGGACTGAACCTCCTTCACACGTCACTGTGACCGGAACACGTACACACTTCTTCCGTTCCACCTTAAACGGGGCGCCGGACTGTGACCGCAGCGCTGCTTAAGGTGGACCGGAGGAAGGTGCACGAGGAGGCTGGCGAGCGCGAGAGCTTCCGGCCGGATTATGAAGTTTGTGAACACTTTTATCTGCTCACCGTTTAGTGCACACCTGAGCTCGCGCACGCTTCCGGAAAGTTCGGTGACTGACCCAGATCGACCCAGCACGCGACTCCGCAGGTTAGATCCGGATCAATGCGGATTCGGTTCGCGGACCGGTTCAGTGTGACGCATGTAGTGACGCGACCCAGATAGTAAAATCGCATTGGCCGCGCGCTACGACTGAAGCACGGAACCAATGACTCGGACCTGGTCCGGAAGATCTAAACCAGAGCTACCGGAAATACCAGACTCGACCCAGATTCCGCTCACTAGCAGTTCTGGAGATTCACTTATTTTAAATTTATACCCCCCTCGTGCCCCTGACCCTCTAAACACACTCACTCTCTAAACAGACTTACTCTCTAAATCACTCTCTAAACACACTCACTCTCTAAACACACTCTCTAAACAGACTTACTCTCTAAATCACTCTCTAAACACACTCACTCTCTAAACACACTCTCTAAACAGACTTACTCTCTAAATCACTCTCTAAACACACTCACTCTCTAAACACACTCACTCTCTAAACACAGTCACTCTCTAAACACACTCTCTAAACACACTCACTCTCTAAATCACTCTCTAAACAGACTTACTCTCTAAATCACTCTCTAAACACACTCACTCTCTAAACACACTCACTCTCTAAACACACTCACTCTCTAAACACACTCTCTAAACACAATCACTCTCTAAATCACTCTCTAAACACACACACTCTCTAAACACAATCACTCTCTAAATCACTCTCTAAACACACTCTCTAAACACAATCACTCTCTAAATCACTCTCTAAACACACTCACTCTCTAAACACAATCACTCTCTAAATCACTCTCTAAACACAATCACTCTCTAAACACACTCTCTAAACAGACTTACTCTCTAAATCACTCTCTAAACACAATCACTCTCTAAACACACTCACTCTCTAAACACACTCACTCTCTAAACACACTCACACTCTAAACACACTCTCTAAACAGACTTACTCTCTAAATCACTCTCTAAACACACTCACTCTCAAGTCAAGTCAAGTCAATTTTATTTATATAGCGCTTTTTACAATGATGTTGTCTCAAAGCAGCTTTACAGAGTTTTGAAAACAGTTATAACACATATACCCCCCAGTGAGCAAGACCACCTCCCTCAACTGGAGGAAGAAACCTTGGGAGGAACCAGACTCACAAGTGGAGACCCATCCTCCTCTGGTCAAACAGTATTTACAGTTTGAACTAAATACCAAAGAAAGGAGCCTCTGTTTGAAATCTGGATAGCAAAGCTTTAGAAGCTGCACAGATAGAGGCAGTGTATGACTGAGGCAGTCTCTGGCTGAGGCAGTCTATGACTGAGTCTTTATGTAAAGTGGGCGTGAGCTGAAACAGTCCCATCCTATCTCAGTGCTGGTGCATCTGGATGGCACAGTGATGTAACTGAGGGTGTAGCAGTAAATGGACAGGTGAGCTGGCTGGTGATGGTGGGGTGATGGCCCGATGATCAGTCCTTCAACAGCCTTCAACAGACAGGAGGACAGTCATTTCCTCAGGAAGAGTAAAGAGAGAGAGTGAGTTGGGCTCAGGAGTAAGACTGTAGAGAATATGAATTTTCAGAATTTTAGAGTGTGGTTGGTGACTCCGGCAGATCTAACTATAACAGCCTAAACTAAAAGGAGAGAACCAGAAGGTAACATGGACATGAGACCACCCTGAGACACTGGGATCCCCCCACTCCACCATCAACAAACCTGTGTGATCGCGTGAAGTGGTGGAACAACAGCACCAACATCTCAGTTTACCATAAACCTCTGTGTCCAAGAACCCCCAGATCTCCTGCCTTTATCTAAAAGAGAAGATTAATAACCAAAAGCTACTAAACAAGTATGTTTTCAGTCTAGACTTAAATATTGAGACTGTGTCAGAGTCCCGAACATTAACTGGGAGATTATTCCACAATTTTGGGGCTTTGTAGGAAAAAGCTCTTCCCCCCCTTTATTGTAGTCTTCTGAATTTTAGGAACTATTAGAAAACCAGCATCCTGTGATCTGAGTGAACGTGGCGGTTCATAATAGGAAATAAGATCTTGCAGGTACTCCGGTGTGAGACCGTGCTGGGTTTTATACGTCAGTAATAGAATTTTATAGTCGATACGGAATTTAACAGGAAGCCAGTGTAGCGCTGATAAAACTGGACTGATGATGGAATTTCCTGGTTTTAGTTAGTACTCTAGCTGCAGCGTTCTGAACTAACTGAAGTTTATTCAGGTTCCTGCTGGAGCATCCTGACAATAATGCATTACAGTAATCTAGCCTTGAGGTTATAAAGGCATGTATCAACTTTTCAGCATCAGACACAGATAACGCATTTCTTAACTTTGAAATGTTTCGTAGGTGAAGAAACGCTGTTCTTGTAATGTTACCGATGTGTTGATTAAATGTCAGATCTGAGTCAATTGTTACACCAAGATTTTTGGCTACTGAACCAGGAACTACAGAGAAGTCAGCAAGATTTAACATTAAATCTGAACATTTAGTCCGAGCAGCCTTTGGGTCGAGGAGGAGAACTTCCGTTTTGTCTGGGTTTAAAAGAAGGAAGTTCTGTAGCATCCAAAGTCTAATATCTCTTACACAATCTTCTATCTTATTTAATCTGGATTTGTCATCTGGTTTGGCTGATATGTACAGTTGTGTATCATCGGCATAACAGTGGAAACTAATTCCATGTCTATTTATAACTGAGCCTAATGGTAGCATATATAGTGTAAATAACAGAGGACCTAAAACAGAACCTTGTGGAACGCCATATTTCACTTTTGTAGTGTTAGATGATACATTATTTATCTTTACAAACTGAAAGCGATCACTAAGGTAAGATGTGAACCAGGATAACGCTGTTCCTGTGATTCCAACTATATTTTCTAGCCTGTCCAAGAGAATAGTGTGATCTATAGTGTCAAAAGCTGCACTTAGATCGAGTAACACCAGTAGAGATACGTGGCCCTGATCAGAGGCAAGAAGAAGATCATTTGTTATCTTAACTAAAGCTGTCTCTGTGCTGTGGTGTGGCCTAAAACCAGATTGGAATTTTTCATATATGTTGTTCTTATGTAGATGAGAACAGAGTTGTCGAGCTACAGCCTTTTCTAAAATCTTAGAGATAAAAGGTAAATTGGAAATGGGTCTATAACTGGGACAGTTCTCTGGG
>CM038724.1:7725417-7742541 GCA_021613375.1 Megaleporinus macrocephalus | reverse complement strand
CAATCACTCTCTAAATCACTCTCTAAACACACTCACTCTCTAAACACAATCACTCTCTAAATCACTCTCTAAACACAATCACACTCTAACACAATCACTCTCTAAACACACTCACTCTCTAAACACACTCTCTAAACAGACATTACTCTCTAATCACTCTCTAAACACACTCACTCTCTAAACACACTCTCTAAACAGACTTACTCTCTAAATCACTCTCTAAACACACTCACACTCTAAACACACTCACTCTCTAAACACACTCACTCTCTAAATCACTCTCTAAACACACTCACTCTCTAAATCACTCTCTAAACACAATCACTCTCTAAACACAATCACTCTCTAAACACAATCACTCTCTAAACACACTCACTCTCTAAACACACTCTCTAAACAGACTTACTCTCTAAATCACTCCTAACACACTCACACTCTAAACACACTCACTCTCTAAACACAATCACTCTCTAAATCACTCTCTAAACACAATCACTCTCTAAATCACTCTCTAAACACAAATCACTCTCTAAACACAATCACTCTCTAAACACAATCACTCTCTAAACACACTCACTCTCTAACACACTCCTAAACAGACTTACTCTCTAAATCACTCTCTAAACACACTCACTCACTCTAAACACACTCTCTAAACAGACTTACTCTCTAAATCACTCTCTAAACACACTCACACTCTAAACACACTCACTCTCTAAACACACTCACACTCTAAACACAATCACTCTCTAAACACACTCTCTAAACACACTCACTCTCTAAACACACTCTCTAAATAAACACACTCACTCTCTAAACACACTCTCTAAACACAATCACTCTCTAAATCACTCTCTAAACACACTCACTCTCTAAACACAATCACTCTCTAAACACACTCTCTAAACAGACTTACTCTCTAAATCACTCTCTAAACACAATCACTCTCTAAACACACTCACTCTCTAAACACACTCACTCTCTAAACACACTCACACTCTAAACACACTCACTCTCTAAACACACTCACTCTCTAAACACAATCACTCTCTAAATCACTCTCTAAACACACTCACTCTCTAAACACACTCACTCTCTAAACACAGTCACTCTCTAAACACACTCACTCTCTAAATCACTCTCTAAACACAATCACTCTCTAAACACACTCACACTCTAAACACACTCACTCTCTAAATCACTCTCTAAACACAGTCACTCTCTAAACACAGTCACTCTCTAAACACACTCTCTAAACACAATCACTCTCTAAACACACTCTCTAAACACACTCACTCTCTAAATCACTCTCTAAACACAATCACTCTCTAAACACAGTCACTCTCTAAATCACTCTCTAAACACAATCACTCTCTAAACACAATCACTCTCTAAACACACTCACTCTCTAAACACAATCACTCTCTAAATCACTCTCTAAACACACTCACTCTCTAAACACACTCACTCTCTAAACACAGTCACTCTCTAAACACAATCACTCTCTAAATCACTCTCTAAACACAATCACTCTCTAAACACACTCACACTCTAAACACACACACTCTCTAAATCACTCTCTAAACACAGTCACTCTCCTATAACACAGTCACTCCTATCTAAACACACTCTCTAAACACAATCACTCTCTAAACACACTCTCTAAACACACTCACTCTCTAAATCACACTCTAAACACACTCACTCTCTAAAACAACACTCACTCTCTAATCACTCTCTAAACACACTCACTCTCTAAATCACTCTCTAAAACACAATCACTCTCTAAACACAATCACTCTCTAAACACACTCACTCTCTACAACACACTCTCTAAACAGACTTACTCACTAAATCACTCTCTAAACACACTCACTCTCTAAACACACTCTCTCAACAGACTTACTCTCTAAATCACTCTCTAAACACACTCACACTCTAAACAACACTCACTCTCTAAACACAATCACTCTCTAAATCACTCTCTAAACACAATCACTCTCTAAACACTCTCACACTCTGGAACACACTCACTCTCTAAACACACTCTCTAAACAGACTTACTCTCTAAATCACTCTCTAAACACACTCACTCTTCTAACACAATCACTCTCTAAATCACTCTCTAAACACACTCACTCTCTAAACACAATCACTCTCTAAATCACTCTCTAAACACAATCACTCTCTAAACACAATCACTCTCTAAACACAATCACTCTCTAAACACACTCACTCTCTAAACACACTCACTCTCTAAACACAATCACTCTCTAAATCACTCTCTAAACACACTCACTCTCTAAACACAATCACTCTCTAAACACACTCACTCTCTAAACACACTCTCTAAACAGACTTACTCTCTAAATCACTCTCTAAACACACTCACTCTCTAAACACACTCACTCTCTAAACACAGTCACTCTCTAAACACACTCTCTAAACACAATCACTCTCTAAATCACTCTCTAAACACACTCACTCTCTAAACACAATCACTCTCTAAATCACTCTCTAAACACAATCACTCTCTAAACACACTCACACTCTAAACACACTCACTCTCTAAATCACTCTCTAAACACACTCACTCTCTAAACACAGTCACTCTCTAAACACACTCACTCTCTAAACACACTCACTCTCTAAACACAATCACTCTCTAAACACAATCACTCTCTAAACACACTCACTCTCTAAACACACTCTCTACAGACTTACTCACTAAATCACTCTCTAAAACACAATCACTCTCTAAATCACTCTCTAAACACAATCACTCTCTAAACACACTCACTCTCTAAACACACTCTCTAAACAGACTTACTCTCTAAATCACTCTCTAAACACACTCACTCTCTAAACACACTCTCTAAACAGACTTACTCTCTAAATCACTCTCTAAACACGACTCACACTCTAAACACACTCACTCTCTAAACACACTCATCTCTCTAATACACAATCACCCTACATCACTCTCTAAACACAATCACTCTCTAAACACTCTCACACTCTGAACACACTCACTCTCTAAACACACTCTCTAAACAGACTTACTCTATAAATCACTCTCTAAACACACTCACTCTCTAAACACAATCACTCTCTAAATCACTCTCTAAACACACTCACTCTCTAAACACAATCACTCTCTAAATCACTCTCTAAACACAATCACTCTCTAAACACAATCACTCTCTAAACACACTCACTCTCTAAAACACACTCTCTAAACAGACTTACTCTCTAAATCACTCTCTAACACACTCACTCTCTAAACACACTCTCTAAACAGACTTACTCTCTAAATCACTCTCTAAACACACTCACACTCTAAACACACTCACTCTCTAAACACACTCACACTCTAAACACAATCACTCTCTAAACACACTCTCTAAACACAATCACTCTCTAAACACAATCACTCTCTAAACACACTCACTCTCTAAACACACTCTCTAAACAGACTTACTCTCTAAATCACTCTCTAAACACACTCACTCTCTAAACACACTCTCTAAACAGACTTACTCTCTAAATCACTCTCTAAACACACTCACACTCTAAACACACTCACTCTCTAAACACAATCACTCTCTAAATCACTCTCTAAACACAATCACTCTCTAAACACTCTCACACTCTGAACACACTCACTCTCTAAACACACTCTCTAAACAGACTTACTCTCTAAATCACTCTCTAAACACACTCACTCTCTAAACACAATCACTCTCTAAATCACTCTCTAAACACACTCACTCTCTAAACACAATCACTCTCTAAATCACTCTCTAAACACAATCACTCTCTAAACACAATCACTCTCTAAACACACTCACTCTCTAAACACACTCTCTAAACAGACTTACTCTCTAAATCACTCTCTAAACACACTCACTCTCTAAACACAATCACTCTCTAAACACACTCTCTAAACACACTCACTCTCTAAACACACTCACTCTCTAAACACACTCACTCTCTAAACACAATCACTCTCTAAATCACTCTCTAAACACAATCACTCTCTAAACACACTCACACTCTAAACACACTCACTCTCTAAATCACTCTCTAAACACAGTCACTCTCTAAACACAGTCACTCTCTAAACACACTCTCTAAACACAATCACTCTCTAAATCACTCTCTAAACACACTCACTCTCTAAACACACTCTCTAAACACACTCACTCTCTAAATCACTCTCTAAACACAGTCACTCTCTAAACACAGTCACTCTCTAAATCACTCTCTAAACACAATCACTCTCTAAACACAATCACTCTCTAAACACACTCACTCTCTAAACACACTCTCTAAACAGACTTACTCTCTAAATCACTCTCTAAACACACTCACTCTCTAAACACACTCTCTAAACAGACTTACTCTCTAAATCACTCTCTAAACACACTCACACTCTAAACACACTCACTCTCTAAACACACTCACACTCTAAACACAATCACTCTCTAAACACACTCTCTAAACACACTCACTCTCTAAATCACTCTCTAAACACACTCACTCTCTAAACACACTCTCTAAACAGACTTACTCTCTAAATCACTCTCTAAACACACTCACTCTCTAAACACTCTCTAACAGACTTACTCTCTAAATCACTCTCTAAACACACTCACACTCTAAACACACTCACTCTCTAAACACAATCACTCTCTAAATCACTCTCTAAACACAATCACTCTCTAAACACACTCACTCTAAACACACTCACTATCTAAATCACTCTCTAAACACACTCACTATCTAAACACACTCACTCTCTAAATCACTCTCTAAACACACTCACTCTCTAAACACAATCGCTTCAAACACACTCACTCTCTAAATCACTCTCTAAACACAATCACTCTCTGAACACAATCACTCTCTAAACACACTCACTCTCTAAACACAATCACTCTCTAAATCACTCTCTAAACACAATCACTCTCTAAATCACTCTCTAAACACAATCACTTCAAACACAATCACTCTCTGAACACAATCACTCTCTAAACACACTCACTCTCTAAACACACTCACTCTCTAAACACACTCACTCTCTAAACACACTCACTCTCTAAACACACTCACTCTCTAAACACACTCACTCTCTAAACACACTCACTCCAAACACACTCACTCCAAACAGAATTACTCTAAACACAATCACTCTAAACACAATCACTCTAAACACAATCACTCTCTAAACACAATCACTCTCTAAACACAATCACTCTAAACACAATCACTCTAAACACAATCACTCTCTAAACACAATCACTCCAAACACAATAACTCTAAACACAATAACTCTAAACACAATCACTCTCTAAACACAATCACTCTCTAAACACAATCACTCTCCAAACACAATCACTCTCTAAACACAATCACTCTCTAAACACAATCACTCTCTAAACACAATCACTCCAAACACTGGTTTATAAACAAACTGATACTGGTTTATATCCTGACATCAACATCCAGGTTCTTCTTCTGGAAGCTGCTGGTTTTGTTGTTGTTCAAGATTGAAGAGTTCTGTTGTCATGTGAACAGCAGACCAGACAGTTCCACTGACCAATCAAATTCTTACTTCACTGCTGAATCTTGAATCTAAGAGTTTCAGTAATAAGAGTGTCTGGTATGTTTGAGGAATGTCCACTGTCAGTCAAGTCCCTGTAGGCTTGGAACAGTCTACTCTGGGTCTAGAGCTGAGTTGTGACTCTTCCTGCTCCCGACATGAAGAACCTGGGAAGAGTGTCCGGGGGCCTAACAGGACACTGTCCCTGTATTTCGCCTGCTGAGATGTGGACTGCATTGGGTTCTCTCTCACTGGATCCCACTCCTAGCGTGTGCAAGTGCAGCTCACTCCTGGTTACCTGGTCTTCTGGCAGAGCCTGTGGGTCCTGCTGAGAGGTCTGTCTGAGATGCTGTGAGCAGACTGTTGCTGAAGCTGATCACCGAGGCTCTGCGTACGTGCCTCTGGCATATGGCAGATGCTGTAGGCCATTGCTTGTTCTCACAAGTGAGGAGGACGACCACGTATTCTTCCTCAAGCCATTGCTCTTTGGTCTATCGTCAGGCCTCCATGCCTGCTAAAATTCTTACTTTGTTGTTGTTGTTGTTGTTGTTGTTTACTGTGTTGTCACATTTGGTCAATACTCCACTCACCAATGATGGCAACATCAACTTGATCTTTTTCTCTGGCAGCCTGGACGAGGACTGATCTTCAGAACGTGCAGTGTAGTAAAACAAGGATCTTCAGCTTGGTCTCCTCAACTGTTCTCCTTCTAGAGTTCCATTCCATCTTATTATAAACGTGATCTGCTCATTCATACATGACCTACAGAACATCTGAGGAGCGATCAGATTACAGTAGAGCAGCACGCTCCACCAAGGAAGCTAATTAAAGTGATATTACAATTACATCTTCAGTGGAGACCGAGGAGAACTGTGCTGGAACTTATTTTACTGGACTGACTGTCAACTCCGAAAGACATATTTTGTGAATCCCAGATTTGTAGTATTAAAAAAACGTACCTCAGAAGAGTGATGGTGGTCAACGTGAAATTAACCAATGTGTGACGTATTCAGTAACGCGAGTTGCTAGGAGACCAGCGGGGGTGCGTTTCCCGTACAGCGACGGAGGTGAGCACTGAGCTAACCTGGAACGATGCATCGTTACACTAACTAACATCTGTTCGTACCTCAGTAGGTCCAGCCATGTAGGTTAGAACCTCCAGTCTGAACTACAGAGGTTCCAGATGTGTTCGTATTCTTCAGCATGTCGTTATTACCAGATCTTATGTCGTAGTTATGAAATAAACATCTCGTAACTATGAGAAAGTATCTGAAGATACTAATATTCCATCATTAATATTTAGTGAAAGCTGTAATGAGCAACAGACGAGGTGTTGATGTGTTGGATGGAAACAAAGCTGAGCTTGTGTTCTGATTCAGGAGTTCCGTGAAGAAATGATCCTCTGTGAAGTCAGCCGTCTCAGCAGAAGCCTTGGAAGATGAAGCCTTTAAATATTCAGTGTTTAACACCAAGTCCTGTTTCTCATCCCACCCTAAACCAACAACAGCCCTACCGGTAACCACAGGTGATGATCCTCCCACCACAGTATGACTGATTAACAACGAGCCATCTTCTGGTTCTCAGCGACTGGAGACTGAGCAGAGGCAGGGGCAGGACCTGAGGAGGTATGGAAGGTAGGTGGTGCTGTACTTGGCTTGTTTAAAGAGGACTTGGTGACCTGAATCACGACTAAGTTTTCTAAGATCTTGTTCTTCCTGTAAAGGTGCCGGGCAACCATTTCGAGCAACGTGCAACTGACATCACCAGACAGCAGCAGCAGGTGGGCTTAAGACCTCGATGTTTTCAGCAGAAACCACATCAGCTCTACACCACTGCAAGAAAGAACAACAAACTAGATCCACAGAGCAGTGACGCTGTTCAAGTACTGAGAATTCAGTAATTTACTGATCATTTACTGATCATTTACTGATCATAAACTGATCATTTACTGATACATTAAACAGAAACCATCAGATCTACAAACGCTGCTGCAGAGTGTGAAACAGCCTTCACTTACCTCAGAGTGTCCCTTGAGCTGGGTAATCAGCACACACAGTAATAACACATCACACCGTATCAGTCGGTGTATACAGCTGTAGCAGGGTATACACTGAGCTGGGTAATCAGCACACACAGTAATAACACATCACACCGTATCAGTCGGTGTATACAGCTGTAGCGGGGTATACACTGAGCTGGGTAATCAGCACACACAGTAATAACACATCACACCGTATCAGTCGGTGTATACAGCTGTAGCGGGGTATACACTGAGCTGGGTAATCAGCACACACAGTAATAACACATCAGTAGTGTGTATCATACACTACCATACACTAAATTTTGATTTATTTGTTTTCTGAGTTTGGTTGACTGGTTGGTACGGTTGACAGGCTTGTATGATTAACAGGTCAGTTTACCTAGTTAGGTTTTGCGTTTAAACATGGTCTCTACGCCGCCGTCTGCGTTTAAACATGGTCTCTACGCCGCCGTCTGCGTTTAAACATGGTCTCTACGCCGCCGTCTGCGTTTAAACATGGTCTCTACGCCGCCGTCTGTGTTTCTATTGCTGTAAAATGTCCACAGCGAGCGTAAACGGTCTCTAAAGTTTTCTGCCGTTACACCAGTTGTTGGTTCTTCTGGTTCTGATACCAATTTGTGTTCAGCGCCGAGGAAGAGACAATATGGTTGCAGGTCTCGCAGACAGTTGGTGGCTGTTAAGGTTAACGTCTTTGATTCTCTAGCTTATGACGATTGTGGGGTGGGACAAACAGAGACAACAAGACCACTCGCCACTCGGCATGCGACAACAAGACCACTCGCCACTCGGCATGCGACAACAAGACCACTTGCCACTCGGGTCAACATGTTTGGGGATGTTCTTCCTGCAGACCACTCCGGCACTAAAGACCTTGTGTGGTTTAGAAAGACCGACGACGGATTGGTTGAAGATTATCGGGTGCCAGACTTCGACCCCACGCGCCCGTGTTGTAAACTACAGCCATGATGAACCAGCGAATGTCAACAAGACCCCCTCTGAAGATGTGGGTGGGCCGGTGTGTGACTTGGGTTTGAAACTAATCAAGTCTGCAGTCGTTGTAATCCTACAACACATCGTAAACAACAAGCTGAAGGGGGCGTGTCTAGGGTGTGAAGTAGACCACCCCAGCCAGCTACGGCATTCGAGTCTGTTTGAGCCGGATATGCTTTTCTTTGAAAAATACTATGACGACATAACAAGGACATTGTTTACGCCGGGGTTAGAAACAGGCCTGCTGAAGTGTTTTGGAATAAAATTAAAGAGTGTGCTGAAACAGTCGCCTTGGGTTTTCATCACGAGCCAGTCATGGTGGAAAAGCTGCAGGTGATACGGGAGGATCTGATCAACCAGACATCCAAGCCATTTGTTGCTGACGCCTTTGATTGTTGGAAAACAGGATCAAAGACTATCAGTGCTGTTTAGAACAAATGAGGAATCTTTGTGGAGTCCAGGATCTGCCAGAGCACGTGTTGAAACATGGCGTGAACTACGAATGAAGAAATTTGTTGTATAAATATATCAGTGATTGTGTAGATGATTTTAGACCCTTTTATAATGTGCATGATGTTGATACTAAACGGAACCACTTGACGCTGTTGTGTGTAGATTCTAATGAATCCACTTATTTGACTGTCAGTAAGATTTTGTCTCTTATGCTTTAAAGTAGAAATGCTGTAAAAGTGATGTACTTGTCTGTGTGTGTACATATTAGACGTATGTGTGCTTAAACTTTCGAGAAAGAAGGTGATTAATGTTTGTAAAGTGATTGAAACGTTTGTTGAATATTTGGTTGGTGTGTGTGTGAATGGTCTGGATTTCATTGTGAGTGAGAATAAAACAACCAGAATGTAGCAACATGGCAAATCTTATGAAGTCTGTTTATTACACACCTTCTAGTTCTGGTCCACAGCATGCAGTGCAGGACTTCCAGACTGAGCAGAAGTTTCTTTCCACAAGACATCAGACTGCTCAACACTTCCTGATGATCAGACTCATCAGATCTGTTACTCCTGAACATAGACCTACTTCAGACTCAGGTGGTCCTCCACTTACTGCTGCTAACTTTGTACAATAGACTGATTGTTTCTTTCTAAACCTAAAACTCTTACATATTAAAATATTTACATTTACAGTCTTATGTTTACATTGTTAGTGTGCAATTATTTGTCATGTTGTTATTTGTTTGTCATGTTGTTATGTATTTGTCATGTTATTATTTATTTGTCATGTTGTTATGTATTTGTCATGTTGTTATGTATTGGTCATGTTGTTATGTATTTGTCATGTTATTATTTATTTGTCATGATGTTATTTATTTGTCATGATGTTATTTATTTGTCATGTTGTTATGTATTTGTCATGTTGTTATGTATTGGTCATGTTGTTATGTATTTGTCATGTTATTATTTATTTGTCATGTTGTTATGTATTTGTCATGTTGTTATGTATTGGTCATGTTGTTATGTATTTGTCATGTTATTATTTATTTGTCATGTTGTTATGTATTTGTCATGTTATTATGTATTTGTCATGTTGTTATTTATTTGTCATGATGTTATGTATTTGTCATGTTGTTATGTATTTGTCATGTTGTTATGTATTTGTCATGTTGTTATGTATTTGTCATGTTGTTATGTATTTGTCATGTTGTTATTTGTTTGTCATGTTGTTATGTATTTGTCATGTTGTTATTTATTTGTCATGTTGTTATGTATTGGTCATGTTGTTATGTATTTGTCATGTTGTTATTTATTTGTCATGTTGTTATGTATTTGTCATGTTGTTATGTATTTGTCATGTTGTTATGTATTTGTCATGTTATTTATTTGTCATGTTGTTATGTATTTGTCATGTTGTTATGTATTTGTCATGTTATGTATTTGTCATGTTGTTATGTATTTGTCATGTTGTTATGTATTTGTCATGTTATTTATTTGTCATGTTGTTATGTATTTGTCATGTTGTTATGTATTTGTCATGTTGTTATGTATTTGTCATGTTATTTATTTGTCATGTTGTTATGTATTTGTCATGTTATGTATTTGTCATGTTATGTATTTGTCATGATGTTATTTATTTGTCATGATGTTATTTATTTGTCATGATGTTATGTATTTGTCATGTTGTTATGTATTGGTCATGTTGTTATGTATTTGTCATGTTATTATTTATTTGTCATGTTGTTATGTATTTGTCATGTTGTTATGTATTTGTCATGTTGTTATGTATTTGTCATGTTATTTATTTGTCATGTTGTTATGTATTTGTCATGTTGTTATGTATTTGTCATGTTATGTATTTGTCATGTTGTTATGTATTTGTCATGTTGTTATGTATTTGTCATGTTATTTATTTGTCATGTTGTTATGTATTTGTCATGTTGTTATGTATTTGTCATGTTGTTATGTATTTGTCATGTTATTTATTTGTCATGTTGTTATGTATTTGTCATGTTATGTATTTGTCATGATGTTATTTATTTGTCATGATGTTATTTATTTGTCATGATGTTATGTATTGTCATGTTGTTATGTATTTGTCATGTTGTTATGTATTTGTCATGTTGTTATGTATTTGTCATGATGTTATTTATTTGTCATGATGTTATGTATTGGTCATGTTGTTATGTATTTGTCATGTTATTTATTTGTCATGTTGTTATGTATTTGTCATGTTATGTATTTGTCATGATGTTATTTATTTGTCATGTTGTTATTTATTTGTCATGTTATTATGTATTTGTCATGATGTTATTTATTTGTCATGATGTTATGTATTTGTCATGTTATTATTTATTTGTCATGTTGTTATGTATTTGTCATGTTATTATTTATTTGTCATGATGTTATGTATTTGTCATGATGTTATGTATTTGTCATGATGTTATGTATTGGTCATGTTGTTATGTATTTGTCATGTTGTTATGTATTTGTCATGTTGTTATGTATTTGTCATGATGTTATGTATTTGTCATGATGTTATGTATTGGTCATGTTGTTATGTATTGGTCATGATGTTATGTATTGGTCATGTTGTTATGTATTTGTCATGATGTTATTTATTTGTCATGTTTTTATGTATTGGTCATGATGTTATGTATTTGTCATGATGTTATGTATTGGTCATGTTGTTATGTATTTGTCATGATGTTATTTATTTGTCATGTTGTTATGTATTTGTCATGTTGTTATGTATTTGTCATGTTGTTATGTATTTGTCATGATGTTATGTATTTGTCATGTTGTTATTTATTTGTCATGTTGTTATGTATTTGTCATGATGTTATTTATTTGTCATGATGTTATTTATTTGTCATGTTGTTATGTATTTGTCATGTTGTTATGTATTGGTCATGTTGTTATGTATTTGTCATGATGTTATTTATTTGTCATGATGTTATGTATTTGTCATGTTGTTATGTATTTGTCATGTTGTTATGTATTTGTCATGATGTTATTTATTTGTCATGATGTTATGTATTTGTCATGTTGTTATGTATTTGTCATGTTATGTATTTGTCATGTTATTTATTTGTCATGTTGTTATGTATTTGTCATGTTGTTATTTATTTGTCATGTTATTATTTATTTGTCATGTTGTTATGTATTTGTCATGTTGTTATGTATTTGTCATGTTATTTATTTGTCATGATGTTATTTATTTGTCATGTTGCTATGTATTTGTCATGTTGTTATGTATTTGTCATGTTATTTATTTGTCATGTTGTTATGTATTTGTCATGTTATGTATTTGTCATGTTATTTATTTGTCATGTTGTTATGTATTTGTCATGTTATGTATTTGTCATGATGTTATGTATTTGTCATGTTATTATTTATTTGTCATGTTGTTATGTATTTGTCATGTTATTATTTATTTGTCATGATGTTATGTATTTGTCATGATGTTATGTATTTGTCATGATGTTATGTATTGGTCATGTTGTTATGTATTTGTCATGTTGTTATGTATTTGTCATGTTGTTATGTATTTGTCATGATGTTATGTATTTGTCATGATGTTATGTATTGGTCATGTTGTTATGTATTGGTCATGATGTTATGTATTGGTCATGTTGTTATGTATTTGTCATGATGTTATTTATTTGTCATGTTTTTATGTATTGGTCATGATGTTATGTATTTGTCATGATGTTATGTATTGGTCATGTTGTTATGTATTTGTCATGATGTTATTTATTTGTCATGTTGTTATGTATTGGTCATGTTGTTATGTATTTGTCATGTTGTTATGTATTTGTCATGATGTTATGTATTTGTCATGTTGTTATTTATTTGTCATGTTATTATGTATTTGTCATGATGTTATTTATTTGTCATGATGTTATTTATTTGTCATGTTGTTATGTATTTGTCATGTTGTTATGTATTGGTCATGTTGTTATGTATTTGTCATGATGTTATTTATTTGTCATGATGTTATGTATTTGTCATGTTGTTATGTATTTGTCATGTTGTTATGTATTTGTCATGATGTTATTTATTTGTCATGATGTTATGTATTTGTCATGTTGTTATGTATTTGTCATGTTATGTATTTGTCATGTTATTTATTTGTCATGTTGTTATGTATTTGTCATGTTGTTATTTATTTGTCATGTTATTATTTATTTGTCATGTTGTTATGTATTTGTCATGTTGTTATGTATTTGTCATGTTATTTATTTGTCATGATGTTATTTATTTGTCATGTTGCTATGTATTTGTCATGTTGTTATGTATTTGTCATGTTATTTATTTGTCATGTTGTTATGTATTTGTCATGTTATGTATTTGTCATGTTATTTATTTGTCATGTTGTTATGTATTTGTCATGTTATGTATTTGTCATGATGTTATTTATTTGTCATGTTGTTTTTTATTTGTCATGTTATTATTTATTTGTCATGTTGTTATGTATTTGTCATGTTATTATTTATTTGTCATGTTGTTATGTATTTGTCATGATGTTATGTATTTGTCATGATGTTATGTATTGGTCATGTTGTTATGTATTTGTCATGTTGTTATGTATTTGTCATGATGTTATGTATTTGTCATGTTATTATTTATTTGTCATGTTGTTATGTATTTGTCATGATGTTATGTATTTGTCATGATGTTATGTATTGGTCATGTTGTTATGTATTTGTCATGATGTTATTTATTTGTCATGTTTTTATGTATTGGTCATGATGTTATGTATTTGTCATGATGTTATGTATTGGTCATGTTGTTATGTATTGGTCATGATGTTATGTATTTGTCATGATGTTATTTATTTGTCATGTTTTTATGTATTGGTCATGATGTTATGTATTTGTCATGATGTTATTTATTTGTCATGTTGTTATGTATTGGTCATGATGTTATGTATTTGTCATGATGTTATTTATTTGTCATGTTTTTATGTATTGGTCATGATGTTATGTATTTGTCATGATGTTATGTATTGGTCATGTTGTTATGTATTTGTCATGATGTTATTCATTTGTCATGTTTTTATGTATTGGTCATGATGTTATGTATTTGTCATGATGTTATGTATTGGTCATGTTGTTATGTATTTGTCATGATGTTATTTATTTGTCATGTTGTTATGTATTGGTCATGTTGTTATGTATTTGTCATGTTGTTATGTATTTGTCATGATGTTATGTATTTGTCATGTTGTTATTTATTTGTCATGTTATTATGTATTTGTCATGATGTTATTTATTTGTCATGATGTTATTTATTTGTCATGTTGTTATGTATTTGTCATGTTGTTATGTATTGGTCATGTTGTTATGTATTTGTCATGATGTTATGTATTTGTCATGTTGTTATTTATTTGTCATGTTATTATGTATTTGTCATGATGTTATTTATTTGTCATGTTGTTATGTATTTGTCATGTTATGTATTTGTCATGATGTTATTTATTTGTCATGTTGTTTTTTATTTGTCATGTTATTATTTATTTGTCATGTTGTTATGTATTTGTCATGATGTTATGTATTTGTCATGATGTTATGTATTGGTCATGTTGTTATGTATTTGTCATGATGTTATGTATTTGTCATGATGTTATGTATTTGTCATGTTATTATTTATTTGTCATGTTGTTATGTATTTGTCATGTTATTATTTATTTGTCATGATGTTATGTATTTGTCATGTTATTATTTATTTGTCATGTTGTCATGTATTTGTCATGATGTTATGTATTTGTCATGATGTTATGTATTTGTCATGTTATTATTTATTTGTCATGTTGTTATGTATTTGTCATGTTATTATTTATTTGTCATGATGTTATTTATTTGTCATGATGTTATTTATTTGTCATGTTGTTATGTATTTGTCATGTTGTTATGTATTGGTCATGTTGTTATGTATTTGTCATGTTATTATTTATTTGTCATGTTGTTATGTATTTGTCATGTTGTTATGTATTGGTCATGTTGTTATGTATTTGTCATGTTATTATTTATTTGTCATGTTGTTATTTATTTGTCATGATGTTATGTATTTGTCATGTTGTTATGTATTTGTCATGTTGTTATGTATTGGTCATGTTGTTATGTATTTGTCATGTTGTTATTTATTTGTCATGTTGTTATGTATTTGTCATGTTGTTATGTATTTGTCATGTTGTTATGTATTTGTCATGTTATTTATTTGTCATGTTGTTATGTATTTGTCATGTTGTTATGTATTTGTCATGTTATGTATTTGTCATGTTGTTATGTATTTGTCATGTTGTTATGTATTTGTCATGTTATTTATTTGTCATGTTATTATGTATTTGTCATGTTGTTATGTATTTGTCATGTTGTTATGTATTTGTCATGTTATTTATTTGTCATGTTGTTATGTATTTGTCATGTTATGTATTTGTCATGTTATGTATTTGTCATGATGTTATTTATTTGTCATGATGTTATTTATTTGTCATGATGTTATGTATTGGTCATGTTGTTATGTATTTGTCATGTTGTTATGTATTGGTCATGTTGTTATGTATTTGTCATGTTATTATTTATTTGTCATGTTGTTATGTATTTGTCATGTTGTTATGTATTTGTCATGTTGTTATGTATTTGTCATGTTATTTATTTGTCATGTTGTTATGTATTTGTCATGTTGTTATGTATTTGTCATGTTATGTATTTGTCATGTTGTTATGTATTTGTCATGTTGTTATGTATTTGTCATGTTATTTATTTGTCATGTTGTTATGTATTTGTCATGTTGTTATGTATTTGTCATGTTGTTATGTATTTGTCATGTTATTTATTTGTCATGTTGTTATGTATTTGTCATGTTATGTATTTGTCATGATGTTATTTATTTGTCATGATGTTATTTATTTGTCATGATGTTATGTATTGGTCATGTTGTTATGTATTTGTCATGTTGTTATGTATTTGTCATGTTGTTATGTATTTGTCATGATGTTATTTATTTGTCATGATGTTATGTATTGGTCATGTTGTTATGTATTTGTCATGTTATTTATTTGTCATGTTGTTATGTATTTGTCATGTTATGTATTTGTCATGATGTTATTTATTTGTCATGTTGTATTTTTTTGTCATGTTATTATTTATTTGTCATGTTGTTATGTATTTGTCATGTTATTATTTATTTGTCATGTTGTTATGTATTTGTCATGATGTTATGTATTTGTCATGATGTTATGTATTTGTCATGATGTTATGTATTTGTCATGTTATTATTTATTTGTCATGTTGTTATGTATTTGTCATGTTATTATTTATTTGTCATGATGTTATGTATTTGTCATGTTATTATTATTTGTCATGTTGTCATGTATTTGTCATGATGTTATGTATTTGTCATGATGTTATGTATTTGTCATGTTATTATTTATTTGTCATGTTGTTATGTATTTGTCATGTTATTATTTATTTGTCATGATGTTATTTATTTGTCATGATGTTATTTATTTGTCATGTTGTTATGTATTTGTCATGTTGTTATGTATTGGTCATGTTGTTAGGTATTTGTCATGTTATTATTTATTTGTCATGTTGTTATGTATTTGTCATGTTGTTATGTATTTGTCATAATGTTATGTATTTGTCATGTTGTTATGTATTTGTCATGTTGTTATGTATTTGTCATGATGTTATTTATTTGTCATGTTTTTATGTATTGGTCATGATGTTATGTATTTGTCATGATGTTATGTATTGGTCATGTTGTTATGTATTGGTCATGATGTTATGTATTTGTCATGATGTTATTTATTTGTCATGTTTTTATGTATTGGTCATGATGTTATGTATTTGTCATGATGTTATTTATTTGTCATGTTGTTATGTATTGGTCATGATGTTATGTATTTGTCATGATGTTATTTATTTGTCATGTTTTTATGTATTGGTCATGATGTTATGTATTTGTCATGATGTTATGTATTGGTCATGTTGTTATGTATTTGTCATGATGTTATTTATTTGTCATGTTTT
>CM038724.1:7658104-7724417 GCA_021613375.1 Megaleporinus macrocephalus | reverse complement strand
TGTATTTGTCATGTTGTTTATGTATTGGTCATGTTGTTATGTATTTGTCATGTTGTTATGTATTTGTCATGTTGTTATGTATTTGTCATGTTGTTATTATTTGCATGTTATCTATATTGTCGTGTTAATGTATTTGTCATGTTGTTATGTATTTGTACATGTTATGGTAATTGGTCCTCGTTGTTATGTATTTGTCATGATTGTTTATGTAATTTGTCATGTTGTTATGTATTTTGTCAGGTTAGTTACTTTGTCATGTTGTTATGTGTATTTTGTCATGTTATGTATTTGTCATGATGCTTATGTTATTTGTCATGATGTTATTTATTTGTCATGATGTTATTTATTTGGTCATGTTGTTATGTATTTGTCATGTTGTTATGTATTTGTCATGTTGTTATGTATTTGTCATGATGTTAATTATTTGTCATGATGTTATGTATTGGTCATGTTGTATGTATTTGTCATGTTATTTATTTGTCATGTTGTTATGTATTTGTCATGTTATGTATTTGTCATGATGTTATTTATTTGTCATGTTGATATTTATTTTGTCATGTATTATGTATTTTGTCATGATGTTATTATTTGTCATGATGTTATGTATTTGTCATGTTATTATTTATTTGTCATGTTGTTATGTATTTGTCATGTTATTATTTATTTGTCATGATGTTATGTATTTGTCATGATGTTATGTATTTGTCATGATGTTATGTATTGGTCATGTTGTTATGTATTTGTCATGTTGTTATGTATTTGTCATGAGGTTATGTATTTGTCCATGATGTTATGTATTGGTCATGTTGTTATGTATTGGTCATGATGGTATGTATTGGTCATGTTGTTATGTATTTGTCATGATGTTATTTATTTGTCATGTTGTTATGTATGGTCATGTTGTTATGTATTTGTCATGTTGTTATGTATTTGTCATGATGTTATGTATTTGTCATGTTGTTATTTATTTGTCATGTTATTATGTATTTGTCATGATGTTATTTATTTGTCATGATGTTATGTATTTGTCATGTTGTTATGTATTGGTCATGTTGTTATGTATTTGTCATGTTGTTATTTATTTGTCATGATGTTATGTATTTGTCATGATGTTATTTATTTGTCATGATGTTATGTATTTGTCATGTTGTTATGTATTGGTCATGTTGTTATGTATTGGTCATGATGTTATGTATTGGTCATGTTGTTATGTATTTGTCATGTTATTTATTTGTCATGTTGTTATTTGTCTTGTTTATGTATTTGTCATGTTGTTATGCTATTTGTCATTGTTGTTATGTATTTGTCATGTTGTTATGTATTTGTCATGTTATTTATTTGTCATGTTGTTATGTATTTGTCAGTGTTATGTATTTGTCATGTTATGTATTTGTCATGATGTTATTTATTTTGTCATGATGTTATTTATATGGGTCATGATGTTATGTATTTGTCATGATGTTATGTATTGGTCATGTTGTTATGTATTTGTCATGTTGTTATGTATTGGTCATGTTGTTATGTATTTGTCATGTTGTTATGTATTTGTCATGTTGTTATGTATTTGTCATGTTATTTATTTGTCATGTTGTTATGTATTTGTCATGTTGTTATGTATTTGTCATGTTATGTATTTGTCATGTTGTTATGTATTTGTCATGTTGTTATGTATTTGTCATGTTGTTATGTATTTGTCATGTTATTTATTTGTCATGTTGTTATGTATTTGTCATGTTATGTATTTGTCATGATGTTATTTATTTGTCATGATGTTATTTATTTGTCATGATGTTATGTATTGGTCATGTTGTTATGTATTTGTCATGTTGTTATGTATTTGTCTGTTGTTATGTATTTGTCATGATGTTATTTATTTGTCATGATGTTATGTATTGGTCATGTTGTTATGTATTTGTCATGTTATTTATTTGTCATGTTGTTATGTATTTGTCATGTTATGTATTTGTCATGATGTTATTTATTTGTCATGTTGTTATTTATTTGTCATGTTATTATGTATTTGTCATGATGTTATTTATTTGTCATGATGTTATGTATTTGTCATGTTATTATTTATTTGTCATGTTGTTATGTATTTGTCATGTTATTATTTATTTGTCATGATGTTATGTATTTGTCATGATGTTATGTATTTGTCATGATGTTATGTATTGGTCATGTTGTTATGTATTTGTCATGTTGTTATGTATTTGTCATGATGTTATGTATTTGTCATGATGTTATGTATTGGTCATGTTGTTATGTATTGGTCATGATGTTATGTATTGGTCATGTTGTTATGTATTTGTCATGATGTTATTTATTTGTCATGTTGTTATGTATTGGTCATGTTGTTATGTATTTGTCATGTTGTTATTTATTTGTCATGTTATTATGTATTTGTCATGATGTTATTTATTTGTCATGATGTTATGTATTTGTCATGTTGTTATGTATTGGTCATGTTGTTATGTATTTGTCATGTTGTTATTTATTTGTCATGATGTTATGTATTTGTCATGATGTTATTTATTTGTCATGATGTTATGTATTTGTCATGTTGTTATGTATTTGTCATGTTATGTATTTGTCATGTTATGTATTTGTCATGTTGTTATGTATTTGTCATGTTGTTATGTATTTGTCATGTTGTTATGTATTTGTCATGATGTTATGTATTTGTCATGTTGTTATGTATTTGTCATGTTATGTATTTGTCATGTTGTTATGTATTTGTCATGTTGTTATGTATTTGTCATGATGTTATGTATTTGTCATGTTGTTATGTATTTGTCATGTTGTTATGTATTTGTCATGATGTTATTTATTTGTCATGATGTTATGTATTTGTCATGTTGTTATGTATTTGTCATGTTATGTATTTGTCATGTTATTTATTTGTCATGTTGTTATGTATTTGTCATGTTATTATTTATTTGTCATGATGTTATGTATTTGTCATGTTATTATTTATTTGTCATGTTGTTATGTATTTGTCATGATGTTATGTATTTGTCATGATGTTATGTATTTGTCATGTTATTATTTATTTGTCATGTTGTTATGTATTTGTCATGTTATTATTTATTTGTCATGATGTTATGTATTTGTCATGATGTTATGTATTTGTCATGATGTTATGTATTGGTCATGTTGTTATGTATTTGTCATGTTGTTATGTATTTGTCATGTTGTTATGTATTTGTCATGATGTTATGTATTTGTCATGATGTTATGTATTGGTCATGTTGTTATGTATTTGTCATGTTGTTATGTATTGGTCATGTTGTTATGTATTTGTCATGTTGTTATGTATTTGTCATGTTGTTATGTATTTGTCATGTTGTTATGTATTTGTCATGTTATTTATTTGTCATGTTGTTATGTATTTGTCATGATGTTATTTATTTGTCATGTTTTTATGTATTGGTCATGTTGTTATGTATTTGTCATGATGTTATTTATTTGTCATGTTATGTATTGGTCATGTTGTTATGTATTTGTCATGTTGTTATGTATTTGTCATGATGTTATGTATTTGTCATGTTGTTATTTATTTGTCATGTTATTATGTATTTGTCATGATGTTATTTATTTGTCATGATGTTATTTATTTGTCATGTTGTTATGTATTTGTCATGATGTTATTTATTTGTCATGATGTTATGTATTTGTCATGTTGTTATGTATTTGTCATGTTGTTATGTATTTGTCATGATGTTATTTATTTGTCATGATGTTATGTATTTGTCATGTTGTTATGTATTTGTCATGTTATGTATTTGTCATGTTATTTATTTGTCATGTTGTTATTTATTTGTCATGTTATTATTTATTTGTCATGATGTTATTTATTTGTCATGTTGCTATGTATTTGTCATGTTGTTATGTATTTGTCATGTTATTTATTTGTCATGTTGTTATGTATTTGTCATGTTATGTATTTGTCATGTTGTTATGTATTTGTCATGTTATGTATTTGTCATGATGTTATTTATTTGTCATGTTGTTTTTTATTTGTCATGTTATTATTTATTTGTCATGTTGTTATGTATTTGTCATGTTATTATTTATTTGTCATGTTGTTATGTATTTGTCATGATGTTATGTATTTGTCATGATGTTATGTATTTGTCATGATGTTATGTATTTGTCATGATGTTATTTATTTGTCATGATGTTATGTATTTGTCATGTTGTTATGTATTTGTCATGTTATGTATTTGTCATGTTATTTATTTGTCATGTTGTTATGTATTTGTCATGTTGTTATGTATTTGTCATGTTGTTATGTATTTGTCATGATGTTATGTATTTGTCATGTTGTTATGTATTTGTCATGTTATGTATTTGTCATGTTATGTATTTGTCATGTTGTTATGTATTTGTCATGTTGTTATGTATTTGTCATGTTGTTATGTATTTGTCATGATGTTATGTATTTGTCATGTTGTTATGTATTTGTCATGTTGTTATGTATTTGTCATGATGTTATTTATTTGTCATGATGTTATGTATTTGTCATGTTGTTATGTATTTGTCATGTTATTTATTTGTCATGATGTTATTTATTTGTCATGTTGCTATGTATTTGTCATGTTGTTATGTATTTGTCATGTTATGTATTTGTCATGTTATTTATTTGTCATGTTGTTATGTATTTGTCATGTTATGTATTTGTCATGATGTTATTTATTTGTCATGTTGTTTTTTATTTGTCATGTTATTATTTATTTGTCATGTTGTTATGTATTTGTCATGATGTTATGTATTTGTCATGTTGTTATGTATTTGTCATGTTGTTATGTATTTGTCATGATGTTATTTATTTGTCATGATGTTATGTATTTGTCATGTTGTTATGTATTTGTCATGTTATTTATTTGTCATGATGTTATTTATTTGTCATGTTGCTATGTATTTGTCATGTTGTTATGTATTTGTCATGTTATTTATTTGTCATGTTGTTATGTATTTGTCATGTTATGTATTTGTCATGATGTTATTTATTTGTCATGTTGTTTTTTATTTGTCATGTTATTATTTATTTGTCATGTTGTTATGTATTTGTCATGTTATTATTTATTTGTCATGTTGTTTTTTATTTGTCATGTTATTATTTATTTGTCATGTTGTTATGTATTTGTCATGTTATTATTTATTTGTCATGTTGTTATGTATTTGTCATGTTGTTATGTATTTGTCATGATGTTATGTATTTGTCATGTTATTATTTATTTGTCATGTTGTTATGTATTTGTCATGTTATTATTTATTTGTCATGATGTTATGTATTTGTCATGTTATTATTTATTTGTCATGTTGTTATGTATTTGTCATGATGTTATGTATTTGTCATGTTATTATTTATTTGTCATGTTGTTATGTATTTGTCATGTTATTATTTATTTGTCATGATGTCATGTATTTGTCATGATGTTATGTATTTGTCATGATGTTATGTATTGGTCATGTTGTTATGTATTTGTCATGTTGTTATGTATTTGTCATGTTGTTATGTATTTGTCATGATGTTATGTATTGGTCATGTTGTTATGTATTTGTCATGTTGTTATGTATTGGTCATGTTGTTATGTATTGGTCATGATGTTATGTATTGGTCATGTTGTTATGTATTTGTCATGATGTTATTTATTTGTCATGTTTTTATGTATTGGTCATGATGTTATGTATTTGTCATGATGTTATGTATTGGTCATGTTGTTATGTATTTGTCATGATGTTATTTATTTGTCATGTTGTTATGTATTGGTCATGTTGTTATGTATTTGTCATGTTGTTATGTATTTGTCATGATGTTATGTATTTGTCATGTTGTTATTTATTTGTCATGTTATTATGTATTTGTCATGATGTTATTTATTTGTCATGATGTTATGTATTTGTCATGTTGTTATGTATTTGTCATGTTGTTATGTATTGGTCATGTTGTTATGTATTTGTCATGATGTTATGTATTTGTCATGTTGTTATGTATTTGTCATGTTGTTATGTATTTGTCATGTTATTATTTATTTGTCATGTTGTTATGTATTTGTCATGTTGTTATGTATTGGTCATGTTGTTATGTATTTGTCATGATGTTATTTATTTGTCATGATGTTATGTATTTGTCATGTTGTTATGTATTTGTCATGTTGTTATGTATTTGTCATGATGTTATTTATTTGTCATGATGTTATGTATTTGTCATGTTGTTATGTATTTGTCATGTTATGTATTTGTCATGTTATTTATTTGTCATGTTGTTATTTATTTGTCATGTTATTATTTATTTGTCATGTTGTTATGTATTTGTCATGTTGTTATGTATTTGTCATGTTATTTATTTGTCATGATGTTATTTATTTGTCATGTTGCTATGTATTTGTCATGTTGTTATGTATTTGTCATGTTATTTATTTGTCATGTTGTTATGTATTTGTCATGTTATGTATTTGTCATGATGTTATTTATTTGTCATGTTGTTTTTTATTTGTCATGTTATTATTTATTTGTCATGTTGTTATGTATTTGTCATGTTATTATTTATTTGTCATGTTGTTATGTATTTGTCATGATGTTATGTATTTGTCATGATGTTATGTATTTGTCATGATGTTATGTATTTGTCATGTTATTATTTATTTGTCATGTTGTTATGTATTTGTCATGTTATTATTTATTTGTCATGATGTTATGTATTTGTCATGTTATTATTTATTTGTCATGATGTTATGTATTTGTCATGATGTTATGTATTTGTCATGATGTTATGTATTGGTCATGTTGTTATGTATTTGTCATGTTGTTATGTATTTGTCATGTTGTTATGTATTTGTCATGATGTTATGTATTGGTCATGTTGTTATGTATTTGTCATGTTGTTATGTATTTGTCATGTTATGTATTTGTCATGTTGTTATGTATTTGTCATGTTGTTATGTATTTGTCATGTTATTTATTTGTCATGATGTTATTTGTTTGTCATGTTGTTATGTATTTGTCATGTTGTTATGTATTGGTCATGTTGTTATGTATTTGTCATGTTGTTATTTATTTGTCATGTTGTTATGTATTTGTCATGTTGTTATGTATTTGTCATGTTATGTATTTGTCATGTTGTTATGTATTTGTCATGTTATTTATTTGTCATGTTGTTATGTATTTGTCATGTTGTTATGTATTTGTCATGTTGTTATGTATTTGTCATGTTGTTATGTATTTGTCATGTTGTTATGTATTTGTCATGTTATTTATTTGTCATGTTGTTATGTATTTGTCATGTTATGTATTTGTCATGTTATGTATTTGTCATGATGTTATTTATTTGTCATGATGTTATTTATTTGTCATGATGTTATGTATTTGTCATGATGTTATGTATTGGTCATGTTGTTATGTATTTGTCATGTTGTTATGTATTGGTCATGTTGTTATGTATTTGTCATGTTGTTATGTATTTGTCATGTTATTATTTATTTGTCATGTTGTTATGTATTTGTCATGTTGTTATGTATTTGTCATGATGTTATGTATTTGTCATGATGTTATGTATTGGTCATGTTGTTATGTATTTGTCATGTTGTTATGTATTTGTCATGTTGTTATGTATTGGTCATGATGTTATGTATTTGTCATGATGTTATGTATTGGTCATGTTGTTATGTATTTGTCATGTTGTTATGTATTGGTCATGTTGTTATGTATTGGTCATGATGTTATGTATTGGTCATGTTGTTATGTATTGGTCATGTTGTTATGTATTGGTCATGTTGTTATGTATTGGTCATGATGTTATGTATTGGTCATGTTGTTATGTATTTGTCATGATGTTATTTATTTGTCATGTTTTTATGTATTGGTCATGATGTTATGTATTTGTCATGATGTTATGTATTGGTCATGTTGTTATGTATTTGTCATGATGTTATTTATTTGTCATGTTATTATGTATTTGTCATGATGTTATTTATTTGTCATGATGTTATTTATTTGTCATGTTGTTATGTATTTGTCATGTTGTTATGTATTTGTCATGTTGTTATGTATTTGTCATGTTGTTATGTATTTGTCATGATGTTATTTATTTGTCATGATGTTATGTATTTGTCATGTTGTTATGTATTTGTCATGTTGTTATGTATTTGTCATGTTGTTATGTATTTGTCATGTTGTTATGTATTTGTCATGATGTTATGTATTTGTCATGTTGTTATGTATTTGTCATGTTATGTATTTGTCATGTTATTTATTTGTCATGTTGTTATTTATTTGTCATGTTGTTATGTATTTGTCATGATGTTATTTATTTGTCATGATGTTATTTATTTGTCATGTTGTTATGTATTTGTCATGTTGTTATGTATTTGTCATGTTGTTATGTATTTGTCATGTTGTTATGTATTTGTCATGATGTTATGTATTTGTCATGTTGTTATGTATTTGTCATGTTATGTATTTGTCATGTTATTTATTTGTCATGTTGTTATTTATTTGTCATGTTATTATTTATTTGTCATGTTGTTATGTATTTGTCATGTTGTTATGTATTTGTCATGTTATTTATTTGTCATGATGTTATTTATTTGTCATGTTGCTATGTATTTGTCATGTTGTTATGTATTTGTCATGTTATTATTTATTTGTCATGTTGTTATGTATTTGTCATGATGTTATGTATTTGTCATGATGTTATGTATTTGTCATGATGTTATGTATTTGTCATGTTATTATTTATTTGTCATGTTGTTATGTATTTGTCATGTTATTATTTATTTGTCATGATGTTATGTATTTGTCATGTTATTATTTATTTGTCATGTTGTTATGTATTTGTCATGATGTTATGTATTTGTCATGATGTTATGTATTTGTCATGTTATTATTTATTTGTCATGATGTTATGTATTTGTCATGATGTTATGTATTTGTCATGTTATTATTTATTTGTCATGATGTTATGTATTTGTCATGATGTTATGTATTGGTCATGTTGTTATGTATTTGTCATGTTGTTATGTATTTGTCATGTTGTTATGTATTTGTCATGATGTTATGTATTGGTCATGTTGTTATGTATTTGTCATGATGTTATGTATTGGTCATGTTGTTATGTATTTGTCATGTTGTTATGTATTGGTCATGTTGTTATGTATTGGTCATGATGTTATGTATTGGTCATGATGTTATGTATTTGTCATGATGTTATTTATTTGTCATGTTTTTATGTATTGGTCATGATGTTATGTATTTGTCATGATGTTATGTATTGGTCATGTTATGTATTTGTCATGATGTTATTTATTTGTCATGTTGTTATGTATTGGTCATGTTGTTATGTATTTGTCATGTTGTTATGTATTTGTCATGATGTTATGTATTTGTCATGTTGTTATGTATTTGTCATGTTGTTATGTATTTGTCATGTTATGTATTTGTCATGTTATGTATTTGTCATGTTATGTATTTGTATGTTAGTTGTATGTCTTGTGTGTTTATATATCTGCACATTGGAGTTTGGAGAAACGTAATCTCGTTCAGCTGTGCACTCAGTTTTAAAGTCTGAATGACAATAAAGTTCACTTTGACTTTGATTAGGTGGTAAATCCGTTTAAAACAGGCTGTTTTAGAGAACACTGGAGTACGTTTGTCCGATCAACAAGTTTCAGATTGGTTAGCTGGTGAAGATACATGCACGCTTCACAAACCCATACGGCATAATTACAAAAGAGTTATAGTATACGGTATTAATACTCTATTCCAAGCCGATCTCGTTGATATGAGTGTGTATTCTCAGGAAAATGACGGTTATAAATACATGAATTAATGTGTTAAGCAAATATGCTTGGGTTCGTTTGTTAAAAAATAAATCAGGTTTGGAAGTCGCTAACGCATTTGCATCCATACTAACCGAAGGTCGAGTCCCACAAAAGCTGCAGACTGACGGGTAAAGAGTTTTTCAACAAACATTTTCAAAACCTAAAAACTAAATAATACACTTTGCTACAGGTAGCAAGTTAAAGGCTAGCGTTATAGAACGGTTTAATAGAACTCTAAAAACACGTATGTGGATATATCTAACAGCTTTAAATTCCAAAACCTAATAGATGTTTTAAAAGACATGATGTGTGGGTGTAACAACAGTTATCATAGGAGTATAAATATGAAACCTGTTGACGTTACTAAAGAAAATGAACCTGTTGTGTTTAAAACACTGTATGGTTCGAAAAACCAACTAGACAAGAAACCCGTGTTTAAGTATAAGACTGGAGATGTTTCTAAAGTCAGGGGCCCGTTTACAAAGGGTTATGAGGAGAACCATACACATGAATTTTTCACCATATCAGAACGTATCCATCGACAACTGCCTGTTTATAGATTAAAAGATTATGATGGCGATATCATCCAAGGTAGTTTTTATGAACAAGAGTTGCAAAAAATAAATGTATCTAGAGATAAAACGTTCAAAGTTGAAAACATTTTAGACAAAAAAAAACAGGGTAAAAAGTCATTGGTTTTAGTAAAATGGTTGGGATGGTCGACAAAATTTAACAGTTGGGTTCCTGAAAATGATGTGATGGACCTGCAAAAAGCTTAAAAGATATAAACACATTGTGAACATACAACAAATGACAATCATGGATGACAACGGATTTTGTATAACACTGGCATACAATTCGTCTAGTTCTGTGTACCCGATAATCAGATTTCTAATTATAGAACAAGATTCGTCTAGTTCTGTGTACCCGATAATCAGATTTCTAATTATAGAACAAGATTCGTCTAGTTCTGTGTACCCGATAATCAGATTTCTAATTATAGAACAAGATTCGTCTAGTTCTGTGTACCCTGATGATCAAATTTCTAATTATAGAACAAGATTCGTCTAGTTCTGTGTACCCGATAATCAGATTTCTAATTATAGAACAAGATTCGTCTAGTTCTGTGTACCCGATAATCAGATTTCTAATTATAGAACAATATTCGTCTAGTTCTGTGTACCCGATAATCAGATTTCTAATTATAGAACAAGATTCGTCTAGTTCTGTGTACCCTGATAATCAGATTTCTAATTATAGAACAATATTCGTCTAGTTCTGTGTACCCGATAATCAGATTTCTAATTATAGAACAAGATTCGTCTAGTTCTGTGTACCCGATAATCAGATTTCTAATTATAGAACAAGATTCGTCTAGTTCTGTGTACCCGATAATCAGATTTCTAATTATAGAACAAGATTCGTCTAGTTCTGTGTACCCGATAATCAGATTTCTAATTATAGAACAAGATTCGTCTAGTTCTGTGTACCCTGATAATCAGATTTCTAATTATAGAACAAGATTCGTCTAGTTCTGTGTACCCGATAATCAGATTTCTAATTATAGAACAAGATTCGTCTAGTTCTGTGTACCCTGATAATCAGATTTCTAATTATAGAACAAGATTCGTCTAGTTCTGTGTACCTGACAATCAGATTTCTAATTATAGAACAAGATTCGTCTAGTTCTGTGTACCCTGATAATCAGATTTCTAATTATAGAACAAGATTCGTCTAGTTCTGTGTACCCTGATAATCAGATTTCTAATTATAGAACAAGATTCGTCTAGTTCTGTGTACCCTGATAATCAGATTTCTAATTATAGAACAAGATTCGTCTAGTTCTGTGTACCCGATAATCAGATTTCTAATTATAGAACAAGATTCGTCTAGTTCTGTGTACCCGATAATCAGATTTCTAATTATAGAACAAGATTCGTCTAGTTCTGTGTACCCCGATAATCAGATTTCTAATTATAGAACAAGATTCGTCTAGTTCTGTGTACCCCGATAATCAGATTTCTAATTATAGAACAAGATTCGTCTAGTTCTGTGTACCCCGATAATCAGATTTCTAATTATAGAACAAGATTCGTCTAGTTCTGTGTACCCCGATAATCAGATTTCTAATTATAGAACAAGATTCGTCTAGTTCTGTGTACCTGATAATCAGATTTCTAATTATAGAACAAGATTCGTCTAGTTCTGTGTACCCCGATAATCAGATTTCTAATTATAGAACAAGATTCGTCTAGTTCTGTGTACCCGATAATCAGATTTCTAATTATAGAACAAGATTCGTCTAGTTCTGTGTACCCTGATAATCAGATTTCTAATTATAGAACAAGATTCGTCTAGTTCTGTGTACCCTGATAATCAGATTTCTAATTATAGAACAAGATTGGCAAAAGCGATTGATTTGAAAGGTGACTGGGAAGTTAGTTTGGTAGAGATTCTGTACCCACCAACTTGGAAAACTTTTGATGAGGTTGATGCTACATTTACAGTAATTGATAAAAAATTGGGAAAAACTACAAAAATTACAGTCCCTACAGGTTATTATAATAATATCCTCATGTTGATTAATGAGATTAATTTCCATCTAACATCGTATTCAGTAATTCTTGGTTATGAGCAAATAAGGCATATGGTTTATATTAAGTCCAGGCCTGGTATTGGTCTAATATGTGATGGAAAACTAGCCATTATTTTAGGTCTAAAACCAGGAGAGATGCTAGAGTCGGATGTTAAATCAGAACCAGCGCGTCAGTTTCACCTACAGGACAGTGCTAGTGAAACTGAATTTCAGACCTGCAAAACATTATCAGATTTTAAATGGAGTCTTTCAATATGCAGGCAATGGACCCTGAACGAAATGTCTCTTACTACCCAAATCAAGCAGGTGGTGTAACGCTTGGCTACAATGGCTCCCCTGCAATGTGTGGAGCTGGTATCGGTGGGATTTTCAGAACTCTGTTAAGAATGACAATACGGTTGTTCAGGGTTTTAGTTTCACCAAACCACATTTAAACACAGCTGCTAAAAACATTGTAAGCGATACAGTCAGCACGGTATGACGCATATGTGAAAAAACCAGGATGGGTCAGGAACGTTGGTGATGGCTCGAAAACCTGTGAAACGACCCCCTGGTGAAAGGCGGGGCCGACCCGCTAAGAAAACCAAACGAGTACCGAAAAAGCACATAGTCTCAAAACGGAAGAGAAAGACTAAACAGACCACACGTCCATCCCGGAGAAAGACTGTAAACACTATTGTCTGATCATGGCTCTGCTTCTTCGTATGTCTGAAGAGTGTATTAAATCAGAACTGGACTGTTTACAGAGCCTTTAACACCAACAGCTATCGAGAAAAACACCTACACCGAAATACCGCCCCTCTCAGCGACGTCCCACTCGGCTCCTGTGGAGATCTCCACCGCCGGACATGGTGAAGATCATACAGATCTGAAAAACACGCTACTGTACCTGCGTGTTAAAACCACTAAACCTATATAGATGTAGGTGATGGAGCCGGCGTCGGGTTCATAAACTACCCTGGAGCTACATGATTTCACAGGTCGACGTGTCCCGGGGCGACCGGCTGATATCACAGAGTTCGAGCACATACGCATATCGCAGTATCATAGAACGCCTCTCTAACTATGGTCGGGTCACCCTGGAAACGGGCCGGGCTCTTTTATCAGGACACAGCGGGGCATGTGGATGAAACAGATCCTGCACGGATCAAGGCTTGACACAGAGAGAGTATTTACAGATGCCAGGAATGTGGTGGAGAAACTGCTGCTTAATGGTGTCGATATAAAAATTCTCATGACACGCAGTAAGGATGAATTCTGCTAATGTGAAATGATGCATTAGCTTAGAAAGTAAACAGTCTCTCAGCATCTTTACTGGTCAAAGAAGTGTCAGTACCACCCGCTGTAAGACTCGGACGCGCTCAGGCGCTGCTGTCAACGACTGACAAGTACCCGATTGATAGAGTGTGTGTTCCAATACCTGCTGGAACACGGGTTTCCAACCAGGAACATGTTCTTGGATGCTCTACCAAAGTCTACGATAATAGCGATGGTTGACAACGATGCTTTCACAGGAGCATACAACAAAAACCCATTTGCATCCAAACATTATGACTGAGTTTCTTGCTGTGTATGTAGATGAACAACGATATCCTGCTAAACCACATCAACCCGAATTTCATTCCGGATCTGCTGTACGTGAATTTGATCAATTAGCTCTGGCTTCTGGAGGACATCTGAAAACCAGGCATTGTCTTCTGATAGACAGGATTTCATGCAGGGGTAAACTCTCTATGCCTTTAACCTCACGCCAGATGAAGAGTGTGGTCAACATGTATCATCGGTGAAATCGGGTAATATAAGACTGGAGGCCTGTTTCAGACAACCCCTTCCTCACACCATAAATTTGATTGTATACGCGGTTTTTGACAGTATCATTGAAGTGTCTAACCGAAGACAAGTTTTAGTGGATTTCTACTAATGAACACTTCAGAGCTGACTGCAGTCATGGACAAAGTATCTGGTAACACACATTTTCTAGGTGTGTTGGTTTGTGATCTGTTACCAACAAACGTCAAAAGGAAAATACCGACAATGGTTATTATTAATACACACATCTGACCTGCCTGGAGAACACGGGCTTGCTGTCTACATCAATGAAGATCGTGTTGGGTGTATTTTTGACAGTTTTGAAAATGGACCAGATTATGACTTGTTTCCAAAAACGATTAACAACTTTCTAAAAACATCTTGCTCATCGCATCGATACTCGACCTTACAAGTACAAGATTTTACATCTACCACTTGTGGTCAACACTGTGTATTTTTTCTACACCATATGTCTAAAGGTTCAAGTTATGAAAATGTAATGTCTAAATATAGTTTTGATTTAATAAAAAATGATGTGGTTTCAACCTTTGTGAAAAAATTGTATCCGTGTATTTGCGAGAACAGGTTGTTTAAATGTGTGCAACACGTTCAAACTGGACAGATGTTTATTGTGTAATGTGTTGGTTAATAAATAAAAATCAAAACAAACAATTTCATCTCAGAGCCATTTATTTACATCCATGTAACACATCAGCAAAACATCAGATTGACAGTTTTTCAAACACTGTTAGACATATATTTACATAGTCTATATACATATACATGTAAACACAACACAACAAACCAAAACCAACATTACAAGTCTAACCATTTGCTTCTGTCTATAACAGGCGAGATAAACCCAGTGTCACGCCTCCCGTCCATGTGCCCTTGTTTACGTCCCGTCCATGTGTTTCTGTTTTGTCGCGTGCTCCCTGTCTCCGCCTTTGCCCCGCCTCGCACACCTGTACCCCATCGATGTTCAGTCTCGTCACCTGTTCCCTCTTGTTAGCCCGTGTATATATACCCAGTGTTTGCCCCATGTCTGGGTTGGTCATTGTCGTGTCATTGTCTGTATACATGTCCTGTTATCTCGTAGTGATTCTTCCGTGTGTGTACCCCGTTTTGTTTTCCCTCCGTTTACGTCCGTGGTTATTAAAAGTAATCTTTATTTGTATAAAGCTCTGCATTTGTGTCCGTTCCTGCTGAGACCCCCGTGACACCCAGGCTTTAACATCTCTACTGGTGTTTGTAAAATGTCTTTTGTCGGCGTAACATAATCAACCGAATTTCTGGTTTTTAACGAATTAATTTTCTCTCTAACATGCTTGTTTGGTTTTGTTGATAGAGGTATATTTAGAACAGCAAAAGCATCTAGAAACTCATTCCAACCCTGAGGTCTGCGATCATCGCTAACCCTCTGTGGAGCCGTGACACTCTTTACCAAGTCCAGGATTTGTGATCCATCAATACATCTGCCATTTAAGACAAATTCTCCAGACTCATTCCAAGAAGACACATCATTTGATTTAGACATTTGATCTAAAATGTAGGAAACATTCCTCTTACACTGAGAGGGAACATTTCTGAGAACGTCACTGATTAAATCATTATTTTCATCAGTCCGAACATTTGTATTCTTATTAACATTATCTGTAAGTGGTAAGGATAATGTCAAAGTGTTGGTCTCCATATCACCCTGTTTAACAATGTTTAAATATCTTTGCAAAACCGAGGTGTAAAGTTTGGCTTTCTCATGGTTGTCAAGATCATTCAGTCGTTTTCTACATCTTGTCTGATAGATGTTCGTGAATTATTACTCTTTAACTTATCCAACTGGTGTTGTGGGACCAAAAACATTTTTTCAGCATACTCTACGCCTTTCTATTTATTTAGCTGTTGTCAAACTCGTTATAAACGGTAATGCGATGCTCAACAATGGTAGAAGAAAACCAACCTTCTGGTTAATAACGTTCTTCTTTCGTGAAACTCCAACTTTTTTTATCTGCAAAATATTTTATTTCAGACTTTTTTAACATTCCATATTGCCTTGGTGTGAGTGGTATGGTACCATTAAACACATTAAAAGCTATTTCACAGAGTTAAGATCAGTTCATTAGACGCTGTTCGTAAAATAACACGTCTCTGCGCTGGCTTGGCTTTAAATAAAAGTTGAAGAAGTGAGAGGTTTCTAGTCTGTCAGACATACTGACCTATCTTTGTTTTTTCTGAATGTAAACAACTGGTCTGTCTGAAAGCAATTCTGTTCTGAGACGAAGGTCTCCAGGAGTCTTTGTAGTGGATCAGGAGGTAACCAAATGGTTTTCTTACAGCATTTTGAAAACACTCCATGAAAAACGTTTTACTCGGGTATGTCTACCTAATACGCTGACCTGATTGTTGTCTCTAGGATTTTTAAATGATATCAGATAGTTTGTATTCAGACTAATAGTCTTACTAGATTTTCCTTGAAAAAATTTTGCATTAAGTAAATGACACTTAAATTTCGATGATGTACATACTGTGTAAAGACCTTTTTTACCTCAGCATTGTTGCTAGCGTCTTTCATAACATCATCAATAGTTAATAAATTATTCCTGTTAATCGGTAGCAGTGTGTCATCATTTAGTGTAGCCGGTATCCCTTGGACGAAATGAATGTCTTATTTTTAACATTTCATCATAAAGGGGTTTCCAACAGTCATAAAGGTATACTATGTTTTCAATTTGCATAGAAACCAACTCATCAGCACGTTCAATCAACTGTTTTACAAAAAATGTTTTTCCAGAATTTGATGGTCCGCTTATTACACTAGAAAAAGGATGTTATAATCTAAAATCAAAACCCTCAACCTCACGCACCCCACGATAGACATGGACGTCTTTAGTAGCCATAAGGAAGTGTCGAAAAATCAGACAACAGGACCCGTTTGTTGTGAACAACCTAAAACGTTTCACCACTGACTTGTTTTTCAGGTTCTTTTTATTTCTCACGATACCGTCAGCACGAGCCAGTATGTGTCGACTGCTGTCGCGACATAACACATAATGATCAACAAGATCAATCAGTGTATCCAGTCTAAAAACTTTTGAATTGTCTGCATTTAATGTGATGTTTTTTTCTTTCATACATGTTTTACCGGCTGCTGTGCGATAACCGTGTCTCAGGACCTCCTGAGCAGAACTCCGCAATGTAATCACCACCACCAATCTCATCTGTCAAATCACCCAAGTAGGGTCCCAGAGGGGGTTCCCAGTCTCCTTCACGAGAAACAAAAAGAACACTGTGGGTGTCACTGTACAATAGTCTATCACCTAATCTGTCCATCAGACTGTACAGTTCTAAACGAGCATGAGCTGTTGTGAATAAAATACGTTAATGTCACGTGTCGGACAATAGTTCTGAATAACACCACTGAACCAGTGCTGTAGAATCAGACACAGATGAAAAGTGTTTAACGTCACAGCCCTCGCCAAAGATGTGAACACTGTTCAGAGTCAGTCGGTAAGTTTTCCCTCTTTGAAAAACGACCCCACAAACTGTTTAACAACAATTTGTTGATAGACCTGCGTGCTTGGTTAAGACATATCTTGTCAGGATTCAGTTGGATATTTTCCTTTTCAAAGTAATCCCTGATGTATTCCTCCTTCTCTTTTTCTGATACAGCGTGTGCCGGATAACCACTTGCTTCCTGCTTGTACTGTAAAAATGTCTTTACATACACAAAGAACAGTGTTTCTGAACTGTCTGGGAAATGCTTAACCTCGTGGATTCTAGCCTCCACATACCCTTCAGTAATTCAATACTGACCCACGTCCCTGAGATGGATCTGTCATCATCATTATGATCACACTGTTGTTGGTTTTCCAGCTCTGCACATGTACGACAGAGGGGGAACATTGATTTACCATTACAGCGATAAGGTAAAACAGGGTGTAGGAGCTTTCTAGGCGGATGTACGGAGGCTTTGACAAGTCCATAGTATTCCTCGAGGGGTCTGAAATTTTTGAAAACTATTTGAGGGTGTCCTCCTGGGTATCCTGACAGAACGGGTACAAACTAGTAAAGTCCAAATATCTGATTTTCTCATCATCCTTAGCTTTATAGTAGAGTTTATACGCATTAGTTCTACCACCAAAGAGAGCTTCTCTGGGTTTTAACCTAATCGAAGCTTTGCATGATGACAAACGCAGCAACATCTGAATCGTTCTTCTGAGCATCAGCCCACTGACATTCCCACATTACTCCAACATCCAGACCATATTCACTAACAAGTATCTCGAACTTGATCAAACTGTTTCCGCAATTCAAAACACAACACCTTAGACACGGGGTGGACCTGGTTTGGATTGTAACGACATTCATGACCGTGATGCATGCAGTCATTAAATTCTAAGGCTTTTCGTAGAAAACCCGTCTACGTAATAGACTCCAAACTTCATCTGGCCATGAGTTAGTGCGTGGTGAACATCAACATCTCTAGCGCTCTTAACATACTCAAGCTATTCAATGGAAACATTTGAAAAGGTCTTGTTCTGACTAGCGTATGTGTTGTTGTGTCAGTGCTGGAGTGTCTTTAGGGTCATGCAGCACGATGCCAGGGTTGTAGAACTGAACAGGTCCAGCTTTGACAAGATGGCGCCCACCGTGGCAGACGTGTTTGTGTGTTCCTCCAGTAAAGAACGTTATTTATCATTTATTTAGTTTTTAGTGTTTATTTTAAATGTACAGTAACATCCGGAACATTCAGTTACAGTAGAGACTCTCCTGGAGATGAACTTACCTTCAGCCTTTCTGACTTCAGCTTTCTGTTACGCTAGCGCTCACACTTCACCAGCACCACGCAAGGCCCAGCAGCCCCGGTCTCGGGTGAGCAGCACAGCCGACGAACAGAGCGGCCAAGACGGAAGCGGGGTAAGAGAGGTGGGCTACATGCTAGGCTTTTTTTTTACGCCGTGTTTATTGTTGCCGGCGACTTTAATCATTGCAACCTGAGGACTGTCCTCCCCAAGTACCATCAGCACGTGAGCTTCCCGACGAGGGAGAACAACTTACTTGACCAAGTCTACAGCAACGTGAGGGGGGCCTACAGAGCTGTGCCTCGGCCACACTTCGGACAGTCCGATCACATCTCCGTATTCCTCTACCCAGCATACAGACAACTCCTCAAGCGGTCACTTCCAGTGAGTAAAACTGTTAAAGTGTGGAATGAAGAAACTGATTCAGTGCTTCAGGACTGCTTTGACAGTACAAACTGGGATGTGTTTAGAACTGCTGCTGTGAGAGAGGATGGTTCTGTTGATCTAGAGGACTATGCTTCTGGGGTAACTGGTTACATCAGCAGCTGCATTGAAACCATTGTCCCTTCAAAGCGCTGCATAAAGTACCCCAAACAAAAACCATGGATAAATGGTGAAGTTCGGTCCATGCTACGTGCTCGCCAGACTGCATTTCTCTCTGGCAACGCTGATGACTACAAAAGGTCTAGATACGACCTGTGTAGATCTATCAGAGAAGCTAAGAGACAGTACAGGCTGAAGCTGGAGGGGCTACTACACCACAGCAGACTCCCGGCGCATGTGGCAAGGACTGCACCGTATCACCAACCATCAACAAACAAGCACGGCACTCACAACCAGCCATTCTGCATTGCCTGATGAGCTGAATGAGTTCTATGCTCGCTTCGATGTCTTCAACCTTGACCAACTGAAGGACATTGCGGCCAAGGAGAGCACACAGAACCCATCACTCATTGTAACAACAGTGGATGTGCGCAGGAACCTGATGAGAATCAACCCACGCAGAGCAGCAGGCCCAGACAACATCCCCAGGCGTGCGCTCAGGGTTTGCTCATCAGAACTGGCTGATGTGTTTGTAGACATATTCAATCTGTCACTCATGCAAGCTTTTGTGCCATCCTGTTTTAAGACCACCACCATCGTGCCCCTCCCAAAGAAAAGTAATGTGAGATGCCTAAATGACTATCGCCCTGTTGCACTCACTTCAATCGTGATGAAGTGCTTCGAGAGGATAGTCATGACTCACATCCGGAAGACCATTCCCAACACTATAGATCCTTTACAGTTCGCATACCGCCGGAACCGGTCTACAGACGACGCAATCAACGCTACTCTTCACAAAGCCCTCACACACCTGGAGGGCAAGGACACATATGTCAGAATGCTCTTTATTGACTACAGTTCAGCATTCAACACGGTCATCCCACACAGACTCTCAGAAAAGCTCCTCACCCTCGGACTGACACCAGCCCTCTGCAACTGGGTGCTGAACTTTCTAACAGACAGACCCCAGTCAGTCAGAGTCGGCAGCTGCACATCCAGCACAAGAACAGTGAGCACAGGGGTCCCTCAAGGCTGTGTGCTGAGCCCCCTTCTGTACACGCTCTTCACATACGACTGCGTGGCCTCCCAGAACAACACCAGCATCATCAAATTTGCTGATGATACTACAGTCATTGGACTGATCACTGGTGGGGAAGAGACAGCGTACAGGAAGGAGGTGGCTGAGCTGGTGGCCTGGTGTCATGACAACAATCTTTCCTTGAATGCAGACAAGACCAAGGAAATGATTGTTGATCCAAGGAGGAAGCGAGAGCTACACACACCCCTGTACATAGGGGAGACTGAGGTAGAGAGGGTGAAAACCTTTAAGTTTCTTGGCATTCACATCAGTGAGGATCTCAGCTGGTCCCACAACACTCAGATCATCATCAGGAAGTCCCAGCAGCGACTGTACTTTCTGAGAAGGCTGAGAAAATTTGGTATGCCAACCAAAATTCTCAGCACCTTCTACAGGAGTATGATTGAGAGTGTTCTTACCAGCTCCATCATCGTCTGGTATGGAAACTCTACTGCTCAGGACAGAAAGGCTCTCCAGCGTGTGATCAAAACTGCACAGTCCATCTCAGGAGCAGCCTTCCCCTCACTACAGAACATCTACCACACCAGGGTCACCAGGAGGGCCCACAACATAACCAGGGACAGTACACACCCCCAGCACACACTCTTCACACGTTTACCTTCAGACAGACGTTACAGGAGTGTGAAGTCCAGGACCACAAGACTGACAAACAGTTTCTACTCACAGGCCATCAGGCTTGTGAACACCTCACGCACTACCTCTCCAACCTCTCCTTTCTGAACTGGTTTTAACTGGTCTGATTTAAACTGCACCTTACACTCACTGTACTGTCAGAATACTGTTTACACTCACTGTACTGCTGTTTACATACAATACTGTTTACACTCACTGTACAGTCCGAACACTGTTTACACTCACTGTACAGTCCGAACACTGTTTACACTCACTGTACTGCTGTTTACATACAATACTGTTTACACTCACTGTACAGTCCGAATACTCTTTACATTCACTGTACTGTCCGAATACTCTTTACATTCACTGTACAGTCCGAATACTGTTTACACTCACTGTACAGTCCGAACACTGTTTACACTCACTGTACTGCTGTTTACATACAATACTGTTTACACTCACTGTACAGTCCGAATACTCTTTACATTCACTGTACTGTCCGAATACTCTTTACATTCACTGTACAGTCCGAATACTGTTTACATTCACTGTACAGTCCGAATACTGTTTACATTCACTGTACTGTCAGAATATTGTTTACATTCACTGTACAGTCAGAATACTGTTTACATTCACTGTACTTGTATGTCCTGCTGTTTACTGCTGTTTACATACAATACTGTTTACATTCACTGTACTGTCAGAATACTGTTTACACTCACTGCACTGCTGTTTACATACAATACTGTTTACATTCACTGTACTGTCAGATTACTGTTTACATTCACTGTACTGTCAGAATACTGTTTACATTCACTGTACTGTCAGATTACTGTTTACACTCACTGTACTGTCAGATTACTGTTTACATTCACTGAACTGTCAGAATACTGTTTACATTCACTGTACTGCTGTTTACATACAATACTGTTTACACTCACTGTACAGTCCGAATACTCTTTACATTCACTGTACAGTCCGAATACTGTTTACACTCACTGTACAGTCCGAATACTGTTTACATTCACTGTACTGTCAGAATATTGTTTACATTCACTGTACTGTCAGATTACTGTTTACATTCACTGTACTGTCAGAATACTGTTTACATTCACTGTACTGTCAGATTACTGTTTACACTCACTGTACTGTCAGATTACTGTTTACATTCACTGAACTGTCAGAATACTGTTTACACTCACTGTACTGCTGTTTACATACAATACTGTTTACACTCACTGTACAGTCCGAATACTCTTTACATTCACTGTACAGTCCGAATACTCTTTACATTCACTGTACAGTCCGAATACTGTTTACACTCACTGTACAGTCCGAATACTGTTTACATTCACTGTACTGTCAGAATATTGTTTACATTCACTGTACAGTCAGAATACTGTTTACATTCACTGTACTTGTATGTCCTGCTGTTTACATACAATACTGTTTACATTCACTGTACAGTCAGAATACTGTTTACACTCACTGTACTGTCAGATTACCGTTTACACTCACTGTACTGCCAGATTACTGTTTACACTCACTGTACTGTCAGAATACTGTTTACACTCACTGTACTGTCAGAATACTGTTTACATTCACTGCACTGCTGTTTACATACAATACTGTTTACATTCACTGTACTGTCAGATTACTGTTTACATTCACTGTACTGTCAGATTACTGTTTACATTCACTGTACTGTCAGAATACTGTTTACATTCACTGTACTGCTGTTTACATACAATACTGTTTACATTCACTGTACTGTCAGAATACTGTTTACATTCACTGTACTGTCAGATTACTGTTTACACTCACTGTACTGTCAGAATACTGTTTACATTCACTGTACTGCTGTTTACATACAATACTGTTTACATTCACTGTACTGTCAGAATACTGTTTACACTCACTGTACTGTCAGATTACTGTTTACACTCACTGTACTGTCAGATTACTGTTTACACTCACTGTACTGTCAGAATACTGTTTACATTCACTGTACGGTCAGAATACTGTTTACACTCACTGTACAGTCAGAATACTGTTTACACTCACTGTACTGTCAGAATACTGTTTACATTCACTGTACAGTCAGAATACTGTTTACATTCACTGTACTGTCAGATTATTGTTTACATTCACTGTACAGTCAGAATACTGTTTACATTCACTGTACTGTCAGAATACTGTTTACATTCACTGTACTGTCAGATTATTGTTTACATTCACTGTACAGTCAGAATACTGTTTACATTCACTGTACTGTCAGAATACTGTTTACACTCACTGTACAGTCAGAATACTGTTTACATTCACTGTACAGTCAGATTATTGTTTACATTCACTACTCACACAAACATTGTTTATATTTGTTTCTTGCAACTTGCACTTTATGGCTGCTGCTCTTCATACTTGCACATAAAAGCACACAACTTTTATTTTTTATTCTTTAACTATAAAAATACTTTTATTCTTCAACTTATATTGTTATACTTTGTATATTTTGTATATTTTTTATTTCTTTTATTTGTTATCTTCATCTATTGGTGAATGGAGGAGCAGCAAAGTAAGAATTTCATTGTACAGTGTAACTGTCTGTTCTGCTGTACATATGACAATAAAACTCTTGAATCTTGAATCAGTCGATTTTGTTTACATACTTTCTGGAAATTTCTGAATATGTTCAGTTAGTTTCTGAAAATGATCAGTTAATTTCTGAATATGTTCAGTTAGTTTCTGAAAATGATCAGTTAGTTTCTGAATATGTTCAGTTAGTTTTTGAATATGATCAGTTAGTTTCTGAATATGTTCAGTTAGTTTTTGAATATGATCAGTTAGTTTCTGAATATGATCCATCCAGACCTTTATCTCCAGCAGGATGGATCACTGTAACACTCTAACTGGACTTCCAACAAAGACCATTAAACATCTTCAGCTCATTCAGAATGTTCAGAGTTCTCACTACGAGCAGAAGAAGAGAACACATCACCCCCATTCTTAAACCCTTCCACTGGATACCAGTATAAACACATCACCCCCATTCTTAAACCCTTCCACTGGATACCAGTATAAACACATCACCCCCATTCTTAAACCCTTCCACTGGATACCAGTATAAACACATCACCCCCATTCTTAAACCCTTCCACTGGATACCAGTATAAACACATCACCCCCATTCTTAAACCCTTCCACTGGATACCAGTATAAACACATCACCCCCATTCTTAAATCCTTACACTGGATACCAGTATAAACACATCACCCCCATTCTTAAACCCTTCCACTGGATACCAGTATAAACACATCACCCCCATTCTTAAACCCTTCCACTGGATACCAGTATAAACACATCACCCCCATTCTTAAACCCTTCCACTGGATACCAGTATAAACACATCACCCCCATTCTTAAACCCTTCCACTGGATACCAGTATAAACACATCACCCCCATTCTTAAATCCTTACACTGGATACCAGTATAAACACATCACCCCCATTCTTAAACCCTTACACTGGATACCAGTATAAACACATCACCCCCATTCTTAAACCCTTCCACTGGATACCAGTATAAACACATCACCCCCATTCCTAAACCCTTACACTGGATACCAGTATAAACACACCACCCCATTCTTAAACCCTTACACTGGATACCAGTATAAACACATCACCCCCATTCTTAAACCCTTACACTGGATACCAGTCTGTTACAGAATAGACTGTAAGGTTCTTTTACTGGTCTATAAGAGTCTAAATGGTGTAGGACCAGTATATCTGTGTGGTCTAGTACAGCGATATGAGCTGAGCAGAACTCTTAGATGGTTAGGAAGTAGTCAGTTAGTCCGTCCTAAAGTAAAGACTAAGCAGGGTTTAGTTACTGAGCTGCTGTTAAATAGAATCAGTTTAGTGAGAGTTTTAGAAGAGCCTCAACACTGGACACCTTTAAACCCAGACTAACACATTCCTGTTCAGCTCAGTTTAAACTCCTACTCTTACTGGACTGTTAGTTATTAATATTAAACCTCGTTCTTTATTTTTTATGTTTCATTTTCTTTCTTTTAAACATTTTATCAGCACACAGTCCAACAGCACTTTGACTCCTGACAATCTGAGTACTACACCCAAGAAAAACAGCCTGAGGCTATTCATTTCTTTTAACTGATTTTTTTAAACGAGTGTTTAATAATTGTATTTACATATGTAGCTGGTTTTAAGATATAACAGACATATTTCTTTTATTTTCACGTGTAAAACGTTAATTCATTATAGTACAAACGCGAGTGTGCCTATATAATTACTAGACTCAGTCTGTGAATATCTACCAGAGAAGAAGAGGATGATAACCTGTGAGAGAGAGCAGTGTGTATGTTCACTCCAGAGCTGTATGTTCACTCCAGAGCTGTAAGAGTTTATCTATCTGTTTGTACAGGTATCACCAGCTGTAATAAAGAACCCGAACCAGCAGTGCCTGTGCTCAGAGTCCTTCCTTCATGCATCACCGATCCCCCCAGAACACAACGCAGAGTATTTATGGGAGTGCGGACGGACAGTTCTGACCACCTTAAAGCCCAGATGCACACCCGTTACACGGGCGGTGATGTGATTGGCCTCCAGTTGCCAACCTCCTATCGGTTCGATGATTTTGAGGCTCTTCACCAGGGTGATCCACGGTAGACTCGTTCGAGGGTGCCCAGGTCATCCACGCCAGCGAGGCTTTATCAGAGCTCCGGGTTGTTCTGAGAACATTGAGGTGCTGCAAGGCCTCATAAGGAACAGTAAAGAAGAGCGCAGCCCACTTGTGGTATTCGTAGACATCGCTAAGGCTTTTGATTCCATCTCCCATGAGCACATATGGTGGGTTCTAAGGGAGCGAGGGGTGGACGAACACATAGTAGCGCTGATCCAGAACTCCTACATTGAGTGCGTGATGAACGTAACCGTTGGAGACCAGTCCACCTCCGACATGTACCTGAGAGTTGGTGTTAAGCAGGGAGACTCCTTGTCCCCCCTGCTTTTCAACCTGGCCATGGACCCCCTTCATCCATGCGCTTGAAACCGCTGGACATGGCTTCAGCCTAACGGGCGTGCCCGTCTCGGTCCTGGCTTTCGCGGATGACTTGGCGGTAGTGAGTGGCTCATGGCAGGGCATGACGGCCAGTCTTGAAACCCTTGAAGACTTCTGTGGGCACAGGAGGCTGGAAGTTCAGTCAACCAAACGTCACGGCTTTTTCATTTCTCGGTCGGGGTCCACCTGGTGGATCAATGCCTGTCCGCCTTGGAGGGTTCAAGGGGAGACCCTCCATATGCTCGGTCCGGATGAAGCGGTTAGGTACTTGGGCGTGATGGTGTCTCCCTGGCTGGGGGTGGAGAGGCCGGATATTGCCTCGCGGATTGGGTACAGAGAGTTGGTGACGCCATGCTCAAGCTGAACCAGAAACTGGTGATTTTGGTGAAGCAGGTCATACCGAGGGTCATTCATGCCGCTGATCACTGCGAGCTGGGTCTGGGAAAGCTGAAGTCAGCGGATGGGATAATCAGGAAGGCTGTGAAAAGTTGGCTGCACTGCACAGTGGACCTGTGACGGGCTGTTGTATGTACGTAACCGAGGTGGTGGCTTGGGGGAGCAAAAGTTGTCTCGTCTCATCCCATCCATCCAGGCAAGGCGTCTGTTTCGTCTTGCAAGGTCATCAGATGTTGTGACCAGAGAGATGATGAGCACTGAAAAGGCGTATTCTAAGTTCAAGGCAGTGTGGAAGAGGGCCGGGGGTCTAGAGGAAGATCTGCCGTGTCTGGGGGCGGCAGAAGGACAGGTTTTGGGGAGCGATACCCCGGACCCGTTGATTCCAAGACGCCCCTTACCCTGTGACTGGAGAGCGGAGAAATTCCTGACATGAGCCAACCTGAAGGTACAGGGGGTTGGTGTGCTTGGTTTCCGAGGCTCCAGGGCTAGCAATGCGTGGCTGTCGAATCCCGTTGGGTTGAAGCAACGTCATTTCATTGCGGCTCTCCAGCTAAGGGCCAATGTCTATCCGACCCTCCAATTCAAACATAGGGGCAGGGGGATGGAGGGGGCCCTCTGCAGGCTGTGCTCAGGAGGGTTGGAATCCAAAGCTCACATCTTGGGTGGTTGCCCTTCCACACAGTGGTCTAGGCTAAGGAGGCATCACAGACTGTGTGAGGTAGTGGTGGCCGAGGCCGAGCGCTGGAACTGGACTGTACATCGTGAAAAGTCGTTGGAGGTACCCGGTGGGAAGCTCTTGCGGCCGGACATTGTGCTGGTTCAGGAAAAGCAGGTCTTGGTCGTCGATGTGACGGTGAGGTTCGAGTGCGTGGATGACACTCTTAACAGGGCGGCGGCGGAGAAGGTCAGGGCGTATACCTGCCTAAAGAGTACGACCACCTCTCAGTTTGGTGTCTCGTCGGTTCAGGTCTTTGGTCTCCCAGTGGGGGCCAGGGGTCTCTGGCCAGCATTCAATGAGAACCTGCTCAAAGCAATGGGCCTGCCCTCCGTGAGAAGGGCAGCATTTTCCAGACTGGTCAGTAGGAGAGCTGTACTGTATTCACTGGACATACTAGCAGGCTTCTACAGGGGATTACCCTAATTCAGGACCCCCGAATGGCACCCCCGAAGTGACACCTCAGTGTCACTGCTGGACTGATAATCATCCAACAACCAAAACGCTCCAGACAACAGTGTCCAGTGTCCTGTCTTGTGCTTACTTGGTGACATCGAGTGGCTAAACACTTCAACGGCGGGTCTCTAGCTGCAGCTGAACCCGTCCTCACTTACCCTGGGCTTTGATCCGGTCCTCACTATAGGGCAATTACAAGAATGTATGTGTGAGGGTGTGTTTGTTTGTAAAGCTTATAACATGGGGACTTTGACCTAAATACACACCAATAAAAGGGGGACGTGTCATTGTCCCACTGGACCTAAAATCTTCAGCACCTCAGTATCATTGCGGGACTGAGAATTGTTCACCAACCAAAACTATCCAGACAGCAGTGTCCAGTGTCCACTGATGAGGGACTAGAGGAACACAAACTGTAAGTGTACACAGTACTGACATCAACAAGGTATATCAATACTCTGTCTAGGTCCCTCTGTCCATCTTCTCCTCCTCTTAGTTCTCTTCCTCTCAGTTTTGCTCCTCTGTCATCTCCACCTCCAACTTCTCCTCTTGTGTGTTGTCCTATTCTGGGTTCTCCACCTCCAGGTTCTCCTCGTGTGTGTTGTCCTCCTCCGGGTTCTCCACCTGAGTAAATTCTCCAATTTACTCAGAATGTAACAGTAAATGAACATAATATACGTTTATAGTTAATGTTTAGTTTTTATGTAAATAAACTTGTTTATTTAATTGTGTATTTATGTAGTTTTATAGTCTTTAGGTCTACGAGATTGTTTTATATTTTATTTGTGCTTGTTTATAATGTAAATATTTTTTGTAAATATTTAATATTATTCATAACAAAAGACATCAAACCCAAAATAGTCTCCTGTGTCCAGGTGTTTCATGTTTCTTGTCTTGTTATATACCCTCTGTTTTCCTCTTACCTGGGTCCGACGTTTTGTGTTGTGTATTTTGCCGTTTGTTCTGCTTGTTTTCCTGCTATCGTCACTATGGACTTTATTAAAACTCAGAATCCTCATCTGCACGTGTATCCACCTCCTCAGTCTCCAACCGCGTTACAGTTTCACCCCTTCAGAAACATGAAACCCATACAACATGAAACCATAGATTTTTGTATATGTTTTTATAGATATTATTATTATTATTATTATTATTATTATTATTATTGTGTTGCTAAGTTGCTAAGACCTTGCGTTACTCTTAAAGCCCTCACTGTTTTAACTCTGTCCAGTCAGAACACAGACTTATGTACTTATCCTGAGTTAAACTTAACTACTGAATATGTAGCATCATTTCACTTTAACTCAGAGTAACGTATGTCTTCCTTTAACACTGTCAGATTGTATGTACTAGACAAAACTGTAACGTTACTTTTATCTGAATGCCTGATTAACAGTGGATCAGACAACAGTTCTGCTGGAGTGTGAAAACATCTCAGTGTCACTGCTAAGAATCATCCTGCAACCAAAACTATCCAGACAACAGTGTCCTGTCTTGTGGTTTCTGGGTGACATCTAGTGGCTAAACACTCCAACTGCGGGTCTCTAGCTGCAGCTGAACCTGTTGTCCTCACTTACCCTGGGACCTCCTCGTACTATCTGTCCTAAAATACAGTCCCCACAAACTTAACCACTGTAGCATGTATATTTCGATAAGCTGACCGGCTGGTTGGTTGCTCGATGGGTGAGCCTAAAACACAGAAAGAGGAGTCACCTGCCAGCCTGAGTGGTTGTCCAAGTGAAGAAATTCAATGAAGCGCGGGTAAACAGCGGGAGTAACTATGACTCTACATGTAGAACCCGGCGTGGGTGACTGGGCTCAGTAGAGTCTTAGACAGCATCGCAGGCCTCCACCTCCTAGTGGTACCTGCTGGTAACATCCTTCTTAGGATGGCTAAGAGAGGCAACCCATCAGGCTTCAGTGGGATGGGGTCTGGTCAGCACAAGCTAACAGCAAAGTATTGCAGGTGTATCTACCAGGGGTAGAGCACCATTCGATGCCTGGCATCATTATGAATGAATGCTTCTCCCCAACTTGTGGGTCTGCTGGATCTCAGATATTTCGGACAAGGTCAAAGCCCAGGATGTGACAAGCAAATCGCCCACCAGAGTTAGGCCGCCGTCTGAGTCCTGAAAAGGAATCAATATGGAAGAGCGATTCCTCCTCACCACGCAGATGCGTCATCTGGGTCAAGGGTGTTGGTGCAGTTCATTCCACTACCTGAAGAAGTTGGTTTGCTGAGCACTGATCCCTAGGAACGGGGGCTCTTTAGTTGTTTTGGAGGTGCGTCATCCAGAATTACCATACTCAGGGAGGGATGGCCAGAAGATTGTTCTTGCGGCTGGCGTGGTTGGGGATTATAACAATTCTAGCTGCACTGGTTTGAGCAGGACGTGCTTGTGTGTCAGGGTGAGAGACCCAGCTGCGTTAAGATGAGTGCCAAGGCAAACCATACCAACAATGTCGGCTCCTGAAGCCCTGAGGTGGATACCGAAAGGGAAACTCGCTTCCCATGCACCGGTCCTGCTCGACTTGCTGATTAAGAGGGTTTCATATCGGTGAGGACGGGGGCCAGGAGCACAGAGAAGATGCTTGTGGTCAAAGAGAAACGAAGGGTGGCACCCATGACCTGCCGGGTTCGGCTCCCCCCAGCTGAATCTAAAACAGACCATGATCTGATAGGGTCACTATGGATGATGCTAGTGAGCTGCCAACCTGGTCTTGGATTAGGTGTAATCAGGGCATTAATCCACCCAGTCTTGATCTCAAAGTAAGGAAATTCAATGAAGCATGAGTAAACAGTGAGATTAAATAAGACTCTCTAAAGTAGCCAAATGCCTCATCATCTAATTAGTGACGCACATGAATGGATGAAGGAGATTCCCACTGTCCCTACCTACTATCTAGAAAAACCACAGCCAGGGGAACGGGCCTGGCAGAATCAGTCTGAGTTTCTTACAAACCCCAACTTCTCACAACTTCTGGTAGCCCTGGACCTAGTCAGTGACTTTTCATATATAATCGGTTGCTGCTGATTTTCGTAGCAGTAGCCATCCATAGACTTATCTTAACCTTATAGGCTTTATGTGAAAGACAAAATACAACTTTATGAACTTCCTTGACTTTAATCTTAATTTTTCAGTAAAACTACAAAATTTTAACCTCTTCCCACAACATCTGGTTTAGCCCTGCAACCAGTTGGTGACTTTTTATATAACAAAATTCAGTCCTCCAGTCAGCAAGTTGGCACTTTCATGGGCACGAGAATCTTCACTAGGTATTCTGGGCCTGCAGAGAACTTCCAGAAGCTCCCCTGGCTGATAAGTGCTTAAAAACTATTCTGTAAAGTGGCTCTACCAGGGAGCATGAGACCCATGATCTCCTGGAGGCTCCCACAGCGGGAAATCGCTGGAAATAAAATAAATAAATACAATTCCATTGGGTGGCACTCCTAGGGTCAGTGAAAGCTGTAAAACATTGAAAAATGTCCCCAAGTCTCCCAGGAGTAGCGATAATGTATTTCGTAACTTTAAAAACGTTTCAGAGGTGAAGAAACGCTGTCTGTGTCGGTTAAACGCCAGATCTGAATCAATCGTCACACCAAGATTTCTAAACAGGTACAACTGAACCAGGTACCACAGAGAACCAGGTACCACAGAGAACCAGGTACTACTGAACCAGGTACCACAGAAAACCAGGTACCACAGAGAACCAGGTACTACTGAACCAGGTACCACAGAAAACCAGGTACCACTGAACCAGGTACCACAGAGAACCAGGTACCACTGAACCAGGTACTACTGAACCAGGTACCACTGAACCAGGTACCACTGAACCAGGTACCACAGAGAACCAGGTACCACTGAACCAGGTACTACTGAACCAGGTACCACAGAGAACCAGGTACTACTGAACCAGGTACCACAGAGAAGTCAGTGAGGTTCAGGGCCAGAGTGGGCCCCTTTTTCAGCCCGGGAGTTTGATCCCTAAATCCGGTCCACTTTTTCCACGGAGGAGGAATCTGAATAAATGAAACAGCAGCTCCTACAACGTCTTTTTATTAGATTATCTACAGACTCGAGAATTTCCTTCTCTGTGTACATTAACACAATTCAACAAATACCACATCTATATGTTATATTTCACATTACAAACAACTGTTAGTTATTCTACTAACTCCAGAGCTAGGGTTAGGGTTAGGGTTATGTACGGAGTTTAAATAACTTAGAATTTCTTCTCTGTCCTTCAGTAAACAAGCCTCCTCGGGATCATCAGTAGCGTCGGAAGGGGTTTGTCTTACACAATCTATCTTATCTAATCTGGATTTATCATCTGGTCTGATATGTACAGCTGTGTATCATCGGCATAACAGTGGAAACTAATTCCATGTCTATTTATAACTGAGCCTAATGGTAGCATATATAGTGTAAATAACAGAGGACCTAAAACAGAACCTTGTGGAACTCCATATTTCACTCTTGTATAATTAGATGATACATTATTTATCTTTACAAACTGAAAGTGATCACTAAGGTAAGATGTGAACCAGGATAACGCTGTTCCTGTGATTCCAACTATATTTTCTAGTCTGTCCAAGAGAATAGTGTGATCTATAGTGTAAAAGCTGCACTTAGATCTAGTAACACCAGTAGAGATACGTGGCCCTGATCAGAGACAAGAAGAAGATCATTTGTTATCTTAACTAAAGCTGTCTCTGTACTGTGATGTGGCCTAAAACCAGATTGGAATTTTTCATATATGTTGTTCTTATGTAGATGAGAACAGAGTTGTCGAGCTACAGCCTTTTCTAAAATCTTAGAGATAAAAGGTAAATTGGAAATGGGTCTATAACTGGACAGTTCTCTGGGGTCAAGATTTGGTTTCTTTATCAAGGGTTTAATCACAGCTACTTTAAAAGACTTAGGTACATGACCCAGACTAAGAGAAGAGTTGATGATAGTTAAGGTTTAATAATAGCTGGTAATACTTGTTTTAATAGGTTTGTTGGAAATGTATCGAGTGTGCATGTTACACTGATAATGCTGATAAGTGTTTCTAGTTCTGATTTCTAGTCTTTCTTCTAAAATCACAGTTTGGGTTGTTCAAATCAGATGATGGATAGGTTACTGGTATTTGTCAGAGGACAGTTGAGGGAGCAGACTTAAGTACAGAAGGTAAGCCAGAGAGACTGGGTTTTAATATACTCAAGACAGAAAAATATAAGGTGGAATAAAATATTGTTTATAAGTAACAGAAATGGAATAAAGGGGGACTGGATGTGTTTGTGACTGAGCTAAATCTGAATTGGCCACCTTGGGTTTGTGGGCTGAGGGAGTTACTGTAGAACCACTGAGGGGCACTGGTGGGAAGTGAAATAACACCCCAGAAATACAGGGCAGAAAAAGGCGGGAAAATGTAAAACAAAGGAAAAGCCAAAATGACAGCAAACAAACAAAAAGAGTCCCAGAAACAAACAGAACCAAAATACCTCAACAGTGAAGAATAGATTTAAACCCCACTTCAAACCAAACCAAACAAAAAACAACAGAGCAACTTAAATCTGGCTCTGTATGACTCGACTTGACTCGACTTGACTCGACTTGACTCGACTTGACAGTCACTCCTCTACAAAGGTGTGACAACAGAGAGTGTTGGTCACAGTCTTATGTAGAGGTTCCAGCAGGTGCAGCCAGTTCTCACTGATTGGCCTCATGAATTCTGGGACTTGGAGTTCCCAGGAGCAGCTGTGCCTCACTGTGGTCGCCCTCTGCTGGCTGAAGGAGTAACAGGCCTACCCCTTAGGGTGCTCTGCATTGTAGTTTTTATAGGTGCAGCATTGTCTAAAGGTGATCTGAGTGAGTCTTCTATGCGGTGGGGTAGTCTGTCTAGCTCTGTTGGATTTAGTGGAGGAGAAACTAAGGTTGATAAATCCAGAAGGATTTTAATAAAGTGTGGAGTTTAAGATGAGAAAGTCTTTTTTAATGGATCTGCTGAGTTTTCAAAGTGAATATTAAAATCTCCTGCAGTTATTACTGTATCAGTGATCACTGCTAGATCTGTCACTAAATTCTTTTAAGAGTTCAGAATAAGGTCCTGGTGGTCCTGGTGGTCTATAAATGCTGACTAGGGTGACTACACTTCTGTTAGTGGTCGGGTTGGTGATGGTCATGAAAAGAATTTCAATAGCATTGAAAGTGAGATTGTGTTTCTGACTCATGTCTAATGATATTTTTATGAATGACACATATACCCCCTCCTTTACCGGACAGTCTGGGGCTGTACATACTTATAGCCTACAGGAGCTTCATTTAATGAGATGTTCCTCAGATTTAATCATGTTTCTACGAGACATAACATCAATTTTATGATACATTATTGTATCATTTACAACAAGAGTCTTAGAGTTCAGTGATCTTATATTAAATAAACCAAACCTTCATTCAGAAACACTGCAGCTAGACACTGGATCTGATATTCTTATATTAATTAAGATATTTAAACAAATGGATTGAGATTGTATTAGTCTATGTTTAATGTTTCATGTTTAAGTTCACTAACAGAGTCTATAAGACATTCCAGTCGTGCCGGACTCTTAAACAAATGAAGTCTATATTTATGTACCACTTTCAGATGAACTGATCAGCGAGAGTGTGTACGCTCTGAGAAAGTGTACTTTTAAGTGATGACAGAATCCCAAAGTGGTGGTCCTGTCCCCCCACCTTTCCACCGTAGTGTTATTTGTTGTGGTCTCAAGCAGGGTCCTTGCATCCTTTGGAAGATCAACATGGTACACATGAAGTTTGCTGAGCAGTGTTGTCAAGGCAACCAGAGAAAGACCAAACTGTACAGCCCAGCTAGAGACAGTGTCAGAGAAAGAACTGGACTCTGAACTGTGTTCTGAATCAGACCTCTCTTTGGTCCAGTCTACTGCACCCTAAGGAGAACCTACAGAAGACTCTAAGTCTACACCCATGTCCTCGTCCCCTTCACTCTCTGTGACTGGAGTTGGACTTTCTGCACAAGGTTTCCCAAAAAGTGTCCCAAGGTCTCTCTCTACGTCTGGTCCACAGTGAAGTTTTTACAGTCGTCCTAATTTGTCCAGCATGTTTATTTAGGTCTACATGGACATCTTACAGCTGAACTGGAGACTGGACCAGACTTTTTATTCATTTTGTCTAAAAAGGACAATTTCACAGACACACCAAACAGATGAATGTGTCATGCATTTAAAAAAGACAACAACTTATAGTTCTGTATTTATTTTGTTTACTCTGTAAATTGTAATTCTGCATGATTAAATTATCAATTATTAAATTAATATTAATTATTAAATTAGGTACATTTAAAAGTTTGGATTGGTCAACATTTGAAAAGAGTCACTGCAGCAGTTTTAACACAAGCTTTACATTTTTTTTTTGAAAATTGGGAAAATCCAATTTTGGATGTTATTAAAATATACACAGTTAACACTACAAACCCGATTCCAAGAAATTTAAACAGATGATAGTGGTTTTTAACATGTTGATAATAAACTATATAAACTTTTATATATATATATATATATATATATATAATTTATTTACATTATTTAAAAAGGTTGGGACATGGCAATATGAGATAAGGAAGTTTGTGGAAACGTTTAAACAGATGAACGTGATGCTGTCAGGTTTAGATATAAAAGATATAAAACAACAGTTTATGGACAATTTCCCAACATACAACTGCAAGATCAGAGATTTAACCACAACCACACACATGGTAGTTAACAGACTTCCAGAGAAATCTATGCAGGCAGGACAAGACAAGGCAAAACGTAGACCCTGGACTGTTGAGCAGCTGAAGTGGCGTTCTCAATTCCCAAACGATTACTGGACATTAGCACAGTTCATGTAACACGGTGCTAAACATGCCCCTGTTTTTAAGATGTGAAGAAGAACGTGAAGTTCTTTGTTTACAGAATGTTAAATAGAGTTTCTGTGATAGAAAGTCCTGAAACTGGAATGAAAAGGTACATCAGCTTAATCCTTAACCTAGTAGGTGTGTTGAGCAACAGACCAAGTCTGAAAACGTTGGTACACTAATAAAAACAGGGCAGTGATTTTCAACTCACTCTTCATCACTCTGACTACTCACTATTTAGACGTCTCTGTGTCAATCACTCTGACTAATAAAGAGAGAAGAGTGAGTAGTCAGAGTGATGAAGAGTGAGTTGATCTTGGAACATGAACAGAACTGTTGAACCAGGTAAATCATGATACTTGCTGAAACAGTTTTTCCAGACAGGGTGATGTAACCCTTTCAGGAACAGTCCCAGATCCTTTACTGCAGCTCTCTCTGAGCAACACCAACGACTGTCCTGAAGACTCCTGTCCCACCTCTCAGGAACTTGGAGTGTCATGGGTGGTCCTGCTTAGTTGTAGTGTTTTCACTATGTAGGTCTCCTTCTCCTGAAACGTGCTGATCTGATCCTCTTTAAGAGGAACCTGAAGAACTGGTGTCTAGTTACTGAGCAGAGAGTCCGTTTAGTCGTCCGGCTGACGTTCACCCAGTCCCGCAGTGCACTGTGGGTACAGAAGGACGTGTACTGCTGGAATCTGGTTCCAGCGTGTGTTGTCCTGCAGTAGCTGGTGTGAGGTCTTCTGCTGTGTCTCTGTACCCTGAACCAGCTAGAGGTACTGCTGCTGGTTCCAGTGTGTGTTGTCCTGCAATAGCTGGTGTGGGGTCTACTGCTGTGACTCTGTACCCTGAACCAGCTAGAGATACTGCTGCTGGTTCCAGTGTGTGTTGTCCTGCAGTAGCTGGTCGGGGGTCTACTGCTGTGTCTCTGTACCCTGAACCAGCTAGAGGTACTGCTGCTGGTTCCAGTGTGTGTTGTCCTGCAGTAGCTGGTGTGGGGTCTACTGCTGTGTCTCTGTATCCTGAACCAGCTAGAGGTACTGCTGCTGGTTCCAGTGTGTGTTGTCCTGCAGTAGCTGGTCGGGGGTCTACTGCTGTGTCTCTGTATCCTGAACCAGCTAGAGGTACTGCTGCTGGTTCCAGTGTGTGTTGTCCTGCAGTAGCTGGTGTGGGGTCTACTGCTGTGACTCTGTACACTGAACCAGCTAGAGGTACTGCTGCTGGTTCCAGTGTGTGTTGTCCTGCAGTAGCTGGTGTGGAGTCTACTGTTATTGGTGTGGCTGCTTTGGCTCAAGTCAAGTCAAGTCAAGTGGATTTTATTGTCATTTCAACTACATACAGAGTACACAGTGAAACGAAACAACGTTCCTCCAGAACCATAGAGCAACATAGACAACACAACACAACACAACACAGTACAGACAACACAACACAGTACAGACACAACACAACACAGTACAGACAACACAACACAACACAGTACAGACAGAACACAACACAGTACAGACAACACAACACAGTACAGACAGAACACAACACAGACAACACAACACAGTACAGAAAGAACACAACACAGTACAGACACAACACAGTACAGACAACACAACACAGACAACACAACACAGTACAGACAGAACACAACACAGACAACACAACACAGTACAGACAGAACACAACACAGTACACATACAACACAACACAGTACAGACAGAACACAACACAGTACAGACACAACACAACACAGTACAGACAACACAACACAGTACAGACAGAACACAACACAGACAACACAACACAGTACAGACAGAACACAACACAGACAACACAACACAGTACAGACAGAACACAACACAGTACAGACAGAACACAACACAGTACAGACACAACACAACACAGTACAGACAACACAACACAGTACAGACAGAACACAACACAGTACAGACACAACACAACACAGTACAGAAACAACACAACACAGTACAGAAACAACACAACACAGTACAGACACAACACAACACAGTACACATACAACACAATACAGTACAGACAGAACACAACACAGTACACATACAACACAACACAGTACAGACAGAACACAACACAGTACAGACACAACACAACACAGTACAGACAACACAACACAGTACAGACAGAACACAACACAGTACAGACACAACACAACACAGTACAGACAACACAACACAACACAGTACAGACAGAAAACAACACAGTACAAAACAGTACAGACACAACACAACACAGTACAGACAACACAACACAACACAACACAGTACAGGCAGAACACAACACAGTACAGACAACACAACACAACACAACACAGTACAGACAGAACACAACACAGTACAGACAACACAACACAACACAACACAGTACAGACAACACAACACAGTACAGACAGAACACAACACAGTACAGACAACACAACACAACACAACACCAGACAGACAACACAGCACAGTACAGACAACACAACACAACACAGTACAGACAGAAAACAACACAGTACAGACAGAACACAACACAGTACAGACAACACAACACAGTACAGACACAACACAACACAGTACAGACACAACACAGTACAGACACAACATAACACAGTACAGACAGAACACAACACAGTACAGACAGAACACAACACAGTACACACAGAACACAACACAGTACAGACAGAACACAACACAGTAAAGACAATACAACACAGTACAGACACAACACAACACAGTACGGACAACCCAACACAGTACAGACAGAAAACAACACAGTACAGGCAGAAAACAACACAGTACAGACAACACAACACAGTACAGACAACACAACACAGTACAGAGACAAAACAACACAGTACAGACAACACAACAAAGCACAGACACAACATAGTACAGACAACACAACACAGTACAGACAGAACACAGTACAGAAAACACAACACAGTACAGACAGAACACAACACAGTACAGACAGAACACAGTACAGAAAACACAACACAGTACAGACAGAACACAACACAGTACAGACACAACACAACACAGTACAGACAGAACACAACACAACACAGTACAGACAGAACGCAACACAGTACAGACAGAACACAACACAGTACAGACAACACAACACAGTACAGACAGAACACAACACAACACAGTACAGACACAACACAGTACAGACAGAACACAACACAACACAGTACAGACACAACACAACACAGTACAGACACGACACAACACAGTACAGACAGAACACAACACAGTACAGACGAAACACAACACAGCACAGACAGAACACAACACAGTACAGACAGAACACAGTACAGAAAACACAACACAGTACAGACAGAACACAACACAGTACAGACAACACAACACAGTACAGACAGAACACAACACAGTACAGACAGAACACAACACAGTACAGACACAACACAACACAGTACAGACAGAACACAACACAGTACAGACAGAACACAACACAGTACAGACAGAACACAACACAACACAGTACAAACACAACACAGTACAGACAGAACACAACACAACACAGTACAGACACAACACAACACAGTACAGACACGACACAACACAGTACAGACAGAACACAACACAGTACAGACAAAACACAACATAGTACAGACAGAACACAACACAGTACAGACACAACACAACACAGTACAGACATAAAACAACACAACACAGTACAGACACAACACAACACAGTACAGACAACACAACACAGTAAAGACAGAACACAATACAGTACAGACAGAACACAGTACAGACACAACACAACACAGTACAGACAGAACACATCACAGTACAGACAACACAACCCAGTACAGACAGAACACAACACAGTAAAGACAACACAACACAGTACAGACAGAACACAACACAGTACAGACAACACAACACAGTAGAGACAGAACACAGTACAGAAAACACAACACAGTACAGACAGAACACAACACAGTACAGACAGAACACAGTACAGAAAACACAACACAGTACAGACAGAACACAACACAGTACATACACAACACAACACAGTACAGACAGAACACAACACAACACAGTACAGACAGAACACAACACAGTACAGACAGAACACAACACAGTACAGACAACACAACACAGTACAGACAGAACACAACACAACACAGTACAGACACAACACAGTACAGACAGAACACAACACAACACAGTACAGATACAACACAACACAGTACAGACACGACACAACACAGTACAGACACAACACAACACAGTACAGACAGAACACAACACAGTACAGACGAAACACAACACAGTACAGACAGAACACAACACAGTACAGACAGAACACAGTACAGAAAACACAACACAGTACAGACAGAACACAACACAGTACAGACAGAACACAACACAGTACAGACACAACACAACACAGTACAGACAGAACACAACACAACACAGTACAGACACAACACAACACAGTACAGACAGAACACAACACAGTACAGACAGAACACAACACAACACAGTACAAACACAACACAGTACAGACAGAACACAACACAACACAGTACAGACACAACACAACACAGTACAGACACGACACAACACAGTACAGACAGAACACAACACAGTACAGACAAAACACAACACAGTACAGACAGAACACAACACAGTACAGACACAACACAACACAGTACAGACATAACACAACACAACACAGTACAGACACAACACAACACAGTACAGACAACACAACACAGTAAAGACAGAACACAATACAGTACAGACAGAACACAGTACAGACACAACACAACACAGTACAGACAGAACACATCACAGTACAGACAACACAACCCAGTACAGACAGAACACAACACAGTAAAGACAACACAACACAGTACAGACAGAACACAACACAGTACAGACAACACAACACAGTACAGACACAACACAACACAGTACAGACAGAACACAACACAGTACAGACAACACAACACAGTACAGACAGCACAACACAGTACATACAGAACACAACACAGTACAGACAACACAACACAGTACAGAAAGAACACAACACAGTACAGACAACACAACACAAAACAGTACAGACAGACACAACACAGTACAAACAACACAACACAGTACAGACAGACACAACACAGTACAGACAGAACACAACACAGTACAGACAGAACACAACACAGTACAGACAAAACACAACACAGTACAGACAGACACAACACAGTACAGACAACACAACACAACACAGTACAGACAGAACACAACACTGTACAGACAATACAACACAGTACAGACAGAACACATCACAGTACAGACAGAACACAACACAACACAGTACAGACACAACACAGTACAGACAACACAACACAGTACAGACAGAACACAACACAGTACAGACAACACAACACAGTACAGACAACACAACACAGTACAGACAGAACACAAAGTACAGACACAACACAACACAGTACAGACAACACAACACAGTACAGACAGAACACAACACAGTACAGACAACACAACACAGTACAGACAGAACACAAAGTACAGACACAACACAACACAGTACAGACAAAAAACAACACAGTACAGACAACACAACACAGTACAGACAACACAACACAGTACATACAGAACACATCACAGTACAGACAACACAACCCAGTACAGACAGAACACAACACAGTAAAGACAACACAACACAGTACAGACAGAACACAACACAGTACAGACAGAACACAACACAGTACAGACAACACAACACAGTACAGACAGAACACAACACAGTACAGACACAACACAACAAAGTACAGGCAACACAACACAACACAGTACAGACAGAACACATCACAGTACAGACAACACAACCCAGTACAGACAGAACACAACACAGTAAAGACAACACAACACAGTACAGACACAACACAACACAGTACAGACAGAACACAACACAGTACAGACAACACAACACAGTACAGACAGCACAACACAGTACATACAGAACACAACACAGTACAGACAACACAACACAGTACAGACAGAACACAACACAGTACAGACAACACAACACAAAACAGTACAGACAGACACAACACAGTACAAACAACACAACACAGTACAGACAGACACAACACAGTACAGACAGAACACAACACAGTACAGACAGAACACAACACAGTACAGACAAAACACAACACAGTACAGACAGACACAACACAGTACAGACAACACAACACAACACAGTACAGACAGAACACAACACTGTACAGACAATACAACACAGTACAGACAGAACACATCACAGTACAGACAGAACACAACACAACACAGTACAGACACAACACAGTACAGACAACACAACACAGTACAGACAGAACACAACACAGTACAGACAACACAACACAGTACAGACAACACAACACAGTACAGACAGAACACAAAGTACAGACACAACACAACACAGTACAGACAACACAACACAGTACAGACAGAACACAACACAGTACAGACAACACAACACAGTACAAACAACACAACACAATACAGACAGAACACAACACAGTACAGACAGAACACAACACAGTACAGACAGAACACAACACAGTACAGACAACACAACACAACACAGTACAGACACAACACAGTACAGACAGAACACAACACAGTACAGACAGAACACAAAGTACAGACACAACACAACACAGTACAGACAACACAACACAGTACAGACAGAACACAACACAGTACAGACAACACAACACAGTACAGACACAACACAGTATAGACAGAACACAACACAGTACAGACAACACAACACAGTACAGACAGAACACAACACAGTACGGACAACACAACACAGTACAGACAGAACACAACACAGAACAGACAGAACACAACACAGTAAAGACAACACAACACAGTACAGACAGAACACAACACAGTACAGACAGAACACAACACAGTACAGACAGAACACAACACAGAACTGACAGAACACAACACAGTACGGACAACACAACACAGTACAGACAGAACACAACACAGTACAGACAACACAACACAGTACAGACAACACAACACAGTACAGACAGAACACAAAGTACAGACACAACACAACACAGTACAGACACAACACAGTATAGACAGAACACAACACAGTACAGACAACACAACACAGTACGGACAACACAACACAGTACAGACAGAACACAAAGTACAGACACAACACAACACAGTACAGACACAACACAGTATAGACAGAACACAACACAAAAACTCCCTCAACTGGAGGAAGAAACCTTGGGAGGAACCAGACTCACAAGGGGAGACCCGTCCTCCTCTGGTCAAACAGTATTTACAGTTTGAACTAAATACCAAAGAAATGAGTCTCTGTTTGAAATCTGGATAGCAAAGCTTTAGAAGCTGCACAGATAGAGGCAGTGTATGACTGAGGCAGTCTCTGGCTGAGGCAGTCTATGACAGTCTTTATGTAAAGTGGGCGTGAGCTGAAACAGTCCCATCCTATCTCAGTGCTGGTGCATCTGGATGGCACAGTGATGTAACTGAGGGTGTAGCAGTAAATGGACAGGTGAGCTGGCTGGTGATGGTGGGGTGATGGCCCGATGATCAGTCCTTCAACAGCCTTCAACAGACAGGAGGACAGTCATTTCCTCAGGAGGAGTAAAGAGAGAGAGTGAGTTGGGCTCAGGAGTGAGACTGTAGAGAATATGAATTTTCAGAATTTTAGAGTGTGGTTGGTGACTCCGGCAGATCTAACTATAACAGCCTAAACTAAAAGGAGAGAACCAGAAGGTAACATGGACATGAGAGTACCCTGAGACACTGGGGTCCCCCCACTCCACCATCAACAAACCTGTGTGATCGCGTGAAGTGGTGGAACAACAGCACCAACATCTCAGTTTACCATAAACCTCTGTGTCCAAGAACCCCCAGATCTCCTGCCTTTATCTAAAAGAGAAGCTTAATTACAAAAAGCTACACTAAACAAGTATGTTTTTAGTCTAGACTTAAATATTGAGACTGTGTCAGAGTCCCGAATATTAACTGGGAGATTATTCCACAATTTTGGGGCTTTGTAGGAAAAAGCTCTTCCCCCCATTGTAGTCTTCTGAATTTTAGGAACTATTAGAAAACCAGCATCCTGTGATCTGAGTGAACGTGGCGGTTCATAATAGGAAATTAGATCTTGCAGGTACTCCGGTGTGAGACCGTGCAGGGTTTTATACGTCAGTAATAGAATTTTATAGTCGATACGGAATTTAACAGGAAGCCAGTGTAGCGCTGATAAAACTGGACTGATGTGATCAAATTTCCTGGTTTTAGTTAGTACTCTAGCTGCAGCGTTCTGAACTAACTGAAGTTTATTCAGGTTCCTGCTGGAGCATCCTGACAATAATGCATTACAGTAATCTAGCCTTGAGGTTATAAAGGCATGTATCAACTTTTCAGCATCAGACACAGATAACACATTTCTTAACTTTGAAATGTTTCGTAGGTGAAGAAACGCTGTTCTTGTAATGTTACCTACGTGTTGATTAAATGTCAGATCTGAGTCAATTGTTACACCAAGATTTTTGGCTACTGAACCAGGAACTACAGAGAAGTCAGCAAGATTTAACATTAAATCTGAACATGTAGTCCGAGCAGCCTTTGGGCCGAGGAGGAGAACTTCCGTTTTATCTGGGTTTAAAAGAAGGAAGTTCTGTAGCATCCAAAGTCTAATATCTCTTACACAATCTTCTATCTTATTTAATCTGGATTTGTCATCTGGTTTGGCTGATATGTACAGTTGTGTATCATCGGCATAACAGTGGAAACTAATTCCATGTCTATTTATAACTGAGCCTAATGGTAGCATATATAGTGTAAATAACAGAGGACCTAAAACAGAACCTTGTGGAACTCCATATTTCACTTTTGTAGTGTTAGACGATACATTATTTATCTTTACAAACTGAAAGCGATCACTAAGGTAAGATGTGAACCAGGATAACGCTGTTCCTGTGATTCCAACTATATTTTCTAGCCTGTCCAAAAGAATAGTGTGATCTATAGTGTCAAAAGCTGCACTTAGATCTAGTAACACCAGTAGAGATACGTGGCCCTGATCAGAGGCAAGAAGAAGATCATTTGTTATCTTAACTAAAGCTGTCTCTGTGCTGTGATGTGGCCTAAAACCAGATTGGAATTTTTCATATATGTTGTTCTTATGTAGATGAGAACAGAGTTGTCGAGCTACAGCCTTTTCTAAAATCTTAGAGATAAAAGGTAAATTGGAAATGGGTCTATAACTAGACAGTTCTCTGGGGTCAAGATTTGGCTTCTTTATCAAGGGTTTTATCACAGCTAGTTTAAAAGACTTAGGTACATGACCCAGACTAAGAGAAGAGTTGATGATAGTTAAGATAGGTTTAATAATAGCTGGTAATACTTGTTTCAATAGGCTTGTTGGAATCATATCAAGTGAGCATGTAGCAGAATTTGAAGAAGAGATTAGTTTTTCTAGTTCTGTCTGCTGTAGTGGAGAAAATGTTTCTAGTCTTTCTTCTAAAATCACATTTTGTGCTGTTTGAGCCAAACCGGATGAAGGATAGGTTACTCGTATTGGTAGAACTTTTTGTCTAATATTCTCGATTTTGCTATTGAAAAAGTCCATGAAATCATTGCTGCTGTGGTTGGCGGGTATTTGAGGTTCAGATCCTGATTTTTGGTAAGTTTTGCGATGGTGCTAAATAAAACTCTAGGATTGTTTTTGTTGTGTTCGACACAACACAGTACAGACAGAACACAAAGTACAGACACAACACAACACAGTACAGACAACACAACACAGTACAGACAGAACACAACACAGTACAGACAACACAACACAGTACAGACAGAACACAAAGTACAGACACAACACAACACAGTACAGACAGAACACAACACAGTACAGACACAACACAGTATAGACAGAACACAACACAGTACAGACAACACAACACAGTACAGACAGAACACAACACAGTACGGACAACACAACACAGTACAGACAGAACACAACACAGAACAGACAGAACACAACACAGTACAGACAACACAACACAGTACAGACACAACACAACACAGTACAGACAGACACAACACAGTACAGACAACACAACACAACACAGTACAGACACAACACAGTACAGACAAAACACAACACAGTACAGACAGACACAACACAGTACAGACAACACAACACAGTACAGACACAACACAACACAGTACAGACAGACACAACACAGTACAAACAACACAACACAATACAGACAGAACACAACACAGTACAGACAGAACACAACACAGTACAGACAGAACACAACACAGTACAGACAAAACACAACACAGTACAGACAGAACACAACACAGTACAGACAACACAACACAGTACAGACAGAACACAACACAGTACAGACAGAACACAACACAGTACAAACAACACAACACAATACAGACAGAACACAACACAGTACAGACAGAACACAACACAGTACAGACAGAACACAACACAGTACAGACAGAACACAACACAGTACAGACAACACAACACAACACAGTACAGACACAACACAGTACAGACAGAACACAACACAGTACAGACAGAACACAAAGTACAGACAGAACACAACACAGTACAGACAGAACACAACACAGTACAGACAGAACACAACACAGTACAGACAGAACACAAAGTACAGACACAACACAACACAGTACAGACACAACACAGTATAGACAGAACACAACACAGTACAGACAACACAACACAGTACAGACAGAACACAACACAGTACGGACAACACAACACAGTACAGACAGAACACAAAGTACAGACACAACACAACACAGTACAGACAGAAAACAACACAGTACAGACAACACAACACAGTACAGACAACACAACACAGTACATACAGAACACAACACAGTACAGACAGAACACAACACAGTACGGACAACACAACACAGTACAGACAGAACACAACACAGTACAGACAACACAACACAGTACAGACAGAACACAACACAGTACGGACAACACAACACAGTACAGACAGAACACAACACAGAACAGACAGAACACAACACAGTACGGACAACACAACACAGTACAGACAGAACACAACACAGTACAGACACAACACAGTACAGACAGAACACAACACAGTACAGACAGAACACAACACAGTACAGACAGAACACAACACAGTACAGACAACACAACACAGTACAGACAACACAACACAGTACAGACAGAACACAAAGTACAGACACAACACAACACAGTACAGACAACACAACACAGTACAGACAGAACACAAAGTACAGACACAACACAACACAGTACAGACAGAAAACAACACAGTACAGACAACACAACACAGTACAGACAACACAACACAGTACATACAGAACACAACACAGTACAGACAGAACACAACACAGTACGGACAACACAACACAGTACAGACAGAACACAACACAGTACAGACAACACAACACAGTACAGACAGAACACAACACAGTACGGACAACACAACACAGTACAGACAGAACACAACACAGAACAGACAGAACACAACACAGTACGGACAACACAACACAGTACAGACAGAACACAACACAGTACAGACACAACACAGTACAGACAGAACACAACACAGTACAGACAACACAACACAGTACAGACAGAACACAACACAGTACGGACAACACAACACAGTACAGACAGAACACAACACAGTACAGACAGAACACAACACAGAACAGACAGAACACAACACAGTACAGACAGACACAACACAGTACAGACAACACAACACAACACAGTGCAGACAGAACACAACACTGTACAGACAATACAACACAGTACAGACAGAACACATCACAGTACAGACAGAACACAACACAACACAGTACAGACACAACACAGTACAGACAACACAACACAGTACAGACAGAACACAACACAGTACAGACAACACAACACAGTACAGACAACACAACACAGTACAGACAGAACACAAAGTACAGACACAACACAACACAGTACAGACAACACAACACAGTACAGACAGAACACAACACAGTACAGACAACACAACACAGTACAGACAGAACACAAAGTACAGACACAACACAACACAGTGAGAGAGAGAGAGAGAGTAGAGAGTAGAGAGAGAGAGTAGAGAGAGAGAGAGTAGAGAGAGAGAGAGAGAGAGTAGAGAGAGAGAGTAGAGAGAGAGAGAGAGTAGAGAGAGAGAGAGAGTAGAGAGTAGAGAGAGAGAGAGAGTAGAGAGAGAGAGAGAGAGAGTAGAGAGAGAGAGAGTAGAGTAGAGAGAGAGAGAGTAGAGAGAGAGAGAGAGAGAGTAGAGAGAGAGTAGAGAGAGAGAGAGAGTAGAGAGAGAGAGAGAGTAGAGAGTAGAGAGAGAGAGAGAGAGTAGAGAGAGAGAGAGAGAGAGAGTAGAGAGAGAGAGTAGAGAGAGTAGAGTAGAGAGAGAGTAGAGAGAGAGAGAGAAAGAGAGAGAGAGAGTAGAGAGAGAGAGTAGAGAGAGAGAGAGAGAGTAGAGTAGAGAGAGAGAGTAGAGAGAGAGAGTAGAGAGATAGAGAGAGCGTAAAGAGAGAGAGAGAGAGTAGAGAGAGAGAGAGAGTAGAGAGTAGAGAGAGAGAGAGAGTAGAGAGAGAGAGAGAGAGAGTAGAGAGAGAGAGTGAGAGAGAGAGAGCGGAGAGAGAGAGAGAGAGAGAGAGAGAGAGAGAGAGAGTAGAGAGACAGTAGAGAGAGTAGAGAGAGAGTAGAGTGAGAGAGAGAGTAGAGTGAGAGAGAGAGTAGAGAGAGAGAGAGAGAGTAGAGTGAGAGAGTAGAGAGAGAGACAGTAGAGAGAGTAGAGAGAGTAGAGTGAGAGAGTAGAGAGAGAGACAGTAGAGAGAGTAGAGAGAGAGTAGAGTGAGAGAGAGAGTAGAGTGAGAGAGACAGTAGAGAGAGTAGAGAGAGTAGAGTGAGAGAGTAGAGAGAGAGACAGTAGAGAGAGTAGAGAGAGTAGAGTGAGAGAGTAGAGAGAGAGACAGTAGAGAGAGTAGAGATAGTAGAGTGAGAGAGTAGAGAGAGAGAGACAGTAGAGAGAGTAGAGAGAGAGAGTGAGAGAGAGAGAGAGAGAGTAGAGAGAGTAGAGAGACAGTAGAGAGAGTAGAGAGAGAGTAGAGTGAGAGAGAGAGTAGAGTGAGAGAGAGAGTAGAGAGAGAGAGAGAGTAGAGTGAGAGAGAGAGTAGAGAGAGTAGAGAGAGTAGAGTGAGAGAATAGAGAGAGAGAGAGTAGAGAGAGTAGAGAGAGTAGAGTGAGAGAATAGAGAGAGAGAGAGTAGAGAGAGTAGAGTGAGAGAGTAGAGAGAGAGACAGTAGAGAGAGAGAGAGAGTAGAGAGAGACAGTAGAGAGAGAGACAGTAGAGAGAGACAGTAGAGAGAGACAGTAGAGAGAGAGAGACAGTAGAGAGAGAGAGAGTAGAGAGAGACAGTAGAGAGAGAGACAGTAGAGAGACAGTAGAGAGAGAGTAGAGAGAGAGAGTAGAGAGAGTAGAGAGAGAGAGTAGAGAGAGAGTAGAGTGAGAGAGTAGAGAGAGTAGAGAGAGTAGAGTAGAGAGAGAGACAGTAGAGAGAGTAGAGAGAGTAGAGTGAGAGAGTAGAGAGAGAGACAGTAGAGAGAGTAGAGAGAGTAGAGTGAGAGAGTAGAGAGAGTAGAGTGAGAGAGTAGAAAGAGAGTAGAGTGAGAGAGTAGAGAGAGTAGAGTGAGAGAGTAGAGAGAGAGACAGTAGAGAGAGTAGAGAGAGTAGAGTGAGAGAGTAGAGAGAGAGACAGTAGAGAGAGTAGAGAGTAGAGTGAGAGAGTAGAGAGAGAGACAGTAGAGAGAGTAGAGAGAGTAGAGTGAGAGAGTAGAGAGAGTAGAGTGAGAGAGTAGAGAGAGAGTAGAGTGAGAGAGTAGAGAGAGTTAGAGTGAGAGAGTAGAGAGAGAGACAGTAGAGAGAGTAGAGAGAGTAGAGTGAGAGAGTAGAGAGAGAGACAGTAGAGAGAGTAGAGAGAGTAGAGTGAGAGAGTAGAGAGAGTAGAGTGAGAGAGTAGAGAGAGAGACAGTAGAGAGAGTAGAGAGAGTAGAGTGAGAGAGTAGAGAGAGAGACAGTAGAGAGAGTAGAGAGAGTAGAGTGAGAGAGTAGAGAGAGTAGAGTGAGAGAGTAGAGAGTAGAGTGAGAGAGTAGAGAGAGAGTAGAGTGAGAGAGTAGAGAGAGTAGAGTGAGAGAGTAGAGAGAGAGACAGTAGAGAGAGTAGAGAGAGTAGAGAGAGTAGAGTGAGAGAGTAGAGAGAGAGACAGTAGAGAGAGTAGAGAGAGTAGAGTGAGAGAGTAGAGAGAGAGACAGTAGAGAGAGTAGAGAGAGTAGAGTGAGAGAGTAGAGAGAGAGACAGTAGAGAGAGTAGAGAGAGTAGAGAGAGTAGAGTGAGAGAGTAGAGAGAGACAGTAGAGAGAGTAGAGAGAGTAGAGTGAGAGAGTAGAGAGAGACAGTAGAGAGTAGAGTGAGAGAGTAGAGAGAGTAGAGTGAGAGAGTAGAGAGAGAGTAGAGTGAGAGAGTAGAGAGAGTAGAGTGAGAGAGTAGAGAGAGAGACAGTAGAGAGAGTAGAGAGAGTAGAGTGAGAGAGTAGAGAGAGAGACAGTAGAGAGAGTAGAGAGTAGAGTGAGAGAGTAGAGAGAGTAGAGTGAGAGAGTAGAGAGAGAGTAGAGTGAGAGAGTAGAGAGAGTAGAGTGAGAGAGTAGAGAGAGAGACAGTAGAGAGAGTAGAGAGAGTAGAGAGAGAGAGAGAGAGAGAGTAGAGAGAGAGTAGAGAGAGTAGAGAGACAGTAGAGAGAGTAGAGAGAGAGTAGAGTGAGAGAGAGAGTAGAGTGAGAGAGAGAGTAGAGAGAGAGAGAGAGAGAGTAGATAGAGAGACAGTAGAGAGAGTAGAGAGAGTAGAGTGAGAGAGTAGAGAGAGAGACAGTAGAGAGAGTAGAGAGAGTAGAGTGAGAGAGTAGAGAGAGAGACAGTAGAGAGAGTAGAGAGAGAGTACAGTGAGAGAGAGAGTAGAGAGAGAGAGAGAGAGTAGAGAGAGAGAGAGAGAGTAGAGAGAGAGAGTAGAGAGAGAGAGTAGAGAGAGTAGAGTGAGAGAGTAGAGAGAGAGACAGTAGAGAGAGTAGAGTGAGAGAGTAGAGAGAGAGACAGTAGAGAGAGAGTAGAGAGAGAGAGAGAGTCTGAAGTCTTGGGGGAAGAAGCTGTTGGTCGTGTTGGACCGGACGATGTGGTACCTTCTTCCTGATGGCAGGAGGGAGAACAGTCTGTGTGAAGGTGGGTGATACACAATGCTGGTTGCTTTGCACAGTCATGAGTCAGCAGGGTGAACAGAGGACTCAGTACACTGCCCTGGGGTGCCCCAGTGTTCATGGTGATGGTGCTGGAGCTGCTGTTCCCGAACCGGACTAACTGGGGCCTCCCTGTCAGGAAGTCCAGGATCCAGTTGCACAGGGGGGTGTTGAGGCCCAGCAGGCTTAACTTCCTGGTGAGATTCTGTGGGATGATGGTGTTGAATGCTGAACTGAAGTCTATGAACAGCGTTCTGACGTAGGTGTCCTTCTTCTCCAGGTGGGTAAGGGAGAGATGAAGGGTGGTGGTGATGGCATCGTCCGTGGAGCGGTTGGGACGATATGCAAATTGCAGGGGGTCCAATGAAGAGGGCAGTTGGATCTTGATGTTCCTCATGACTAGCCTCTCGAAGCACTTCATGATGATGGGCGTGAGAGCTACGGGACGGTAGTCATTGAGGCAGGAATAGCGATGGTATAGCCGGGCGGCTAGGGCTAGCCTTTAGCCTCGCGCGAACCCCGGCTCTCTAGAGGGGCAGCAATCATCATTCACAGAGATACCTTGTTTGAACTATCAAATTTGATAGTCGACTCTAGTGGTTGATGTGTAATTGGTTCAGGTGATTACAGGGTGTGTCAGTAATAGTGGTCTCAGTCTTTGCTCCTGTGGAGGATAATATTTCTTTTTTTTTAATTTTCTTCCATTTACCAAACACAGACAGCCATCCAGTAATCACTGGAGGAGACTTTAATCAGGTGTTAGATCCAGTTCTAGATAGATCAGCGTCCTCATGCTCCACCCCATCCAAATCTGCCTCTACCATATTAGATAACAGGGGTCAGTTGGGCTTGTCTGATCCCTGGCGTGCTGGTAATCCACTGGGAGGAGTCTATTCCTCTTTCTCACCGGTTCTCCATTCTTTTTCTAGAATCGACTTCTTTTTACTGGATGATAGTCGTATTTAACAGGTCGGCACCTCACAATATCACCCTATTGTTGTTTCCCACTTCAGTTGATGGTAGTGTTGCCCTCAGTACCTCCTCCTATAAAGCTTGGAATCTCAGGTCTTTTCTGATGATCAGGCTAAAGTTTATCTTGGTGAACAAATTTTGACCGTCATGACAATTCAGAGGTAGGCAGTGATACTTTGAGTATCATTCAAAGCTTTTATTCGCGGACAAATTATTTCCTACACAGTACATGTTAAAAAAGGACAGATCCCGAATAAACTCAATCTCTGAGGAGTTACGTCAACTGGACTTGGACTGATTCTTCCCCTTTACTATATTAAAGACGTTTACAGTGAAATTCTGAATATGATTTCTTGACTAGCCGTTCAGCTGAGACCTTATTAAAGAAAACTAGACAGTCATACTTCGAGCTACAAAGTTGGGAAATTACTGGTGAAACAAGTGTTGCTAAGTCAGTCCCGGGGGTTCGCTCGACGACGGGGGGCGTGGTTTCAGACTCCAGTGAAATTAAGAAGACATTTTTAGATTATTATGTAGCTCTGTATAGTTCTGATAATCCTCCCACTTATCAGAAACTGCATGATCATTTCTATAAGCTGACTTTCCTAAAGTAGAGAAGCTTTGTTGACTGATTTGGGCATCACGTGAGGTGATAGGCTCCTTGTGTGAATGCTCAGATGGATTTCTGGGAGAATTTTTCTAATTATTTTCTGATTTGTTGGTTTCTTATCTGGTAAGGGTTTATATTGACTCCTTCTTAACAGGGATCCTGTCACCTACACTGTCTACAGCTTCTATTTCCTTATTGCTCAAGAAAGGTAAAGACCCATATCTCTGTGACAGCTACAGGCATAGCTCCCTTTTGAACATAGATGTTAAAATTTGATTGAAGATTTTGGCTTGCCGTCTTATTTATTGCCCCCGATCAGGTCGGATTCATTCAAGGGAGACAATCCTTTTTTAATACTAGGGGCTGCTTAATGTTTTATACTCTCCATCATCTGCTGTTCCAGAAATTGTAGGAGGAAGATGATGATGATGATTATCCTGAAGAAGACATTGATAAGGCTCCCTCTACTGTTAGGACTCCAGAGAAGAGAGATGAAGATGAAGAAGCCCTGCCACCTTATGATGATGAGACTCAGGGTCTAATTGATGCTGCTCAGAAAGCCAGGGACGTGATCTGGAGGATCAGATTAGAAACATTGAAAAAGAGATCTGCTTTGATTTTGGACCTGATGCTGAGTTCACCTACCTTTATAGCCAGTGCTATGATCTCACCACTAGCAAGTATCTACAGGCTAGTACAGGGTACATGGTACAGGGTACAGGGTACATGGTACAGGGTACAGGGTACATGGTACATGGTACAGGGTACAGGGTAAAGTAATAATCACAGGAGATTTTAATATTCAATTTGAAAACTCAGCAGATCCATTAAAAAAGGCTTTCTCATCTATCTTAGACTCTGTAGGTCTCACTCAGAATGTAATAGGGCCTACACACTCCTGTAATCACACACTAGATCTAGTTCTGACTCTAACTACACACTCCTGTAATCACACACTAGATCTAGTTCTGACTCTAACTACACACTCCTGTAATCACACACTAGATCTAGTTCTGACTCTAACTACACATTCCTGTAATCACACACTAGATCTAGTTTTGACTTTAGGTGTTGATATACATAATCTTACTGTTCCTCCACAGACTTCAGTAGTTTCAGATCACTACCTAATTTCATATGAATTGAGTCTTAGTGAAAATTTATGTACACCCCGTTATTGCATGAAACGTTCAATAATGCCAAATACATCTCAGCACTTTATTGAAACTCTTCCAGATTTATCAACTATAATTTTTCCATCATCAGACCCAACAGAGCTAGACAGACTAACTGACTGTGTAGAAAATACGCTCCGATTAACTTTAGACAACGTTGCACCTATAAAAATTAAAAAGATGCAACAGAAAAAGCTCCGTGTACAACAATGAAGTACGCACCTTAAGACAGGCAGTACGGAAATTAGAACGCAAATGGAGAGTGACCAAGCTAGAGGTATCTCACTCTGCTTGGAAGGACAGACTTAGCAGTTACAGAAAGACACTTATTAAAACACACTCAGTATACCTGTCCTCACTCATCGAACACAACAAAAACAATCCTAGAGTTTTATTTAGCACCATCGCAAAACTTACCAAAAATCAGGATCTGAACCTCAAATACCCGCCAACCACAGCAGCAATGATTTCATGAACTTTTTCAACAAAATCGAGAATATTAGACTAAAAGTTCTACCAATACGAGTAACCTATCCTTCATCCGGTTTGGCTCAAACAGCACAAAATGTGATTTTAGAAGAAAGACTAGAAACATTTTCTCCACTACAGCAGACAGAACTAGAAAAACTAATCTCTTCTTCAAATTCTACTACATGCTCACTCGATATGATTCCAACAAACTATTAAAACAAGTATTACCAGCTATTATTAAACCTATCTTAACTATCATCAACTCTTCTCTTAGTCTGGGTCATGTACCTAAGTCTTTTAAACTAGCTGTGATTAAACCCTTGATAAAGAAGCCAAATCTTGACCCCAGAGAACTGTCCAGTTATAGACCCATTTCCAATTTACCTTTTATCTCTAAGATTTTAGAAAAGGCTGTAGCTCGACAACTCTGTTCTCATCTACATAAGAACAACATATATGAAAAATTCCAATCTGGTTTTAGGCCACATCACAGCACAGAGACAGCTTTAGTTAAGATAACAAATGATCTTCTTCTTGTCTCTGATCAGGACCACGTATCTCTACTGGTGCTACTAGATCTAAGTGCAGCTTTTGACACTATAGATCACACTATTCTCTTGGACAGGCTAGAAAATATAGTTGGAATCACAGGAACAGCGTTATCCTGGTTCACATCTTACCTTAGTGATCGCTTTCAGTTTGTAAAGATAAATAATGTATCATCTAATTATACAAGAGTGAAATATGGAGTTCCACAAGGTTCTGTTTTAGGTCCTCTGTTATTTACACTATATATGCTACTATTAGGCTCAGTTATAAATAGACATGGAATTAGTTTCCACTGTTATGTTATGTTATTCAGTTTAGTAAGGTTTAGTGTAAATAATTTTAGTTTAGTTAGTTTTAGTGTAGTTAGTTTTAGTTTAATTAGATTCAGTTTAGTAAGTTTTAGTGTAAATAATTTTAGTTTAGTTAGTTTTAGTGTAGTTAGTTTAAGTTGAATTAGTTCTAGTTTATTTAGTTTTAGTTTGATTATCATCAATTTAAAGATTTGTGATGAGAAACATTCTGTAATATTTGTTTATTTATTTATTAATAATTGTTTATTTATATATTTGTAATATTTGAGTAGCAAAACTGATCCAGTTCTGTATGTTTGGTCAAGTACAGTCACCATGTGAGTAACATAAACAGTGCTATTTAAAGTCAAATCACTATTAAAACTGACTTGAGTGCTTCCAAAACAACCAAAGCCTTTCTCCAAGACCCAACGCTCACAGGATAAGCATCACCAACATCAGTTTTCTTACAGAAAGGGTCGCCAAGCTTGAAATGATACACCTGCTGAACTTGATGTTTATAGACTAGAGTTTTACTATATTCTTGAACTTGCACACCACATGTGCTTGCCTCTTCATTGGGTTGTGCTTTGCTTCAAATCTCATGCAGCACAACTGAGAGAAGGGTCCAAACCTACAAAGCATTCCAGGATAATGTATCATAAAATGGTGTTAGGAACGAGACTTTGGTCATAGAGTATCTGGAAAAGAGTATGGTGGTCAATCATGAGCTGCTTTAGGAACACAGTAAGCCAAACCTCACAGCAGGTGCAACAATGATACTGCAGATTTCCTGAAGCTAAATAAACAGATGCCAGTGCTGGCTTGTTCTGTCAATCAAACCTCCCACCAAAAAGGACAAGACCTGCAAAAGACTCCACATTTTCAGAAGATCTCAAGTTGAGAATAAGACTTGGTTTATTTTTGTCATTCCCATAACCGTAGTCAAAACTGGAGATTCTGTGATTAAGCTCTTCTCATGTAAATAACTGTCCCAATAACAACTTGACCTCTAGGGGGGGCTACACCCTCAAGGACATCATGCATTATGTCTACACATATGTTTTCTGTGACATGAACATGCAGAAGCCTCTTCAAACATGAGTTTTCTTTGACACCAGTTGAGCTAGGGTCACTCAGCCTAACATGCTGCTCATACTTTTCTCTAGTGCGCTTAGCAACAGCATCTTCATCAAAAACAGACTGCAGTTCCTGTTTGTCAGTCATACAAAACTGGTACATCCTGTGAGCAGAAAATCTCTCTACATATGCACTGCTAGACTGTCTGCTGATAAAACTGAAATCCTTCCATAGAGCTGATAAGTCTGTCCTTTCATTTCTATTTGTCATCAAGGAGAGCTTCTAAGATCTTACCAAGGCCATAGACTTCTCTGTCAATTGAATTGAACAACAGGCACAAGTGATGAATTGTATTCTGGTGGGAGATTCCTAATTGTAAAATAAACAACACCCATTTTCTGAATTTTTGTTCTGGAGCCCAAAAGATTGGAATTTCAAAAACATGTAACAAACATATTTTTAATGTTGAATGGACTATTTTTATTATGTTTTATTAACTAACACCCTGAATCAGTTTTTAGAGTGAACAACCCCCACGCAGTGATTACGCTGCAAATATTTAATAAACAATCAAATAAAAGTCACTTTTTAAGGTCTTTATGGCTTGTTTTTTTCTTTTCTCTGTTTGAACTGTGAACATTGAACACGTTTACCTACTCCTCCAGGTCATCCAGCAGCTTCTCCACAAAGCTATATATGTATATATATATATATGTATATGTATATATATATATATGTATATATATGCTAAGCTTTGTAATTGTTATACTGTTCTCTTAAAATTGTTTTTAGAAGAAATGTCAGTTTAATACAAGATGTGTTTTTTTGTGTTATGTATTTACAATGTATATTTACTTTCAATGTAATTCGATGGAACCAGAATTTTTTCCCAGGTGTTTTAAGGCACTTCCATTGAAACTTCCACACAATGTAAACGACCATTGGCTTGTTTAAATGATATAGAAAACTCAAAATCCACAAAATTGCCTTATTATTATTATTATTATTATTATTATTATTATTATTATTATAATTATTATTAATAGGATTATTTCTCTGATTATTTAGTATATTAGTGCATTTATTGAAATTTACTTAAGTGGCTTATTGTCCTTATACTTTATTTATTGGATATTGGTTAACTTCTTTAGTGATTACGTTGAGATTTTTTGTTTTGTATTTCAGTGTTAATCTTGTTTAAATGTATTTTGGGTTTAAGGTTAGATAATTATTTGACAATAGTTTATATTAAACATTCCTATTTTAAGATTCTTGTATAAATAAAGAACTCCAGTTTTGCACACGCTGACTTCTGTGTCCGTTTGAACCGTGCCCCAGGTTTCTCCTAATCCTGAGGCCGGTAACAACTGCACTGCTAGTATTTAATAAACAAAGAAATAAAAGTCACTTTTTAAGGTCTTTATGGCTTGTTTTACTTGTTTGAACGGTGGGGGGCATGTCTTTGAAGGTGAAAGTCGCATCACAGGATCCACAACAAGCAGCTTCTTCAGCTGTAACTATGTACAGATCTGCTGTATGAACTTCTAGTTACATCACAAATGCACAAATATGAACTTTTTACAAACAACTATTTATAAGATATATTTACATTCAAATATCAATAAAATATCAAATCAAATTCACTTTAAACACGTATAAAGAAGATTAAAACTATATAAAGATTAAATAATAAACTGTTTCTGAAGCTAAAAAAAACCTGCACTACGTCGTCTATGTTGTTTCTGACTCTCTCAAGCCTCTCAGCAGGAGAGCCCATAGCAGTGATGTTCAGGTAGATGCATGTAAGGTCTGTTCTATAAACAAACTTACAAATATGAACTATTTACAAATATTAACTACTTACATTATAATAAATAATATTTACATAAACTATTCACAATATTAAAAACTAATTGTCTGGTTCCAGGGTGTGGGGTCCTGCAGCAGCTGGGGTGGGGTGTAATGCTGCTGAAGTCGGACACCTTACACACCAGGTTACTGTTGACCAGAATGTTCCTCATCATGGATCTAAAAATTGGTGATAAACTAAAACTAGAACTAAAATATACTACAAAAATAAAAATATAAGATAAAAGGTCAGACTCGTCCTCCCGCTCAAGGAGGACCTCTGAAAGAACAAATCTAGAACATTAGACGAACATAAGAGGTGAGTTTCACAAACAGAATATGAAGGTGTGGAGAGCTTAATGTAACTCAGGTTGTAAAGAAGGTAGAAGGTAATAAAGCTCAGAACTTGTTAATTAAAACAAACTGAACTGAATTACCTGAACTTAGAACCTAACATACCTTTAATAAATGTTGTGGCAGCTAAACTAAAACAAAGAAGCAGTTTGTAATAAATAAGCACAAGAATACAAAGAGAGTTTTAAATGATTTAATTTAGTTTTTTCATTGGATGAGACCGTATCCAGCCGACCAATAGGGTGGCTGACTGGAAGGATTAGGGAGGTGGAAGGTTCTCCTGAGATTAAAAGATTAGCACCACCAATAAAGCACTGTGGAACTGTCTTTTAAGAACTTTATGATTCTGCCAAATCCGTTCCCTTGGCTGTGGTTTCTCTAGATAGTAGGTAGGGACAGTGGGAATCTCGTTCATCCATTCATGCGCTAACCCTAACCCTAACTAGACCGAGAGGCGTTTGGCTACCTTCACATAGTTACTCCCGCCGTTTACCCGCGCTTCATTGAATTTCTTCACTTTGGACATTCAGCTGCACGAGGCGGCGGGTTGACTCTTCCTTCTGGGTTTAGACTCACCCATCGAGCATTCTACCACCTGCATGACGCGGCCTCATTCCTCATGACTTCCTGGCGGCGAACCGCACCACAAGGATGTCGGATTTAAAAGGCCTTTGTAATCATTACAGATTCCACCCAGAGGAGCCCTGAGGCCTCTGCTCCTGCCCGGTAACCTACCACCTAACTCTAAGTATGTAGATGAGAGCCCTAGCAGCTTGGAGAACGGGCCCCTGTTCGTCAGTAAAGTGAGATGAGTGCAATGTTGTGAAGTCCTGTATGTATGATGTGTTCTAACTGGAGCTGCCTAATCTATATGGGACTTAGTGTATCTGCATCCCCCATAGAACATGGGTTTGGCCTACTCCTTAAAAATGTACCTCCAGTCAATGACCGTGACTACACCCGTCCTTACTATGCTCCAGTTGGATCGTGCATACGGTGAGCAGAGAGAAATATATATTAAGGTCATGGCACTCTGACCTGGACGCCTTCCACCTTCACTAACTTGGTGCCCAGAGACCAGTTTGATGTGAAGCGGGGACTGAAACTGGCTCTGCAAGCTAGCTTGATACATCATCACACCCCTTCACGCCATCACTGCATGTTGGAATAGGATCACCCCAAAGTATAATCCGAGCTCTCTCCCTTTCCAAGGAGGTACTCCTTCACTCGCTTTGTACGCTCACAGGCCCTCTCCGTATCATTCGGGGGTCCTGAATTAGGGTAATCCCCTGTAGAAGCCTGCTAGTATGTCCAGTGAATACAGTACAGCTCTCCTACTGACCAGTCTGGAAAATGCTGCCCTTCTCACGGAGGGCAGGCCCATTGCTTTGAGCAGGTTCTCATTGAATGCTGGCCAGAGACCCCTGGCCCCCACTGGGAGACCAAAGACCTGAACCGACGAGAAACCAAACTGAGAGATGATCGTACTCTTTAGGCAGGTATACGCTCTGACCTTCTCCGCCGACGCCCCGGTAAGAGTGTCATCCACGCACTCGAACCTCACCGTCACATCGACGACCAAGACCTGCTTTTCCTGAACCAGCACAATGTCCGGCCGCAAGAGCTTCCCACCGGGTACCTCCAACGACTTTTCACGATGTACAGTTCCAGCGCTCGGCCTCGGCCACCACTACCTCACACAGTCTGTGATGCCTCCTTATCCTAGACCACTGTGTGGAAGGTCAACCACCCAAGATGTGAGCTTTGGATTCCAACCCTCCTGAGCACAGCCTGCAGAGGGCCCCCTCCATCCCCCTGCCCCTATGTTTGAATTGGAGGGTCGGATAGACATTGGCCCTTAGCTGGAGAGCCGCAATGAAATGACGTTGCTTCAACCCAACGGGATTCGACAGCACGCATTGCTAGCCCCTGGAGCCTCGGAAACCAAGCACACCAACCCCCTGTACCTTCAGGGCCGGCCCATTTTAGGAATTCCTCCGCTCTCCAGTCACAGGGTAAGGGGCGTCTTGGAATCAACGGGTCCGGGGTATCGCTCCCCAAAACCTGTCCTTCTGCCGCCCCCAGACACGGCAGATCTTCCTCTAGACCCCCGGCCCTCTTCCACACTGCCTTGAACTTAGAATACGCCTTTTCAGTGCTCATCAGCTCTCTGGTCACAACATCTGATGACCTTGCAAGACGAAACAGACGCCTTGCCTGGATGGATGGGATGAGACGAGACAACTTTTGCTCCCCAAGCCACCATCTCGGTTACGTACATACAACAGCCCGTCACAGGTCCACTGTGCAGTGCAGCCAACTTTTCACAGCCTTCCTGATTATCCCATCCGCTGACTTCAGCTTTCCCAGACCCAGCTCGCAGCGATCAGCGGCATGAATGACCCTCGTATGACCTGCTTCACCAAAATCACCAGTTTCCTGGTTCAGCTTGAGCATGGCGTCACCAACTCTCTGTACCCAATCCGCCATCCGCGAGGCAATATCCGGCCTCTCCACCCCCAGCCAGGGGAGACACCATCACGCCCAAGTACCTAACCGCTTCATCCGGACGAGCATATGGAGGGTCTCCCCTTGAACCCTCCAAGGCGGACAGGCATTGATCCACCAGGTGGACCCCGACCGAGAAATGAAAAAGCTGTGTGACGTTTGGTTGACTGAAACTTCCAGCCTCCTGTGCCCACAGAAGTCTTCAAGGGTTTCAAGACTGGCCGCCATGCCCTGCCATGAGACTCTCACTACCGCCAAGTCATCCGGCGAAAGCCAGGACCGAGACGGGCACGCCCGTTAGGCTGAAGCCATGTCCAGCGGTTTCAAGCGCATGGTGAAGGGGGGTCCATGGCCAGGTTGAAAAAGCATGGGGGGACAGGAGTCTCCCTGCTTGACACCAACTCTCAGGTACATGTCGGAGGTGGACTGGTCTCCAACGGTTACGTTCATCACGCACTCAATGTAGGAGTTCTGGATCAGCGCTACTATGTGTTCGTCCACCCCTCGCTCCCTTAGAACCCACCATATGTGCTCATGGAGATGGAATCAAAAGCCTTAGCGATGTCTACGAATACCACAAGTGGGCTGGGCTCTTTTTTACTGTTCCTTATGAGGCCTTGCAGCACCTCAATGTTCTCAGAACAACCCGGAGCTCTGATAAAGCCCTGCTGGCGTGGATGACCCGGGCACCCTCGAACGAGTCTACCGTGGATCACCCTGGTGAAGAGCCTCAAAATCATCAAACCGATAGTGATTGGCCTCCAGTTGCCAACCTCCATCACCGCCCCGTTCGAATCTTTTGGGTAACAGTATCGTGCATCATCGTTTCAGACATACCGGAATGACTCCGGTGAACCACCATTGAACATGCACGTTTCTCACACACCTCTCGGATCCCCATGACAGCAAGAACTGCTTACGAACCCCATCTAGTCCAGGTGCAGAAGTGGTCTAAATTGACCGGAGGGCTTCCAGTATCTCTCTGGATGACGAGGCTGATTCGAAGGGCCAATTGTCCACATCCCTCTCCACCTGAAAAGGACCCAGCCCGGCAAAACGACTTATCCTCTCCCTCCGCTCCCTGAAAGCATAAAGAGGCATAAAGAGGAATTAAGAGGAATTAACCCTCTTTATGCTGAATAGCGCTGTTTCTCTCACTTTTCATGCAATAAAAGTTGTAAATATATAGTTAATTGCTAATTATTCATTGTAAATACTGTAAATACTGTAAATATGTGAAGTTATTTGTGAACTATGTTGGTTATTATCTATGTTTATTACAAATAAACGCTGATTTTATGAGAATTATGAGCTTGTTATAGGTCAGGTACCACCTACACATACATTCCCATTGAAATCTGAGAATTTGTTAAATATCAAACCGGTTATTGAACTGTACTAAATTTTTCATTGAACACACTGATGATTTAGTACAGGTTATATTTAAATTAACCATTTATGTTCTACCCGTGTAGTGTTTATAACATTGTGAAAGTTTGTTTTGTTTATTTACTTACTTGTGTTTGTATTAAAAGGAACTTTCCAACTCAATTTAACAGTGAAGAGTCATTTCTTGGGTAGCTGGTTGTTTGAGCTCTGTAGCGATCCTGGTGATCTTCTGATTGGCCCAAACGCAAACCTGAGAAACAACCTAGTCCACAGCTTAGAACATATTAGTATATACGCTACATTAACATATAGTTCGACCAATAGAACCAATCAGAACCGGATCTCTGCAGTAGTAATATGCAGTAGTAAAAATAATAATAATAATATGCAGCAATAATATAAAAATATGAGACAATAATAATAATAATAATAATAATAATAATAATAATAATAATAATAGACAATAATATAATAATATAATAATAATAATAATAATAATAATATGCAGCAATAATAATAATAATAATAATACTAATAATAATCATCATCATAATATGAGGCAATATACTAATAATAATATGAGGCAATAATAATAATAATAATAATAATAATAATAATAATAATAATAATAATAATAATAATAATAATAATATGCAGCAATAATAATAATAATAATAATAATAATAATAATAATAATAATAATAATATGCAGCAATAATAATAATAATAATAATAATAATAATTTGGTTAAAGCGCTCTTTACCCAGTAGCAGCTGGAAGTCCACCTCCTCCTGAACCTGGTCGCTGAGCTCAGGGTGAGACTCAGTCAGTCTGATCACATAATCAGATGAAAGTGAAAAGTGAGCACACAGTGCAGATACATGTAGCAGACTGAAAAAAGGGGGTTAAATTAGTTTCAGTAAAAATAAATAAGAACTCTTAACATTTTTTAATTTAATTTTTCTTTATATCATTTGATTGGATTACAGTAGTCTGTTTTAATCTTGGTATAATTATCTTTATACTATTATTTGTTTGAACTCCAAAGTACTTAAAACATTCTTCAGTTTTCAGCTACTTAAGGCTAAACGGTCATTTTCGTTTCATCCAGCAGAGGGCGCTCTCAGGCTGCAGTACAAGGGAAACCAGTAGCTCTGGCTGGTTCAGAATAAAGCTTTTGCCCAGGCTGACCACACATTAACCTGTGTGCTGGTTTCTTTCTTGTCACGTAGAGGTTTGGAATGTCCTTACATACAGTTCAGAAACTGTACACTGATATGATCATGAAGTCTAGTGTCATGTTTAGTCTAGGGTGTGTTTTTGGTTAAGGAAATCAAGTGAAATGGGAAGACACTTAGCTTAGCATAATCGGTTCCAATGGAGACTTTCCCTCTTTGTACTTTTATATGTTCTGTTAATTCAGTGTTTTTTACTAAAAGTCTAAAGAATTTTAAGTCATTCAAGTTTCAGAGAGTTAAGGGAAGTGTATTTGCCATTTTGGAGCTTCTGATAGGGTAGTGTTTTCTCTCTTATCCTGTGGTGCAGCTGAATATTGAAATTCATATTCAAATGTGAATTATCATAGAGTGATTTTGTACACTTAGGGGAATTAAGAGCTTAGGAAAAGTTAATGTAATAATAAAATGTTGATGTTTTAAGTTCTTTTTAAAATTTCTATTGGTTGTGGGATAGGAAATGGAATAATGGGAAGATCCCTGACTCCTGGCGTTACTGGTGATGCAGCTGCGTCTCCTAGGTGTTTTGGTTTTAAATCACGTACCCGGGGGGAGGTTTATACTCCTGCTGGTGTGACAAATACGCTGAACTCGCTCGTACAAGCATGAGAGGAGAGCTTGAAACGAGGGGCAATGAAACTCAACAGGGTCTTTTTCCCCGCTGACTCTGCCAAGTCTGTTCCCTTGGCTGTGGTTTCACTAGGATAGTAGGAGGGACAGTGGGAATCTCGTTCATCCATTTCATGCGCTAACCCTAATTCCTAATAGACCGAGAGGCTTTCGGCTACCTTCCACAGGAGTCATAGTTATCTCTGAGGCCTCTGTTCCTGCCCGGTACCTACCACCTAACTCTAAGTATGGTAGGATGAGAGTCCTAGCAGCTTGGAGAACGGGCCCCTGGTTCGTCAGTAAGTGAGATGAGTGCTATGTTGTGAAGTCCTGTATGTAGATGTGTTCTAACTGGAGCTGCTAATCTATATGGACTTAGTGTATCTGCATCCCCCCATAGAACATGGTTTGGCCTACTCCTTAAAAATGTACCTCCAGTCAATGACCGTGACTACACCCGTCCTTACTATGCTCCAGTTGGATCGTGCATACGGTGAGCAGAGAGAAATATATTAAGGTCATGGCACTCTGACCTGGACGCCTTCCACCTTCACTAACTTGGTGCCCAGAGACCAGTTTGATGTGAAGCGGGGACTGAAACTGGCTCTGCAAGCTAGCTTGATACATCATCACACCCCTTCACGCCATCACTGCATGTTGGAATAGGATCACCCCAAAGGTATAATCCGAGCTCTCTCCCTTTCAGTTAGATACTCCTTCACTCGCTTTGTACGCTCACGTATCATTCGGGGGTCCTGAATTAGGGTAATCCCCTGTAGAAGCCTGCTAGTATGTCCAGTGAATACAGTACAGCTCTTCTACTGACCAGTAAAATGCTGCCCTTCTCACGGAGGGCAGGCCCATTGCTTTGAGCAGGTTCTCATTGAATGCTGGCCAGAGACCCCTGGCCCCCACCGGGAGACCAAAGACCTGAACCGACGAGAAACCAAACTGAGAGGGGATCGTACTCTTTAGGCAGGTATACGCTCTGACCTTCTCCGCCGACGCCCCGGTAAGAGTGTCATCCACGCACTCGGCAACGCTAACCAAGAATAAAACAAGTAATATGTCCAAAAATATTCAATCAATCAATCAATCAATCAATTCAGAAAAATGAACCAAAAAGCATGTTTTTCACCCCAGTCCAAAATCTCTCTAAGTCCATGTTAAAACTCCCAAACAGGAAAGATAGATAGATCTCACCGGCACAAAAGGTGGCACAAACTGTTCTTTGAAGCACCGTACTGTATCCAGTGAGTTGTTTCGATGGACTTTGCCTGAAGTAATCCTTTCAGGATAAATAAGATATTTTGAAGATGGTAGTTGGGACAGATGGCGGTAGGGTTAGGATCATCTCCATTAACAGTTCCTTTTGGAAGAGCAACCAACCAAAATAATAATAAAAATAAAACAATAAAAAACCTTTCTGCAAAAATAAACACACAAAACAAAACATGAATACAAACAAAGTTCAGTACATAAGACAGAAAAAGAAGATACAAATATACTTATGTTGAGATTTAGAACCAAACAGGTCCTCAACAAAGGTCTAGAAAGGCATGAAGCTTCATCTTCCTCTACTCTATCCTACTGCCATGAGTTTCCAACTTTTAGCTTGTAAACTGAGGAAAAAACTCAACATTGCCACTCAGTGGTTGGAGAAGATAATGCAATAAAACCAGTGACTACTGTCACAACCCAGCATTTACAACTAAAAATAGAAACAAGTATTTAATCAGGGAAGCTAAAGTAAGGAACTTTAATGAGTAAAACAATAGAAAATAAATGATAAAAATATGAGAAAAAAGACAAACAATATAAGAGTTAATTAAGAAGAATTAATAATTCACAATAAAAGGATAAGTGAACAAGTTAAAAATATAAAGCAATGAAATAGAGATAATTATTAGAACAATAGAATATAAACACAATTTAGTAATAGAAG
>CM038724.1:7650604-7655604 GCA_021613375.1 Megaleporinus macrocephalus | reverse complement strand
GCTTTCCTTTTCAATAGGGCTTTAATTGAGCTGATGTTCTTCTTCAAATAATAGCACACTGGATGGTCCATACCGCCCGAATCCCCTATCAGCACCTGACTCAGGAGCCGTTTAGAACATGACTGGAGCATTTCGACGCCCAAAACACACCTGAGTCCTGCAGAACACTGTCTGGAGTGACAAAGGCAGGAACTTCAAAGGCACCTGCCAGTAACCCTCAAGCAGATCTACTTAGAAACATAGAAAGCCGACCCCACTTTGTCAACACGGTCCTCCATGCAGAGGATCAGAATCTGGTTTTGTGAAAGCATTGACTTTTCGATAGTCAGTGGAGAAAAGGACCGTGATGTCTGGCTTTGGCACAAGGAGGCAAGGAGAACTCTGCACTACCAGTTTGAACATCCAAACCGTTATCAAGGAGCTAATCAACCTCCTCCTGCATAAACTACTGTTAACAGGTTCACACGATATGGATGCTGCTTTATTGGAATGATCTGTCCTTCATCGATATCATGAGACGAAACATGAGTGTGTGAGGAACATCAGAACACAAAGCAGGATACGATCGAATCAACTCAACATCACTACGAAAATCTTCAGATAAATTAGAACCAAATGAAGCCAAATCTGCGGAAATCTCCGAATTCTGTAAACACGCACCAGCCACAGGAATGCTACACATACCTACACCATCCTCATCAGCTCCTCCTGGTGGTAAACCAGAGGCAGTAGTAACAGGGGTGACGACAGGTCAGGACTAGCAGGGCTTAAGCATATGAATGTGGCGTACTCTGGTTTTGCTCTTTCTGTCAGGGGTGCTAATGACGTAATCAGACTCACTGAGTTTACTCTTGATCTCATATGGTCCAGAAGAACGGGCTTCTAAGACTGAGCCAGAAACAGGGAACAAAGAAAGTGCTTTTTAGTTGGAGGGGCTGAACTCGGTAAACAGTAGAAGTAGTGCAGCGTGACTGTCAGCAGTGGTGACTCTGCATGTCACTCATTGGAACAGCAGCGTGTGTAGAATGTATTGTATGGTCTCCGTGTGGAGGACTGGAATACGCAGTACATGCTGGTTGTAGAAGCTACTGTTCTGGTCATGTTTTAAGATTTAAATACTGTGTTTGTGCTCAACTAACTGTTCATGTACAGAGTAAACGTCACTCGAGGAGACTGTATGTACACAATCCAAGGACAGAACCACAAGCCAGAGTAGCACCTGGTGAGACTGATGTTAGGAGAGCTGCTCCTTTTCTCCCGTCTGAACCGACATGTACTGCTCCAGTGATGCCCACCAGCTCAGACTTAACTTGTTTGTTGTTTCTATTTTTGTGTTTGTTTATTATAATGTTTAGTGTCCAGGATGTGTCGTAGGGGTGACCTGCCTTTTTTGTTAACTTCTTTTGCCTCTGTTTTCGGAGAGAGAGAAGGTAGGGTAGTTTCTTGTATTTTTTTTTTGTTTTAGGGGTTAGTTAGATGTTTTTGTCTGGGGTCACCCTGAAGTCAGTGAATCCTGTTTTATTTTGTTTCTTATTATGTTTTGAAGCTGAAAAATGGACAAAAGTTTCATTTAAGAACAATAAAAGTCTACACTTTGAGTTGTATTTGCTTGGTCTGGTGCTGAGTGGACACTCACTTGAAATATTTATTGCGTCCTACCCCTAGAGGACATAACAAACTTCTGAGGGACAACTAGCTGGTAAACTGGTCCTCACTCTAATTCACTCATCAATAACTCCCCATTCAAAAAATAGGCAACTGGTTTCTGAGACAAACCTTACTGGTTTACCACAGTGGCTCTGCAACGAGCCAGAGAGGAACCACTCTGCTGTTCAACGACGATCTGACAGTAACAGGTCAGCTTCAGCATGAGAAGAAGACAGCAGTGAGTTCTCCTTAGCAATGCTCAGTGGAAAGCAATTGAGGTTCATTAACTGACCGATGGAGACCTACAGAGAAATCACAACATCCAACTCTGCTGATCACCACCAGTGCCATCAATATGGGAAAGAAAACTATCAGATCAATCAGACTTTCACGACTGCGCTTGAGTCTGTGTTCCTCAGGTTCAGATATAGGGTCACGAATGACCTCCACCAGCCAGGTCATTACCCAGTATGAAGTCAATCCCTTTTACAGGTAGCTTAGAACCAACAGCAGTTTTACCAAACCCAGTCACCAACCTAGACTGAATATCCACATTATGTAGTGGAACTCTTACTACACCGAGCTTAACACCTGGAACATCAGCACCACACAATGTTTCATTAGATAACGGCACCACCAGTAAGTGACTGAGCAGCTCCCGTGTCTCACAGAATTCTTACTGGGACCTGGTCGCCCTCCTGACCAGTCAACGACACTGAACCTTCTAAAATAAAAGGCTCATACACGGAACACACGGAATCAATGCCCCGTCTTTCTGCAGCAGAATCACAAGTAACCTGAACAAAACGAACTGCTTCAGGAGTACGTTCTCTAGACAGAAGCTCTTTTTGAAACACTGGACAAACAGCAATAAGACCAGTTTCACCACAATAAAAACATTCCTGATGTCCAGACCGAGGAGACACATTAGCTACTCTAAATTTGTTCACGCTTCTCTCTGGACTAAACTCCCCCCACTGGGAGACGAAACAAAGTTTCCCCTATGCGTCAGAACAAATTCCTCACTACAGACCGCAGCCTGTGCTACAACTTTCTGTTCATTCAAATTTTTAAAATCCTCCAATAAAACGAGTTCACGAAGCTGCTCGAAATGTGTCACCTTGCTGGACTGAACCCATCCATCAAAAAGATCTGCTTTTAACGAGCAAACTCTGTAAAGATCTGATTGGCAGTTTTTAAATGTGAATGAAATCTCTGACAGCCTCAGGCACTAACATCTACGCCCTGAAAATAGCAGCCTTTACCACATCATAATTCAGACTATCCTCAAGAGACAATGCAGACCAGACTTCTTACGCTCTCCCAGTCAGTCTGCACTGTAACAGAATCGGCCAAGCCTCCTTTGGTCTTCTCAAAGTGGGAACCAATCAAATCTGCTTACTAAGATCAAAATGTCCAAAAGTTTCCACTGAAGGTAACACAGGTGAGGACGCAACTCCAGCTCCATGCACATCTACACTCTCCAGTTCATACTGGCTTTCATGCTCCTGGTGTTTAACTTCCAGATGAAGCTCTTTCAATCTAATAGCTAACTTAAGATCTGAACTACCTAAACCAATAAATAAAACAAGTTTAGACTGAATCAAACACTGGATCTGAACTAGCAACTTCCAGCAGAAACTAACCCCTCCCATACACTGTAAAAAAAAAGTAAAAAACGGTAAAATGTCCCATAAAATTACAGTAAAATACTAAACATAATTTAACAACGAATCACCGTAAAATTACAGCTTTTCTTTTTATATATTCTTCATAATTTTACAGCCAAATGTAGGTAAAATGATGAATTTTCATTGTTAGAACACTTATCTAGAACGTAATAGAAGATAATCTGTAAATAAATAGTCCTACCTTATAAATGTACAGTGGATAACAGCTAAATGCTGATTGATCCAACAAACTATTACAATGAACTGTTTATCTGTTTATCCATAAGATTACAGCTTTAAATCATTGGATTCTGCTGATAGAATACAGAAAATGATGTGAAATTATATATTTTTAACCCTATAATGGTTATGGTTAGTGAGTTCACAGACCTCAGTTCTTTAGTTCCAAAAGTTATATGTTTAATTTAACATCAAATGATGCATTAAATATGCTAGCTTTTTATAGAAAAACCCAGCATATTCAATGCATCATTTGATGCATCCCATGCACTATAAATAAATAGTATTTTACAGTGTATCGGATGTATTAACATCTTACGTTTCTGTTACATTTCTGTATATATATATGTATATATTTGTGGTTATTTTGTTCTTTAAATTCCAGTTTTTTACACAGGAATCAATAAGGTTACTTACCTGAACACTTTGCAGGTACCTTTTATTTCAGCAGATAAAAGAATGGCTAACATGAATACACTCATTAACCAAAACAGTTAAAGCTCAGCAATAACACATACTTTATCTCTTTATTTTGACAGTTGAATTTCAACAATTCATAAACTAAACCATACTATAAACAACCAACTATAAAAAAAAACAAAAACACAACAACAAAACACCAAATGGAAGCAAAAAGATGGTTACTCATTTATCTTACACATTACCAATCTGTTAACATAAAATATAAAATATTAAATGTATGTATATATTACTCGTTATATAATATTATATATATTATATTTAAAATGTCCAGAAGCTTGTATAAGATCTATTGCTTATATAAGATCTATTATGTATCACTAAGTCTCTTACAGCGACTTATTATCAAGTTCAGGTATATGTTAGTAAGTTAACAAAAACACTTCACTTAAACATGTTTAATTCAAATTTAAATCAGATAAAGATTTCAAATGTGATAAAGATGAAAACGTATTTACATTTGAACATAAGCAATACATTGAAATATTTTTAATTCAAACAAAAATTATCTCAACAGAGAGGAGCTCTATTATTAGATTTACACTAAACGCATGTTTAGGAGATACTTACAGAATCAAAAACCTCCAAACAGCACACTGGCTTCTCAACTTTATTAATAAAATTATCTACAGACATGAGGATTTCCTTCTCTGTACATAAACTTTAACACAATTTAATATATTACGTCTGTTCTCTTTTATTTTACATTACAGATAGGAAAGGAATAGGAATAGGAAGGGGACAGGAATAGGAAGGGGAAGGGAATAGGAATAGGAAGGGATAGGAATAGGAAGGGGAAGGGATGGGAATAGGAAGGGAAAGGAATAAGAAGGAAAAGGAATAGGAATAGGAAGGGGATGGAATAGGAAGGGGATAGAAATGGGGGGAAAGGAATAGGAATAGGAAGGGGAAAGGAATAAGAAGGGGATAGGAATAGGAAGGGGAAAGGATTAGCAATAGGAA
>CM038724.1:7625027-7649605 GCA_021613375.1 Megaleporinus macrocephalus | reverse complement strand
ACACATATAACTGTGTGTGAACAGACGATAGATTCAGAAAACATGACAAAATGAAAAGTAACATCCTGCAACATGAACCTATACGTGTAGGTTTACATTCACAAGAAATGAAATGCTAAATTTATGTCAAAATGTATTAAACTGTTCTATATTTCACTGTGCAGTGTTTAAACTAAACTATATTTCACTGTGCAGTGTTTAAACTGTACTATATTTCACTGTGCAGTGTTTAAACTGAACTATATTTCACTGTGCAGTGTTTAAACTGTACTATATTTCACTGTGCAGTGTTTAAACTGAACTATATTTCACTGTGCAGTGTTTAAACTGTACTATATTTCACTGTGCAGTGTTTAAACTGTACTATATTTCACTGTGCAGTGTTTAAACTGAACTATATTTCACTGTGCAGTGTTTAAACTGTACTATATTTCACTGTGCAGTGTTTAAACTGTACTATATTTCACTGTGCAGTGTTTAAACTGTACTATATTTCACTGTGCAGTGTTTAAACTGAACTATATTTCACTGTGCAGTGTTTAAACTGTACTATATTTCACTGTGCAGTGTTTAAACTGAACTATATTTCACTGTGCAGTGTTTAAACTGTACTATATTTCACTGTGCAGTGTTTAAACTGTACTATATTTCACTGTGCAGCGTTTAAACTGAACTATATTTCACTGTGCAGTGTTTAAACTGTACTATATTTCACTGTGCAGTGTTTAAACTGAACTATATTTCACTGTGCAGTGTTTAAACTAAACTATATTTCACTGTGCAGTGTTTAAACTGTACTATATTTCACTGTGCAGTGTTTAAACTGTACTATATTTCACTGTGCAGTGTTTAAACTGAACTATATTTCACTGTGCAGTGTTTAAACTAAACTATATTTCACTGTGCAGTGTTTAAACTGAACTATATTTCACTGTGCAGTGTTTAAACTGTACTATATTTCACTGTGCAGTGTTTAAACTAAACTATATTTCACTGTGCAGTGTTTAAACTGAACTATATTTCACTGTGCAGTGTTTAAACTGAACTATATTTCACTGTGCAGTGTTTAAACTGTACTATATTTCACTGTGCAGTGTTTAAACTGTACTATATTTCACTGTGCAGTGTTTAAACTAAACTATATTTCACTGTGCAGTGTTTAAACTGTACTATATTTCACTGTGCAGTGTTTAAACTAAACTATATTTCACTGTGCAGTGTATAAACTGAACTATATTTCACTGTGCAGTGTTTAAACTGTACTATATTTCACTGTGCAGTGTTTAAACTGAACTATATTTCACTGTGCAGTGTATAAACTGAACTATATTTCACTGTGCAGTGTTTAAACTGAACTATATTTCACTGTGCAGTGTATAAACTGAACTATATTTCACTGTGCAGTGTTTAAACTGAACTATATTTCACTGCAGTGTTTAAACTGAACTATATTTCACTGTGCAGTGTTTAAACTGAACTATATTTCACTGTGCAGTGTTTAAACTGTACTATATTTCACTGTGCAGTGTTTAAACTGAACTATATTTCACTGTACAGTGTTTAAACTGAACTATATTTCACTGTGCAGTGTTTAAACTGTACTATATTTCACTGTGCAGTGTTTAAACTGAACTATATTTCACTGTGCAGTGTTTAAACTGAACTATATTTCACTGTGCAGCGTTTAAACTGAACTATATTTCACTGTGCAGTGTTTAAACTGAACTATATTTCACTGTGCAGTGTTTAAACTGTACTATATTTCACTGTGCAGTGTTTAAACTGAACTATATTTCACTGTGCAGTGTTTAAACTGTACTATATTTCACTGTGCAGTGTTTAAACTGAACTATATTTCACTGTGCAGTGTTTAAACTGTACTATATTTCACTGTGCAGTGTTTAAACTGTACTATATGTCACTGCAGCTGGTGAAAAGACAGAACCTCAGCGGTTTAGTAGCCGCTCAGACCCGGATATGTTAACAAGCACATTGGAGCTAAAAGTATTGGGACACTTTTTAGCCCACAGTGGTGAAATGAAGAAGACAGCGTCTGTGAAAAGGTCTACATGTTGTGTGATTGTGTGTTTTGGGGGTCTGAACAAATTGTTGTTTAAAGTAAAACTGAAGTTGAAGTCTGTCTGTATAAATACAGTTTACGGTAAATATCAGATCAGCACATTTAAAATTTCAGTTTTACTTTAAAGAACTATTTGTTTGCTAAACTGTACAGAGAAGTGTTAACACTGGTGGAAGCATATGGGGTCTTTGCAGGGCTGCTGGACAGAGCCCCTCACCATTCTTCCAGTACTGACCCTCAGAAATGTCTTTCTTTATATAGACAGAATGTCCCTCACGTCAGATGACGTCATAACGAGAGAGGCTGGTCTCCGTGGTGATGACAGGTTATAAATAAGACAACAAACGCGTTTATGTCTCAGACGCGGCTGCAACTCAGAGAGATCAGCACGAGGTCAGTGTAATCTCAGATTCTGTTGTTCTGCTGGTAGAAAAGAACTGAAGTTCTTTCAGAAAATATATGTGTTTTCAATGCTGTCAAGACAGCGTGCTGGTATCTCCCACCTTCCTCTGAGGAGACTTCACTCCTTCAAGTCCCTCCGTTCCACCTTAAATGGTGCTGCAGTGACATCCCGCCCCTTCATACACTGTTTAAGGTGGACAGGAGAATTCAACCAAGAATCCAGATTTCAGCCTCACTCGTACCATTAGCTCAGAACCAGTGAGTTGAATCTGTAACGACGATGTTTTCTTTGGCTTTTAAACCTCCGCAGTTTCAGCTTTGAGCCGCCAGTGAAGTTAGAACTGCTTTAGCTCCTTATGTCGTGTGTAATAACTGCTTATTGCGGTTCAGGACGTGTGGAAAGTGTTTCTATGGGTGGAGTTTGAGCTACAGCGGCTGGTGAGCAGCGCTGGTGTCGTTTAAAGCTGGTGATTAAACAAACTCGCTACTCAAAGTCAGACACTCTCCTCCGTCTGAACGTCCCTCAGTCCGGATACGCTGATAGACAGATACGGAGTCGACTCCCAGCGTTTCCATTCTGAGAGTCATTGTTGGCTAAGAGTCCACTTGAACTCCCAGAAGCGCTAGAGGCGAAGAATCGACTCCCCATCACTACTGATATGGAACTGAGGGCGACGGTCACTCGGCAGTGATTGGAGGACTGTGGAAAAGAAGGCGGGGTTTAGCGGAGAGTGTATTGATTTGATTGGTCGTAATACAGTAAGAAGCCTGAGAGAAAACAACCTCGATTAAAAGCGGATTAACACATTCAGCTGATTAGACTATTAGAAGAAAACAGTGAAGAGACACTTGTAGACAGTATCTAACATCAGATCATCTGCTGACTGTTTACCTGCAGTAGAGAAAGATCTACTTACTGTTTACTGTTCAGAATATAAACGGTATATGAAGAACTGCTGTACATCTTATTACACCACATTGTTTAAAGCATAAAGAAACATTTGAATGCACTTCATAAGTAGTCTGTGTCGATATATTAGCACAATGCTAATTCCTGCTAGTCCTGTGTTACAGTAGCACCAAGCAAACACGACCGCCTGAGAAGTTAACTCCAAAACAAACGAAGTCGTCAGTGAGACCTGCTGGATTTAAAACTGGACACTTGATTCTTTCTGATTCACTCCTTTGATAATGAAGCAGTAGAGAGTGAAGTGATTCCATCCACATACTAAACTGTACATTATGACACTGAAGAGTTTTGTTTGTTGTTCAATTTCAGAAGACAAGAAATGAAGAAAAGCTACAAGCAGGAGAAGACAATGCAGGTACAGTAATAATAATCCACAATAGTTATTCTCCAGACACGTACAAACCACATCTGTATTAATCCAGTTGTCTTGTATCTTCTAGTCAGCAGCACCACAACGGGTGCAGCGGGAGCAGAAGGAGGAGGGGAGGTCTGAATATGAGGAGATCAGAGCTTTAGAAGAAGCTCTGAAACGGTATGAGCGGGAGATTTCAATGTCCAGAGAGAGGGAGAACCAGATGAGAGGACTGCAGAGAATGAAGGAGCAGGTGAAAGTAAATGAGAGGGAGACTCTGGCAGTTGTACAGATAGAGGAGAACCTGAAAAGAGAGATTCAGGAATTGAAGGAGAGGCTGGACATTGGGATTGAAAAGATGGAGACCGGGGAGATGGAGGCTGGAGAGTTGGAGCAGCGGCAGGATGAGCGGACAGCTGACCCCACCACAGTTCCCATTACCGAGGACAGAGTGGGGGACGAGAACAGCGCTGTCCCACAGAAGGCCGGACCACAGCCTCAGACGTTCTCTGACTCAGAAGCAGAAGATCAGGCTTCAGAGACTCAGAGCCCTGAAGCAGGAAGGAGCTCGTCTGGAGGAAGGATGCTGCAGAGTGTGCTGTCCAGAGTTCGCTCTGCTGTACAGGTACCTACTTCCTCCCTCACTGCATAAAAAGATAAAGATAGAAAAATATTACTATAAGTAGAACATCTCACCCTTAAACCCTGATTACTGTTTCTGAGACTTCAAAACTGACTCGCTTTTAGTGAAACTTCATATATAATTAATGTTAACACACTTTTTTATCTCTACCCTGCAGAGCCTCAAGTTCTGCTTTGTGGCTCCGGAGGATGAGGATGAAGAAGAGCAGTCTAAGGAAGCTCCTCCATCCCGTCCATTGATTCCTCTCGGAGCACCGGTTAGTCCCATTCATTTTAAGGACTAATTAAACAGATTGCTTTAAATCTCTCTCCGTTTGACTTGTGAACCTGTAAAACACTATTGACATGTTTGTTTCTGTGACAGACGGGGGTCCTGACTGTACACCTGAGGACCTGCAGGGGCTTCAGTAAAACTGGTATGCTTAAAGTTTAAACAGTCTCACTGATAACGGCTTGTCTTTGTGTTTGTATTGATTTCTAGCTATGAAACTGCAATCAGTTGATCAATAATGCTGCTTCTGTTTTTCTGTGTTGTGCATCAGCTCCTATGAAAGACACAAGGGCGTTTCTGAGGGTCAGTATAGGAAGAATGGTGAAGTGCACCGTCCAGCGACCCTACAAAGACCCCATGTCCTTCAATGAGTGGAAACACTTCTCCATACAGGTTTGAGTTACTCAGCAGTATCTTCTCTTTGTGCACAGCAGACAAATGGTTCTTTGAAGTAAAGCTGAGGTTAAAACTGAAGAGCTTGACAGTTTAATGATGTCAGTTCAGTGTGCAGGAGCGTTAGCTTGCATGTGGTAGTTTTCATATTTCTACTGTGTAACAGCCTCGTAATTCAATAACATAACAGTTTTTCCAAAGTTCCTAAAGCCCGACTCACCTTTCTCACCTGTTTCTACTCGCAGATCAGTGAGGATGAAGTGTTTGGCGTCCAGAAGTCCAGTTTAGTGGTGGTGGAATTGAATATTCTGGATCCTGTCACAGCTGCTCCTAAAATCATAGGGAGAGACACCATCAAGCTGAAGGACATCCTGAAAGTGAGACTGACGTTCTTCTTCACACAGCTGTACACAGTTTTCCTTTAAGCTGCTCAGTGTCACTGATTACCAGTAATGAGAAAATAATCATTCTTTTTCTCTTTTCCTACAGAAAACCTCAGTTGGCCACCACTTTAACTTGCGGCTCAGACACAAGGTACCACGTCCATTCAGAATATTCTATTCATTTATCTTCTGCTTGTGTGAAAAAAGAGGTTTCTGATTTCATTTTGTATGTTTACAGAAAGTTTGTACGTTGGACGCCGACCTCACATTTACATACGGCTCCTTGGGTTACGGATACTCCCACCAGGTCGGTGTTCAGAACAGATTGTACTGATATCTGTACAAAGTGTGACAGCAGTTCTGGTGCTTATGATATTAAAGATGATGAGCAAGTTGTTTTTTCTCTCTACAGATGAAACATCCTGAGAAATCCATTAATGAACTGGTGGAGAAATCTCTCCTTCCCCGCTGCTCTCCTGCTGCAGATCAAAGAGATCTGAACTAGTGAGACTTACACCATTCAGTTAAAACAATGCTAATATATTTTTATAAACACACTGTTCCAGTTCTGAAACTGTACAGTGATCATCATTTGAAGTCTTTAATATGCAGTACTGCTGTATTAACACTACACCTTACTAACACTGTTGTACAGTGAATGAAATATTATTAATAATCTTCTATTATATCTTATATTACTTGTGAACCAGAGCCTCCTGTTAACAAAGCACACTGCAGTGAGAAACAATGATTTACTGAGATTCATATTAATAGTACTGACTACTTTGAAATGTTTTTAATGGACAAATCTCTCTCTTTCTCTCTCAGTGATGAGACGTCCCCCTCCACGCTGCTCCAAGTGGACAAACCGAGCAGCACACAGCTCAGGATGTCCACTGAGGTGACGGAACTCATCAGGAGGAGAGGCAGGTCAGTGTCATTTTTCAGCCAGGCCTAAGTTGAGACTAGAATGGATGAGCTCAGCTTGGTTTAGGCTGGGGTTATTTATATAGCAAATATTAATATTAATAATATGAATGCATATTAATACCACATAAAAAAAAAATATATTTTAAACATTCACACAGTTTTCATGATGACCATTTTAATAGGATTCTTCTAGATTTGAGATCATGTAACACTGATATGACTCTGAGATTCTTATGGTTGGATTTGTGTGTTTCAGGCTGGCACTGCTACGTAGGGGTTTGGAGGCGTGTAAGACTGCAGAGGGTAGGCTGCAGTTCTTGGAGAAGCTGGTTCTGAAGAAGGATTCAGCCACTGACTCTCCCTGCAGGAAGGATGAGAGCTCTGAGGTATGTGGGTGTTGGTGGTGCACATGCCGGTTTTGCTGCACTCCAGTGCTAGTGGGGTGTTTTCATGTATCATGTACTGCATTTAAAGAGTGATGTTGTATTTGGCAGGTCCTGTCTAGAAAGAAAACTCAGAAGAGAAGAGAGGAAAAGACGGACAGTGGAAGTACAGCAGAAAGAAAGAAAGAGGGAAAAGCTAAATGTAAGACGAGGAAGTAGAGAGAGAACAGAGCAGAACCCTATGGGGGATCGTTTATGGTGAAGGACGCTGAACGCTGGTGTTCACTACTAACATAGAGCTGTGGAACTCTTACACACCAGCACTACTCGTACATGCATCTGAATGATTGTGCACAGACTACAGATTTAGAGCACGTCCAGAAATGATTTCACTGTAAAATGAGGGAAGAGTTTAGCAGCACAAAGGAAAAGGTTTTCTGGAGAAACTACGTTCAGCCTTTTCAGTGACTGCTCCTGTCATCAGCCTTTCCATATCTTCTCGATCTCCTGGTGGTCTGAAGAATTCCCCACCTTCCTGTCCATCTGGAGTCTTTAATTATAGACAGTGCTCTTCATAAAACTGTAAGGAGGATATGATGATGACACTAAATCACCTTATTAGTGTCAGTGTTAACATTTAGCTGAGTCTGTGTACACATATCATTATACCCCACATGTACAAGTGTTTCATAGCTGTGTGTGAGTAGTCTGTGTACAGGGTGACTACCCTAAACGCCCCCCATAGGACCCCAGGTCTGTCTCCATTTCTCTCAACTCTTCTTCATCCTCCTCCATTCCCACCATCTCAACCTCCCTGCAGCAAACAACATCAATGAGCTGAAGCTCCTTCAATAAAATGAAGGCAGAATTTTGTGTGTAGCTTTTTGTGGAAGTGTAACTGGAGATAAACTGGTCTATAAAATTAAAGAACCTAACTGGACTACAGCAGAGCTACGAGTACCTCCCTCTGGGGAGATGTGGTCTCGCACAGCAGCCAGAACAACCTGTATAAACATGTTTTATAAGTTATTTGAGACTCCACATCATTCGAGTTTTGTAAACTATTGATTAGTAATTTAAAACATGTCATTACAAACATTACTGTTGCTTTTGTTGGGGGTTTATACGTCTCTCCCCACTCAAAGAGATTAGAGTCTGATCGTGTATGAGTGAAAGAACTGTGAGTGAATAGTGTTTCCTGTATGGATGTTGGTTACTTTCCAGTGATCCTACTTCTGAAGGTCCTCTGTGTAGATTCCCTGCTGGAAAAAACAGATTATATCAACTTTAGCTAGTCAAGCTGGTGGACCAGCTCAAGCTGTGTTTTGGAAGGTGGTATCTGGTTTGTAGCTGGTAGTTGGTTAATAACTTGTCAGACCATTTAAAACCAGCTCGTAACTGGTGAGATCATTTAACACCCACTAATAGCTGGTAGCTGGTTCATAGCTGGTCAGACCATCTAAAACCAGCTGGTAGTTCTATAATTCTGTAAAACGGTGATCTGGTCATCGATTTTAAATTGACATTTTGACAATTGACCAAAACAAAATATAGAATTGATAGTTTAAACACAAGCGTGAACACCTCTGCCTAATAAATAAATAATATCCTGATCATATTCTAAGCAAAAAGAAAACTGCCAGACACAATGACATTTTTAAAACATATAAACAACAATTAGATTTTTCATTTAAAGCACTTGTTTAAAGGAACAGTTTAAAGGAAGTTAAATTTACTGTAAAGGTTTCAATTAATGATCATGAATAGTTTATAAAGAATACTGATAAATGCAGGTAATCAAAAACAGTGTCATAATGTACTCTGTTTAAGATTTTTTTGTTAATGTCTTGAACTTTTTCAGTTACATCATGTCCAAGCTCTCCAGCTCTAGACGTCAGCTCCAAATCTCCAGCCACTTTTGGAAGCAACCTTTTACAAAACAAAACAAAAATATCAAAACAAAGTCTTATGCAAAAGAGAGAACTCTCCCATTTATTATTGTATCCCATTTATTATAATAAAAAACTATCCTCTTACTTTTTAGGGCTTTAAGCTTGTGAGGAGCCAGAGGGTCCCTTGGGGTTGCTTTAGTTGTGGGGCAACATTTCCCCTCCAGACTCCTGTTGGCCAAAGTGCTTGTGCCCCAAATGCACACTGCCAGCTCCTCGACAAACAAACCGTCCTTTCTGCTGTCTTGGACTCTCCTCCACTGGCGAACATTGATATAAACTCCTTCACCAATGTGTATCTGTAAAAGAGACATGAACTGTTAAACAAATCAGGTTTCAATTCTGCATTTACATAAAATTATTTCAAATATTACTAATGTAAAAGATTTGTATTTTATATTGGTACATTTCTAGATGCAATAATCTTTATTCCAAACATAAAAATATAATATAAATGCATCATAGAATTGAGAACTGCTCTTATTATTAATGTTAACGTTAATATAGTAATAGAAATAAAAACAATATAAATAATAAAAACTATGCTCTTATTATTCATCACATACAAAGTTTATAATAGAAAGAAATAATATTAGAAAAATAAAAATAATTAAATTTGATAGATAAGATTCTAAAATTACACTATTAGCTAAATGAATGTGTAGCTAGCTACATGTGTGTGGTGTTTGTTTAGTGTGATGTTTATTGTGTAGTCTGATGGTCAAATAAATTGAGGTCAACTCAGATCTCAGTTGTGAGGGTATGTTGCCCAATGCCCAATAAACAGCTGTAGTTTTTTACTTTTTACCTGCTGTGCCAAGTGGATTGCAGATCTCGAAGTCATCGACATACAATATCAAAGAAATTTTAAATTCTCCACCACACAGAAACTCAGTTAGTCTGAAATGTGTACCATCTCAATTAGATTTTAACTGTGGGGTAGTATTGCTTTGGAAAGCTGTAGGCCCTTCAACTGCTGTTTGTAAAATATCCTGTCTTTCAACAACTGGGACAAAGACTTCAGAATAGGAACGTACTGGAATGTTGTTTTTCTTAGCATCAGTAATATATTCCACAGGTTCCACAATATTGAAGATTTCTTTAAAATATTCTCTTCTCTCATATTCTCTTCAGTTCCTAAAGCTCTACTCAGGAGGCTACATTCACAGAGCTCCTAAGTCTGTTATTACTGAAGCATCAACAATGCAATTATGTTTTTACAAGGTCTTCAATGATCTCTCCACATGTCTCAGCTGATGCTTCAACTAACTGGTCAATACACTTACTTGATACATGAAATGTAGTTTCCAGTTTAAGCAGCGCTGATCCAAAAGCGTTCCTTTTCATCAAATACTGGTAAATAATTTCAGATAATTTCTTCTTGAATTGTGTTGCTCGGATCAACATGATCTGAACTTGAACTCCTCTGTAAGACTGCTTTGAAGTCAGTAGGAGAACGAGGAGCATGCGTTCTGCTTTGGTGGGCAGAAAAAGTGCCAAACACGTTTGTCTGGAAATCACAGCGAAGACACAAAGAACAGTTTCCAGACACTTCAGATGAAAATTCACTTTCTGTGAAAAACCTACTGGAGTCACAGTTTTGACATGAAAAGTAAAGGGTCTCCCTCACTGCTGAACCATCTGAGGCATGCTGTCTAGACACACGTAAACAAAGTGCACTCAGTGATTTAAGAGCGAGAGCAACCAGAATGAAGGCATGGCTGAGATTTGTAGTGGCCAAGAGAGTCATGTTGTTTCAAAAGGTCTCCTTTTTAGGAAGAACATAAACTCTAGAAAGAAACAAAGGGGAAAAACATGACTTGTTTCTTCCAATACATGATATTTAAAATTAGAAACAGATAAGGATAAATATGAACAATCTTTGTAGTCAGTTAATCCACTAATATAAAATAAAAAATAACAGTTACAAGTGCAATCAGCAATTGTTCAGTTATCAGCAATGACCCACAACCTTGTAATATTTTTATTATATCAGTTTTGTTACCAAAAGGGCCAGATTAATAAAATTTGTGTTCCTAGGCTTGTTATCCCTCTCAGATTTTATATGTTTATAAACAGAAAGACGCTGTTTATCACCGAGGACAAATGCAATTTTAAGTTTGTTGTTTTGTGGAGAATGTAGTAATAATAATAATAAATAGTAATAAATAGTAATAATAGTAATAAAGTATACTGGCAGATCTAAAGTTATACATAATAAATTGCCACATTATTTCAATAATGAGGCACTGAACACTACATTTAAAAGTCAAAAGTGAGCTGGTTTATTAATGTTTGAGAATATTATTTTTATATTTTGTTCTGTATAGATTAATTTAAGCTGAATTGTTTTTTATTACTTATACATTAGACCTCATGTGAGATCACACAGAAAAATATTTAAAATACTGCCACCCAGAGTTTGTTTTGATCATGCAAGTTTGTGCAGCTATCCCGATACTGATTTCAAACAAATAGTAAATAACCTCTTTATTATTCAGTGCACTTCATACCTACATCAAACATATACCACAGAGCCTAATCCACCATGAACACTAAACAGAGTGTAAACTATATACTATTGGGTGCAGAAGCCCCAACGTAATGACTGATAGCGACAGAGAACTACATTCAGGGAGTGAATTGGGATTCTGGGTTTTTGGGTATGGAGGACAAAAAATGACATAAGTATAAATAAATAAATGTACAAATAAATAATTAAATACATAAATATATAAATGAATAAATAAATGCACGAATAAATAATTAAACACATTTATTTATTAATTCTACATTTATTTATTTATGAATATATTTCTTCATTCATATCTGTATTTCCACATTAATTTATTTCTACATTTATTTATTTCTACATTTATTTATTTTTATATATATTTCTTCATTTATATCTGTATTTCCACATTTATATATTTCTACATTTATTTATTTATACATTTATTTATTTATATATATATTTCTTCATTTATATCTGTATTTCCACATTTATTTATTTCTACATTTATTTATTTATATATATATTTCTTCATTTATATCTGTATTTCCACATTTATTTATTTCTACATTTATTTATCTCTACATTTATTTATTTATATATATATATTTCTTTATTTATATCTGTATTTCCACATTTATTTATTTCTGTATTTCTGCATCTGTATGTTAATAAGGTGGGCGGTCCTATCCTCACTCTAATAAAGACGTTTTAGTTCAGTTCAGTGCTGATATGGACGGTTTAGTTCAGTTCAGTACTGATGTGGATGGTTTAGTTCAGTTCAGTGCTGATATGGATAGTTTAGATCAGTTCAGTGCTGATATGGACGGTTCAGTTCAGTATTGATATGGATAGTTTAGATCAGTTCAGTGCTGATATGGACAGTTTAGTTCAGTTCAGTACTGATATGGACGGTTTAGTTCAGTTCAGTACTGATATGGACGGTTTAGTTTGGTTCAGTACTGATATGGGTGGTTTAGATCAGTTCAGTACTGATATGGACGGTTTAGTTCAGTACTGATATGGATGGTTTAGTTCAGTTCAGTACTGATATGGATGGTTTAGTTCAGTTCAGTGCTGATATGGACGGTTTAGTTCAGTTCAGTACTGATATGGACGTTTTAGATCAGTTCAGTACTGATATGGACGGTTTAGTTCAGTACTGATATGGACGGTTTAGTTTAGTTTAGTACTGATATGGATGGTTTAGATCAGTTCAGTACTGATATGGACGGTTTAGTTCAGTACTGGTATGGATGGTTTAGTTCAGTTCAGTAATGATATGGATGGTTTAGTTCAGTTCAGTACTGGTATGGACGGTTTAGTTTGGTTCAGTACTGATATGGATGGTTTAATTCAGTTCAGTACTGATATGGACGGTTTAGTTCAGTTCAGTACTGATATGGATGGTTTAGATCAGTTCAGTACTGATATGGACGGTTTAGTTCAGTTCAGTACTGATATGGAGGGTTTAATTCAGTTCAGTACTGATATGGACAGTTTAGTTCAGTTCAGTACTGATATGGATGGTTTAGTTCAGTTTAGTACTGATATGGACGGTTTAGTTCAGTTCAGTACTGATATGGACAGTTTAGATCAGTTCAGTACTGATATGGATGGTTTAGTTCAGTTCAGTGCTGATATGGACAGTTTAGTTTAGTTCAGTACTGATATGGACGGTTTAGTTCAGTTCAGTACTGATATGGATGGTTTAGTTCAGTTCAGTACTGATATGGATGGTTTAGTTCAGTTCAGTACTGATATGGATGGTTTAGTTCAGTTCAGTACTGATATGGACAGTTTAGATCAGTTCAGTACTGATATGGATGGTTTAGTTCAGTTCAGTGCTGATATGGATGGTTTAGTTCAGTTCAGTACTGATATGGACGGTTTAGTTCAGTTCAGTACTGATATGGACGGTTTAGTTCAGTACTGATATGGACGATTTAGTTCAGTTCAGTACTGATATGGATGGTTTAGTTCAGTTCAGTACTGATATGGATGGTTTAGTTCAGTTCAGTACTGATATGGACGATTTAGTTCAGTTCAGTACTGATATGGATGGTTTAGTTCAGTTCAGTACTGATATGGATGGTTTAGTTCAGTTCAGTACTGATATGGACGGTTTAGTTCAGTTCAGTACTGATATGGACGGTTTAGTTCAGTACTGATATGGACGATTTAGTTCAGTTCAGTACTGATATGGATGGTTTAGTTCAGTTCAGTACTGATATGGATGGTTTAGTTCAGTTCAGTACTGATATTGCACCATTTAAGGTGGAACGGGAAATTCAAATAAACCCCCCACAAAACCACGAAGCCCTTTCAAAGAAACAATGAACAACAGAGCTTCCAGTACTCAACTAGAATTCTTTCAGTGACATCATCATCAAATACTGCGGTTAGAAACCGTTAACTGATATAATTAACAGCAGCTAAAAAACAGTCAACTGTTTAAACTAGACATTTCTAATTAGCTAACTTGCTAGATGCTGAACTAGCATAGCTACTCACCTTTGCAGCAATACATCAATAAAATAAAAAATTAACTGTGTAAATATGATAAAAAAAAATTATTATTTATATCTAACAGAAAGGAGAATTAGTCTAAATAAATTACGTTATCTTACCTGAGAAGAGGTACTGAAGTGGCTGAAATAAGCGTGAAAATGCTCAGTAGTGATCTGCGGATCAATACTGAAATATCGATACCTCAGATACCAGATCTTTATACTCTAAAATCAATTCTCAAATCAAAATATCAATACTTTTGATACTTTAGTCTTTGAGGTAATGTATATGATTAACAGGAACACAGTGGAAAGTAACTAAACTACTGAGTTCTTGTGTGAGTGGTATGCGGCTGGTGGAACTACTTTTTCTTCCGCCTGGGTAAGTGTGTGATGCGCAAGCAGTCAGTCAGTCAAAGTGTAGACACAATAGCAGAGCATAAACAGATTCCTGTGTGGAGATGTTCAGATGTTCAGATGTTCAGATATTTCAGATATTTCAGATATTTCAGATATTTTAGATATTTCAGATGTTCAGATATTTCACATATTTCAGATATTTCAGATATTTCAGATAGTTCAGATGTTCAGATATTTCAGATATTTCAGATAGTTCAGATGTTCAGATATTTCAGATATTTCAGATAGTTCAGATGTTCAGATATTTCAGATATTTCAGATAGTTCAGATGTTCAGATATTTCAGATGTTCAGATATTTCAGATATTTCAGATGTTCAGATATTTCACATATTTCAGATATTTTAGCTATTTCAGATGTTCAGATGTTTCAGATATTTCAGATATTTTTGCTATTTCAGATATTTTTGCTATTTCAGATATTTCAGATATTTCAGATATTTTAGCTATTTCAGATATTTCAGATGTTTCAGATATTTCACATATTTCAGATGTTTCAGATATTTCAGATATTTTTGCTATTTCAGATGTTCAGATATTTCAGATGTTTTAGCTATTTCAGATGTTCAGATATTTCCGATATTTCAGATATTTTAGCTATTTCAGATGTTTTAGCTATGTCAGATATTTCAGATATTTTAGCTATTTCAGATATTTTAGCTATTTCAGATATTTCAGATATTTTAGCTATGTCAGATATTTTAGCTATGTCAGATATTTCAGATATTTTAGCTATTTCAGATATTTCAGATATTTTTGCTATTTCAGATATTTTTGCTAATTCAGATATTTCAAATATTTTTGCTATTTTAGATATTTTAGCTATTTCAGATATTTCAAATATTTTTGCTATTTTAGATATTTCAGATGTTTCAGATATTTCAGGTGTTTCAGATATTTCAGATGTTTCAGATGTTTCAGATCCACTAACAGTCAGGAGCAGAACTGTGAAGTTTGTGGAAAAACACAAATGAGTATAAACACATAAACAGCAGGAGAAAGAGAACTCCAGAAGAGAAGAAGGGAGGAGGAGAGAAACCCCTCAGAGAGAGTCTCAGAGTGTCCAGGTAGATCATATAGTGTTTAAGTATCATTACCTCGTGTTTCTGGTCAATATTATTCATTTTGTGTTAACTGTCCTCTCCTATCCTCTCCTTCAGAGTTTGTAAACAAACGTGACGTCGCGAGCGCTGCTTAGCAACAGGAGGTTAGCGTTTTCCCATTGGCTCAACAGCCTAGCGCCAACAACAGCTATAGTTAAACCCCGCCTTCGCCCGTGATCCCGACTAGCAGGATCAAGCGGCAGATAATGGATGGATGAATAATAATAATAATAATAATAATAATAATAATAATAATAATAATAATAATTATTATTATTATTATTATTATTATTATTATTATTATTATTATTATTAAAAATAATATATACGATTTCTATTTTTCACTATAAAATATTGCTATTATTAATAATATTAATACAGTTGTTATAGCTAATAGCTTGTGTCTGCTGCATGTAGGTAGGATATAAATAGACTTTATTTCAGGTGTGGGGAGTAATTTAAGTCATGGCGTTTAATGTGCTACAAAAAGCTATGGAGTGAGGAAGGAAGTTTATTTAATGATGTATTTTATTTTAAACAATAATTTTAATTATAAAATTAATTTAAAATTTATAATTAATACCCAGCCTGACCTGTAGGCCAGAAACTCTAGTTCATGTCAGTGCTGCAACCTTAATTTGAACCCTGAGGCCTGAATGCACCAGACAGGGGTTAGCATGGCCTTGTTGGTAACACTGGCCTGTTGATAGCAGACCGGGGGCCCTCCGTTTGGGAAAATCTATTTTATAATAAACTCATAGCTGGAAAGAATCCAGTCTGTGTTTCAGGCTGCGTACTTGAGAGCTATGAAGAACCAGACAGAGATAAGCAGAAAGATATAAACTCAGCAGTAGCTCAGAGAGAGAGTCTGCTCTGTATCGTACAATAATGATATGCAAGTGACATCATCAACAGTCATGTTAATTAAGGACTGGTTGGATAAAAACATATCTTTCTGTACACTGAGAAGGTAAAAGAGGAGGGGCTATGTAAATCACCCTCTAGACAAAGATATAAAATGTTCTGTAATATCGGTGTGAGTGTTCTGTCAGTCTGTACTGACGATGGAACCTCTTCATCTTGCAAGATGAATTAAAGGAACTGCTTTTTGTATTCAGTGAGTGTTTCAGTGATGTATTTTAAGGATTGGCTCCGGTCGGTTTAGTTTAGCTCTGTGAATTGCTGTTTTGGTTAAAATATATGTCTAAGGAATGACAGGTGATTCCCCATTGGTATCGGTATTGGTATCGGTATTGGTATCGGTATTGGTATTGGTATTGGTATTGGTATCGGTATTGGTATCGGTATTGGTATTGGTATCGGTATTGGTATCGGTATTGGTATCGGTATTGGTATCGGTATTGGTATTGGTATTGGTATCGGCGATACTTGCCCTGTAATTACTATTGCAGTATCGCACACCACTAATACTCATGAAGGATGTGACGTGCTTCTTCATCTTAACGTACTCCAGAAACTTGGATGAACTTGAATTTGACTGGAAGTTGAAAGAACTTAAAAATACTTTGTTATTTAATGTATTTATTTGAGTTCAGATAATACTAACATTTCTGAGTTGTATCAGCGTATTTACATTGAGTAAATCTAAAAATCCTAAATGTTTTATGTAGAAGCTACTGAATTTCATAAGTATGGCTTGTTGACGCTAGCTGGAGCGGAGTCCTCAGTGCAGAACAGGAGCCAGCTGACTCAGTTCAGAGACCACCAGTGAGGCGAGCTGGACTTTCAGAGGCTAACGCACATCCCACAGAGCAGCCTTTCTTTCTAACTGTACTCTGAATGGAAATGTGTAGATTAATATATACAAATAATAAAATAACCATAACACGTAACCACACTTTGTAGTTAATAATGATCTTTTTCAGGTAGTTTTATATTTATAACTTGAATTATATATATACTGTATATTGTGACCGCCCCGCTGTCCACCATTTAAGTTTATCCTGCCTACGTCTCTGTCTTTTATGGTCCAGTGGCGCCCCTTTGTGGAGAAGCTGCTGTACGACCTGGAGGAGTAGGTAATGTTCATAGTTCAAACAGAGAAAAGAAAAAAAAACTAGTTCAACAAAACTTAAAAAGTATACTTTTATTAGTTTGTTTATTAAATACAAATATAAATAAATATATAAAATAAATATTCTGGTTCTTTGGGGTTGTTAGATTATTAAATAGTATTTAAAAGGATTCTACAACAGTTAGTTCTGATCTCACAATCTGATTGGTTGAGAAGTATTCTAACGTGCTGATATTTGTGATTCTCACACTAAATCTGTATCACTCCGCGGACGCGTTGCCAAGTAACGGCATATACACACACAAGACATTTTAGTATCAGTGTTTGCACGAGCTGCAGAAGTGAATCAGATGAAAGTCTTTAACACAACATTAGACGCTCAGCCAGATCGGACAGACTCTGAAGAAGAGTTAGACTCCACTCTTACGGGTACATCACTTTCTGAAGCTAACTTCACCAGGAGAACCGGGAGGTCCACTGCAGTGACGGAGCTTCACAGCATCAGCAGCTTTCTTGGACTACAGGACTCAACAGGTCCAGTCACGAGCCTCCGCTCAGCCCGTCCTGGTGTTTGAAGAGACTTTGAGTTTAAACCTGCAAACAGTTTATTAACTCATTAAAACAACGACCCAGATAGCGAGCATCTATCAGTCCGCTGGCTAGGTCGGGTCGCCCCCCCGAATATATGCCACTGCTGCACCCTCAGTTAGTGTTAGCCAACTAGCTAAAGTCCCATAAAGTTTGAGACAGTCTGATAATTTTGTGACGTTTTTGTGTGTGTGAGTGTGTGTGTGAGTGTGTGTGTATGCATAGTGTGTGTGTGTGTGTGTGTGAGTGTGTGTGTATGTATAGTGAGTGTGTGTGTGTGTGTGTGTGTGAGTGTGTGTATGTATAGTGTGTGTGTGAGTGTCTGAGTGTGTGTGTGTGTGAGTGTGTGTGTGTGTATGTATAGTGTGTGTGAGTGTGTGTGTGTGCTGTGTATATAGTGAGTGTGTGTGTGTGTATGTATAGTGTGAGTGTGTGTGTATGTATAGTGTGAGTGTGTGTGTATGTATAGTGTGTGTGTGTATGTATAGTGTGAGTGTGTGTGTATGTATAGTGTGTGTGTGTGTGTGTGTGTGTGTGTGTGTGTGTGTATGTATAGTGTGTGTGTGTGTGTGTGTGTGTGTGTATGTATAGTGTGTGTGTGTGTGAGTGTGTGTGTGAGTGTGTGTGTGTATGTATAGTGTGTGTGTGTGTGTGTGTGTGTATGTATAGTGTGTGTGTGTGTGTGTGTGTATGTATAGTGTGTGTGTGAGTGTGTGTGTGTGTGTGTGTGTGTATGTATAGTGTGTGTGTGTGTGTGTGTGTGTATGTATGTATAGTGTGTGTGTGTGAGTGTGTGTGAGTGTGTGTGCATGTGTGTGTGAGTGTATGTATGTATAGTGTGTGTGTGAGTGTCTGAGTGTGTGTATGTGTGAGTGTGTGTGTGTATGTATAGTGTGTGTGTGTGTGTGTGAGTGTGTGTGTGTGCTGTGTATATAGTGAGTGTGTGTGTGTGTATGTATAGTGTGAGTGTGTGTGTATGTATAGTGTGAGTGTGTGTGTATGTATAGTGTGTGTGTGTGTATGTATAGTGTGAGTGTGTGTGTATGTATAGTGTGTGTGTGTGTGTGTGTGTGCTGTGTATATCAGCTGCTCTGTTACTGGGAGACTGTCTGTGAATGTTTACTGTGTTATTAATTTTTGTTGGTGTGTAAATTGTTAGTGAGGTGTTTATGGACCTCCTGAAATGAGTGGAGGAGAAAGACCAGTGGAGGACAGTTCATGCTGGAGGTCAGAGGAGACCTGATCAGCTCCGAGGAAAGGTTCAAAGGGGTAAAGACCTCTGTGCCCTCAAGCAGGGTCCCAAGAACAGCAAGGGCAAGAAGCGCTAGAAGGGCAAGAAGGGCTAGAAGGGCTAGAAGGGCAAGAAGGGCTAGAAGGGCTAGAAGGGCAAGAAGGGCTAGAAGGGCTAGAAGGGCAAGAAGGGCTAGAAGGGCTAGAAGGACAAGAAGGGCAAGAAGGGCTAGAAGGGCTAGAAGGGCAAGAAGGGCTAGAAGGGCTAGAAGGACAAGAAGGGCAAGAAGGGCTAGAAGGGCTAGAAGGGCAAGAAGGGCTAGAAGGACAAGGCACCAAAGCTGGCCAAACCTCTGGAGGAGGACGAGGAGGCCAGCCTTCAGAAAAGCCTTTGTAGGAACTGGGGACAACAACTCCACTGGTTCAGACCAGTATTCGGATTGCAGCTACAAGACCGACCCTTCGGGGGGATCAATCAAATCAAGCTCATTTTACTCTAATTGTTTAAAACTTCAACATCATTTAATGGATTGAACCAGAAAATATTGCATCAGTTTAACAACCTACACCTGTTTTAGGTGGTGTTAGCTAAAATCTTTGAGCATTTAAAAGTTAATATTAACCACAAATAATTGGCAGTTAATTGTAGTGTAACTAAATCTTGAGCGGAAAGGCAGGAAGTTTACCTTGTAAGTGCCATAACGGTTTTGTTAGCTATAGTTTTTCATACTGGAATGTTATTCTTTTAAATAATTGATCTCAACAAACTAAAAGTACACATTACAAATAATGTAAAATATGTGAATTTGTTCAAGAATATTTCTTCCCTCAAATGTTTATATGTAAATATTTTCTTTGCAAGTCAAACAAAACTTGCATATGTAACCAAGAATCAGTTTAGAACTATCTGCTATCTGGGGTTGTCTTGATTTCAGATTTTAGTTTGTTTTGTTCTTGTTTTGTATTTGATCTTACAATGGTAAATATTATAAATTGATTTAAAAAGTGACAAGATGTCACAGAATTACTGTATACAGGTTGCAGGTTCGAACAGATAATCATTTAATGTTTTCTTTTCACAGAAAAAACAGTGGGCTCTGGTTTAATGAGGCGTATCCAGATTATTGAGAGAAACTGCCAGGAGTTACATCATTTTCTTCCTTATGCCTCCTAATACAACTGACTTCTTTTTCAGAGTTAATGATAAACTGTTATTTAATGGCAGCTAGTGGTGAGTGAACTGGGACTGAACACAAGTGCACAGTGATAACGAACAGTTACATCACAAGATATTTGATGTGACCATTTCATGTAGCTAGTAGCAATCCTTTCACTAATCCCAGCACCCATACCATCGTACTGTCACCGCTGAAAATGCCTTAAACAACTGTCTGAGCCCTTTAAGGACTGTAAGAACTGTTGTTGGATTCTGTGACCGGCCCGTATGCTTCTTATTAGCCTATTAAAAGTTCTCATCCAGTGTAGCTTTTTATCCAAGTTGCTGATTTTCTACTGGGTGTGTGTAAATGAAACCAAGAAACATTTCCCCAAGCAGTCCTAATCTGAATTTTTTAACTGGTCCATGCAGCTACAGTCCATACTAGCGCTGTTAGTTCACAATAATGTTTATATTTCCAGAAACATTGGAAACATCCATAGTAACCATCTTTTTGCTTCCATTTGGTGTTTTGTTGTTGTGTTTTTGTTTTTTTTTATAGTTGGTTGTTTATAGTATGGTTTAGTTTATGGATTGTTAAAAATTCAACTGTCAAAATAAAGAGATAAAGTATGTGTTATTGCTGAGCTTTAACTGTTTTGGTTAATGAGTGTATTCATGTTAGCCATTCTTTTATCTGCTGAAATAAAAGGTACCTGCAAAGTGTTCAGGTAAGTAACCTTATTGATTCCTGTGTAAAAAACTGGAATTTAAAGAACAAAATAACCACAAATATATACATATATATATACAGAAATGTAACAGAAACGTAAGATGTTAATACATCCGATACACTGTAAAATACTATTTATTTATAGTGCATGGGATGCATCAAATGATGCACTGAATTTGCTGGGTTTTTCTATAAAAAGCTAGCATATTTAATGCATCATTTGATGTTAAATTAAACATATAACTTTTGGAACTAAAGAACTGAGGTCTGTGAACTCACTAACCATAACCATTATAGGGTTAAAAATATATAATTTCACATCATTTTCTGTATTCTATCAGCAGAATCCAATGATTTAAAGCTGTAATCTTATGGATAAACAGATAAACAGTTCATTGTAATAGTTTGTTGGATGATCAATCAACATTTAGCTGTTATCCACTGTACATTTATAAGGTAGGACTATTTATTTACAGATTACCTTCTATTACGTTCTAGATAAGTGTTCTAACAATGAAAATTCATCATTTTACCTACATTTGGCTGTAAAATTATGAAGAATATATAAAAAGAAAAGCTGTAATTTTACGGTGATTCGTTGTTAAATTATGTTTAGTATTTTACTGTAATTTTATGGGACATTTTACCGTTTTTTTACTTTTTTTTACAGTGTATGGGAGGGGTTAGTTTCTGCTGGAAGTTGCTAGTTCAGATCCAGTGTTCGATTCAGTCTAAACTTGTTTTATTTATTGGTTTAGGTAGTTCAGATCTTAAGTTAGCTATTAGATTGAAAGAGCTTCATCTGGAAGTTAAACGCCAGGAGCATGAAAGCCAGTATGAACTGGAGAGTGTAGATGTGCATGGAGCTGGAGTTGCGTCCTCACCTGTGTTACCTTCAGTGGAAACTTTTGGACATTTTGATCTTAGTAAGCAGATTTGATTGGTTCCCACTTTGAGAAGACCAAAGGAGGCTTGGCCGATTCTGTTACAGTGCAGACTGACTGGGAGAGCGTAAGAAGTCTGGTCTGCATTGTCTCTTGAGGATGGTCTGAATTATGATGTGGTAAAGGCTGCTATTTTCAGGGCGTAGATGTTAGTGCCTGAGGCTGTCAGAGATTTCTTTCACATTTAAAAACTGCCAATCAGATCTTTACAGAGTTTGCTCGTTAAAAGCAGATCTTTTTGATGGATGGGTTCAGTCCAGCAAGGTGACACATTTCGAGCAGCTTCGTGAACTCGTTTTATTGGAGGATTTCAAAAATTTGAATGAACAGAAAGTTGTAGCACAGGCTGCGGTCTGTAGTGAGGAATTTGTTCTGACGCATAGGGGAAACTTTGTTTCGTCTCCCAGTGGGGGGGAGTTTAGTCCAGAGAGAAGCGTGAACAAATTTAGAGTAGCTAATGTGTCTCCTCGGTCTGGACATCAGGAATGTTTTTATTGTGGTGAAACTGGTCTTATTGCTGTTTGTCCAGTGTTTCAAAAAGAGCTTCTGTCTAGAGAACGTACTCCTGAAGCAGTTCGTTTTGTTCAGGTTACTTGTGATTCTGCTGCAGAAAGACGGGGCATTGATTCCGTGTGTTCCGTGTATGAGCCTTTTATTTTAGAAGGTTCAGTGTCGTTGACTGGTCAGGAGGGCGACCAGGTCCCAGTAAGAATTCTGTGAGACACGGGAGCTGCTCAGTCACTTACTGGTGGTGCCGTTATCTAATGAAACATTGTGTGGTGCTGATGTTCCAGGTGTTAAGCTCGGTGTAGTAAGAGTTCCACTACATAATGTGGATATTCAGTCTAGGTTGGTGACTGGGTTTGGTAAAACTGCTGTTGGTTCTAAGCTACCTGTAAAAGGGATTGACTTCATACTGGGTAATGACCTGGCTGGTGGAGGTCATTCGTGACCCTATATCTGAACCTGAGGAACACAGACTCAAGCGCAGTCGTGAAAGTCTGATTGATCTGATAGTTTTCTTTCCCATATTGATGGCACTGGTGGTGATCAGCAGAGTTGGATGTTGTGATTTCTCTGTAGGTCTCCATCGGTCAGTTAATGAACCTCAATTGCTATCCACTGAGCATTGCTAAGGAGAACTCACTGCTGTCTTCTTCTCATGCTGAAGCTGACCTGTTACTGTCAGATCGTCGTTGAACAGCAGAGTGGTTCCTCTCTGGCTCGTTGCAGAGCCACTGTGGTAAACCAGTAAGGTTTGTCTCAGAAACCAGTTGCCTATTTTTTGAATGGGGAGTTATTGATGAGTGAATTAGAGTGAGGACCAGTTTACCAGCTAGTTGTCCCTCAGAAGTTTGTTATGTCCTCTAGGGGTAGGACGCAATAAATATTTCAAGTGAGTGTCCACTCAGCACCCAGACCAAGCAAATACAACTCAAAGTGTAGACTTTTATTGTTCTTAAATGAAACTTTTGTCCATTTTTCAGCTTCAAAACATAATAAGAAACAAAAGAAAACAGGATTCACTGACTTCAGGGTGACCCCAGACAAAAACATCTAACTAACCCCTAAAACAAAAAAAAAATACAAGAAACTACCCTACCTTCTCTCTCTCCGAAAACAGAGGCAAAAGAAGTTAACAAAAAAGGCAGGTCACCCCTACGGATCCTGGACACTAAACATTATAATAAACAAACACAAAAATAGAAACAACAAACAAGTTAAGTCTGAGCTGGTGGGCATCACTGGAGCAGTACATGTCGGTTCAGACGGGAGAAAAGGAGCAGCTCTCCTAACATCAGTCTCACCAGGTGCTACTCTGGCTTGTGGTTCTGTCCTTGGATTGTGTACATACAGTCTCCTCGAGTGACGTTTACTCTGTACATGAACAGGTAGTTGAGCACAAACACAGTATTTAAATCTTAAAACATGACCAGAACAGTAGCTTCTACAACCAGCATGTACTGCGTATTCCAGTCCTCCACACGGAGACCATACAATACATTCTACACACGCTGCTGTTCCAATGAGTGACATGCAGAGTCACCACTGCTGACAGTCACGCTGCACTACTTCTACTGTTTACCGAGTTCAGCCCCTCCAACTAAAAAGCACTTTCTTTGTTCCCTGTTTCTGGCTCAGTCTTAGAAGCCCGTTCTTCTGGACCATATGAGATCAAGAGTAAACTCAGTGAGTCTGATTACGTCATTAGCACCCCTGACAGAAAGAGCAAAACCAGAGTACGCCACATTCATATGCTTAAGCCCTGCTAGTCCTGACCTGTCGTCACCCCTGTTACTACTGCCTCTGGTTTACCACCAGGAGGAGCTGATGAGGATGGTGTAGGTATGTGTAGCATTCCTGTGGCTGGTGCGTGTTTACAGAATTCGGAGATTTCCGCAGATTTGGCTTCATTTGGTTCTAATTTATCTGAAGATTTTCGTAGTGATGTTGAGTTGATTCGATCGTATCCTGCTTTGTGTTCTGATGTTCCTCACACACTCATGTTTCGTCTCATGATATCGATGAAGGACAGATCATTCCAATAAAGCAGCATCCATATCGTGTGAACCTGTTAACAGTAGTTTATGCAG
>CM038724.1:7570027-7620027 GCA_021613375.1 Megaleporinus macrocephalus | reverse complement strand
CTAATTAGGATTAGGGTTAGCGCATGAATGGATGAACGAGATTCCCACTGTCCCTCCCTACTATCTAGTGAAACCACAGCCAAGGGAACAGACTTGGCAGAGTCAGCGGGGAAAAAGACCCTGTTGAGTTTCATTGCCCTCGTTTCAAGCTCTCTCTCATGCTTGTACGAGCGAGTTCAGCGTATTTGTCACACCAGCAGGAGTATAAACTCCCCGGGTACGTGATTTAAAACCCAAAACACCTAGGAGACGCAGCTGCATCACCAGTAACGCCAGGAGTCAGGGACTTCCAATTATTCCATTTCTATCCACAACAATAGAAATTTTAAAAAGAACTTAAAACATCAACATTTATATTACATTAACTTTTCTAAGCTCTTAATTCCCCTAAGTGTACAAAATCACTCTATGATAATTCACATTTGAATTTGAATTTCAATATTCAGCTGCACCCAGGATAGAGAGAAAACACTACCCTATCAGAAGCTCCAAAAATGGAAATACACTTCCTTAACTCTCTGAAACTTGAATGACTTAAAATTCTTTAGACTTTTTAGTAAAAACACTGAATTACAGAACATATAAAAGTACAAAGAGGGAAAGTCTCCATTTGAACCGATTATGCTAAGCTAAGTGTCTTCCCATTCACTTGATATTCCTTAACCAAAACACACCTAGACTAAAACATGACACTAGACTTCATGATCATATCAGTGTACAGTTTCTGAACTGTATGTAAGGACATTCCAAACCTCTACGTGACAAGAAAGAAACCAGCACACAGGTTAATGTGTGGTCAGCCTGGGCAAAAGCTTTATTCTGAACCAGCCAGAGGCTATGGTTTCCTTGTTACTGCAGCCTGAGAGCGCCCTCTGCTGGATGAAACGAAAATGACCGTTTAGCCTTAAGTAGCTGAAAACTGAAGAATGTTTTAAGTACTTTGAGTTCAAACAAATAATAGTATAAAGATAATTATACCAAGATTTAAAACAGACTAACTGTAATCCAATCAAATGATATAAAGAAAAATTAAATTAAAAAAATGTTAAGAGTTCTTATTTATTTTTACTGAAACTAATTTAACCCCTTTTTTTCAGTCTGCTACATGTATCTGCACTGTGAGCTCACTTTTTCACTTTCATCTGATTATGTGATCAGACTGACTGAGTCTCACCCTGAGCTCAGCGACCAGGTTCAGGAGGAGGTGGACTTCCAGCTGCTACTGGGTAAAGAGCGCTTTAACCAAATTATTATTATTATTATTATTATTATTATTATTATTATTATTGCTGTATATTATTACTATTATTATTATCATTTTTACTATTGCATATTACTACTGCAGAGATCCGGTTCTGATTGGTTCTATTGGTCGAACTATATGTTAATGTAGCGTATATACTAATATGTTCTAAGCTGTGGACTAGGTTGTTTCTCAGGTTTGCGTTTGGGCCAATCAGAAGATCACCAGGATCGCTACAGAGCTCAAACAACCAGCTACCCAAGAAATGACTCTTCACTGTTAAATTGAGATGGAAAGTTCCTTTTAATACAAACACAAGTAAGTAAATAAACAAAACAAACTTCCACAATGTTATAAACACTACACGGGTAGAACATAAATGGTTAATTTAAATATAACCTGTACTAAATCATCAGTGTGTTCAATGAAAAATTTAGTACAGTTCAATAACCGGTTTGATATTTAACAAATTCTCAGATTTCAATGGGAATGTATGTGTAGGTGGTACCTGACCTATAACAAGCTCATAATTCTCATAAAATCAGCGTTTATTTGTAATAAACATAGATAATAACCAACATAGTTCACAAATAACTTCACATATTTACAGTATTTACAGTATTTACAATGAATAATTAGCAATTAACTATATATTTACAACTTTTATGCATGAAAAGTGAGAGAAACAGCGCTATTCAGCATAAAGAGGGTTAATTCCTCTTAATTCCTCTTTATGCCTCTTTATGCTTTCAGGGAGCGGAGGGAGAGGATAAGTTGTTTTGCCGGGCTGGGTCCTTTTCAGGTGGAGAGGGATGTGGACAATTCGCCCTTCGAATCAGCCTCGTCATCCAGAGAGATACTGGAAGCCCTCCGGTCAATTTAGACCACTTCTGCACCTGGACTAGATGGGGTTCGTAAGCAGTTCTTGCTGTCATGGGATCCAGAGTGTGAGAAACGTGCATGTTCAATGGTGGTTCACCGGAGTCATTCCGGTATGTCTGAAACGATGATGCACGATACTGTTACCCAAAGATTCGAACGGGGCGGTGATGGAGGTTGGCAACTGGAGGCCAATCACTATCGGTTGGATGATTTTGAGGCTCTTCACCAGGGTGATCCACGGTAGACTCGTTCGAGGGTGCCCGGGTCATCCACGCCAGCGAGGCTTTATCAGAGCTCCGGGTTGTTCTGAGAACATTGAGGTGCTGCAAGGCCTCATAAGGAACAGTAAAGAAGAGCGCAGCCCACTTGTGATATTCGTAGACATCGCTAAGGCTTTTGATTCCATCTCCCATGAGCACATATGGTGGGTTCTAAGGGAGCGAGGGGTGGACGAACACATAGTAGCGCTGATCCAGAACTCCTACATTGAGTGCGTGATGAACGTAAGTGTTGGAGACCAGTCCACCTCCGACATGTACCTGAGAGTTGGTGTTAAGCAGGGAGACTCCTTGTCCCCCCTGCTTTTCAACCTGGCCATGGACCCCCCTCATCCATGCGCTTGAAACCGCTGGACATGGCTTCAGCCTAACGGGCGTGCCCGTCTCGGTCCTGGCTTTCGCGGATGACTTGGCGGTAGTGAGAGTCTCATGGCAGGGCATGGCGGCCGGTCTTTAAACCCTTGAAGACTGAAGCAACGTCATTTCATTGCGGCTCTCCAGCTAAGGGCCAATGTCTATCCGACCCTCCAATTCAAACATAGGGGCAGGGGGATGGAGGGGGCCCTCTGCAGGCTGTGCTCAGGAGGGTTGGAATCCAAAGCTCACATCTTGGGTGGTTGCCCTTCCACACAGTGGTCTAGGATAAGGAGGCATCACAGACTGTGTGAGGTAGTGGTGGCCGAGGCCGAGCGCTGGAACTGTACATCGTGAAAAGTCGTTGGAGGTACCCGGTGGGAAGCTCTTGTGGCCGGACATTGTGCTGGTTCAGGAAAAGCAGGTCTTGGTCGTCGATGTGACGGTGAGGTTCGAGTGCGTGGATGACACTCTTACCAGGGCGTCGGCGGAGAAGGTCAGAGCGTATACCTGCCTAAAGAGTACGACCACCTCTCAGTTTGGTGTCTCGTCGGTTCAGGTCTTTGGTCTCCCGGTGGGGGCCAGGGGTCTCTGGCCAGCATTCAATGAGAACCTGCTCAAAGCAATGGGCCTGCCCTCCGTGAGAAGGGCAGCATTTTCCAGACTGGTCAGTAGGAGAGCTGTACTGTATTCACTGGACATACTAGCAGGCTTCTACAGGGGATTACCCTAATTCAGGACCCCCGAATGTTACGGAGATGGCTCGTGAGCGGACAAAGCAAGTGAAGGAGTATCTAACTGAAAGGGAGAGGGGCGGCCTGGACCACCGACCTCGGATTATACCTTTGGGGTGATCCTATTCCAACATGCAGCGATGTATAGTAAGGACGGGTGTAGTCACGGTCATTGACTGGAGGTACATTTTTAAGGAGTAGGCCAAACCCATGTTCTATGGGGGATGCAAAGACACTAAGTCCCATATAGATTAGGCAGCTCCAGTTAGAACACATCATACATACAGGACTTCACAACATTGCACTCATCTCACTTTACTGACGAACAGGGGCCCGTTCTCCAAGCTGCTAGGGCTCTCATCTACATACTTAGAGTTAGGTGGTAGGTACCGGGCAGGAGCAGAGGCCTCAGGGCTCCTCTGGGTGGAATCTGTAATGATTACAAAGGCCTTTTAAATCCGACATCCTTGTGGTGCGGTTCGCCGCCAGGAAGTCATGAGGAATGAGGCCGCGTCATGCAGGTGGTAGAATGCTCGATGGGTGAGTCTAAACCCAGAAGGAGGAGTCAACCCGCCGCCTCGTGCAGCTGAATGTCAAAGTGAAGAAATTCAATGAAGCGCGGGTAAACGGCGGGAGTAACTATGACTCTGTGAAGGTAGCCAAACGCCTCTCGGTCTAGTTAGGGTTAGGGTTAGCGCATGAATGGATGAACGAGATTCCCACTGTCCCTACCTACTATATAGAGAAACCACAGCCAAGGGAACGGATTTGGCAGAATCATAAAGTTCTTAAAAGACAGTTCCACAGTGCTTTATTGGTGGTGCTAATCTTTAATCTCAGGAGAACCTTCCACCTCCCTAATCCTTCCAGTCAGCCACCCTATTGGTCGGCTGGATACGGTCTCATCCAATGAAAAAACTAAATTAAATCATTTAAAACTCTCTTTGTATTCTTGTGCTTATTTATTACAAACTGCTTCTTTGTTTTAGTTTAGCTGCCACAACATTTATTAAAGGTATGTTAGGTTCTAAGTTCAGGTAATTCAGTTCAGTTTGTTTTAATTAACAAGTTCTGAGCTTTATTACCTTCTACCTTCTTTACAACCTGAGTTACATTAAGCTCTCCACACCTTCATATTCTGTTTGTGAAACTCACCTCTGATGTTCGTCTAATGTTCTAGATTTGTTCTTTCAGAGGTCCTCCTTGAGCGGGAGGACGAGTCTGACCTTTTATCTTTATATTTTTATTTTTGTAGTATATTTTAGTTCTAGTTTTAGTTTATCACCAATTTTAAGATCCATGATGAGGAACATTCTGGTCAACAGTAACCTGGTGTGTAAGGTGTCCGACTTCAGCAGCATTACACCCCACCCCAGCTGCTGCAGGACCCCACACCCTGGAACCAGACAATTAGTTTTTAATATTGTGAATAGTTTATGTAAATATTATTTATTATAATGTAAGTAGTTAATATTTGTAAATAGTTCATATTTGTAAGTTTGTTTATAGAACAGACCTTACATGCATCTACCTGAACATCACTGCTATGGGCTCTCCTGCTGAGAGGCTTGAGAGAGTCAGAAACAACATAGACGACGTAGTGCAGGTTTTTTTTAGCTTCAGAAACAGTTTATTATTTAATCTTTATATAGTTTTAATCTTCTTTATATGTGTTTAAAGTGAATTTGATTTGATATTTTATTGATATTTGAATGTAAATATATCTTATAAATAGTTGTTTGTAAAAAGTTCATATTTGTGTATTTGTGATGTAACTAGAAGTTCATACAGCAGATCTGTACATAGTTACAGCTGAAGAAGCTGCTTGTTGTGGATCCTGTGATGCGACTTTCACCTTCAAAGACATGCCCCCCACCGTTCAAACAAGTAAAACAAGCCATAAAGACCTTAAAAAGTGACTTTTATTTCTTTGTTTATTAAATACTAGCAGTGCAGTTGTTACCGGCCTCAGGATTAGGAGAAACCTGGGGCACGGTTCAAACGGACACAGAAGTCAGCGTGTGCAAAACTGGAGTTCTTTATTTATACAAGAATCTTAAAATAGGAATGTTTAATATAAACTATTGTCAAAAAATTATCTAACCTTAAACCCAAAATACATTTAAACAAGATTAACACTGAAATACAAAACAAAAAATCTCAACGTAATCACTAAAGAAGTTAACCAATATCCAATAAATAAAGTATAAGGACAATAAGCCACTTAAGTAAACTTCAATAAATGCACTAATATACTAAATAATCAGAGAAATAATCCTATTAATAATAATTATAATAATAATAATAATAATAATAATAATAATGTTAATAATAATAATAATAATAATAATAATAAGGCAATTTTGTGGATTTTGAGTTTTCTACATCATTTAAACAAGCCAATGGTCGTTTACATTGTGTGGAGGTTTCAATGGAAGTGCCTTAAAACACCTGGGAAAAAATTCTGGTTCCATCGAATTACATTGAAAGTAAATATACATTGTAAATACATAACACAAAAAAACACATCTTGTATTAAACTGACATTTCTTCTAAAAACAATTTTAAGAGAACAGTATAACAATTACAAAGCTTAGCATATATATACATATATATATACATATACATATATATATATACATATATAGCTTTGTGGAGAAGCTGCTGGATGACCTGGAGGAGTAGGTAAACGTGTTCAATGTTCACAGTTCAAACAGAGAAAAGAAAAAAACAAGCCATAAAGACCTTAAAACGTGACTTTTATTTGTTTGTTTATTAAATACGTGCAGTGTAGTCACTGTGTGGGGGTTGTTCACTCTAAAAAGTGATTCAGGGTGTTAGTTAATAAAACATAATGAAAATAGTCCATTCAACATTAAAAATATGTTTGTTACATGTTTTTGAAATTCCAATCTTTTGGGCTCCAGAACAAAAATTCAGAAAATGGGTGTTGTTTATTTTACAATTAGGAATCTCCCACCAGAATACAATTCATCACTTGTGCCTGTTGTTCAATTCAATTGACAGAGAAGTCTATGGCCTTGGTAAGATCTTAGAAGCTCTCCTTGATGACAAATAGAAATGAAAGGACAGACTTATCAGCTCTATGGAAGGATTTCAGTTTTATCAGCAGACAGTCTAGCAGTGCATATGTAGAGAGATTTTCTGCTCACAGGATGTACCAGTTTTTTGTATGACTGACAAACAGGAACTGCAGTCTGCTTTTGATGAAGATGCTGTTGCTAAGCGCACTAGAGAAAAGTATGAGCAGCATGTTAGGCTGAGTGACCCTAGCTCAACTGGTGTCAAAGAAAACTCATGTTTGAAGAGGCTTCTGCATGTTCATGTCACAGAAAACATATGTGTAGACATAATGCATGATGTCCTTGAGGGTGTAGCCCCCCCTAGAGGTCAAGTTGTTATTGGGACAGTTATTTACATGAGAAGAGCTTAATCACAGAATCTCCAGTTTTGACTACGGTTATGGGAATGACAAAAATAAACCAAGTCTTATTCTCAACTTGAGATCTTCTGAAAATGTGGAGTCTTTTGCAGGTCTTGTCCTTTTTGGTGGGAGGTTTGATTGACAGAACAAGCCAGCACTGGCATCTGTTTATTTAGCTTCAGGAAATCTGCAGTATCATTGTTGCACCTGCTGTGAGGTTTGGGCTTGCTGTGTTCCTAAAGCAGCTCATGATTGACCACCATACTCTTTTCCAGATACTCTATGACCAAAGTCTCGTTCCTAACACCATTTTATGATACATTATCCTGGAATGCTTTGTAGGTTTGGACCCTTCTCTCAGTTGTGCTGCATGAGATTTGAAGCAAAGCACAACCCAATGAAGAGGCAAGCACATGTGGTGTGCAAGTTCAAGAATATAGTAAAACTCTAGTCTATAAACATCAAGTTCAGCAGGTGTATCATTTCAAGCTTGGCGACCCTTTCTGTAAGAAAACTGATGTTGGGGATGTTTATCCTGTGAGCGTTGGGTCTTGGAGAAAGGCTTTGGTTGTTTTGGAAGCACTCAAGTCAGTTTTAATAGTGATTTGACTTTAAATAGCACTGTTTATGTTACTCACATGGTGACTGTACTTGACCAAACATACAGAACTGGATCAGTTTTGCTACTCAAATATTACAAATATATAAATAAACAATTATTAATAAATAAATAAACAAATATTACAGAATGTTTCTCATCACAAATCTTTAAATTGATGATAATCAAACTAAAACTAAATAAACTAGAACTAATTCAACTTAAACTAACTACACTAAAACTAACTAAACTAAAATTATTTACACTAAAACTTACTAAACTGAATCTAATTCAACTAAAACTAACTACACTAAAACTAACTAAACTAAAATTATTTACACTAAACCTTACTAAACTGAATCTAATTAAACTAAAACTAACTACACTAAAACTAACTAAACTAAAATTATTTACACTAAACCTTACTAAACTGAATAACATAACATAACAGTGGAAACTAATTCCATGTCTATTTATAACTGAGCCTAATAGTAGCATATATAGTGTAAATAACAGAGGACCTAAAACAGAACCTTGTGGAACTCCATATTTCACTCTTGTATAATTAGATGATACATTATTTATCTTTACAAACTGAAAGCGATCACTAAGGTAAGATGTGAACCAGGATAACGCTGTTCCTGTGATTCCAACTATATTTTCTAGCCTGTCCAAGAGAACAGTGTGATCTATAGTGTAAAAGCTGCACTTAGATCTAGTAACACCAGTAGAGATACGTGGTCCTGATCAGAGGCAAGAAGAAGATCATTTGTTATCTTAACTAAAGCTGTGTCTGTGCTGTGGTGGGTCTAAAACCAGATTGGAATTTTTCATATATGTTGTTCTTATGTAGATGAGAACAGAGTTGTCGAGCTACAGCCTTTTCTAAAATCTTAGCGATAAAAGGTAAATTGGAAATGGGTCTATAACTGGACAGTTCTCTGGGGTCAAGATTTGGCTTCTTTATCAAGGGTTTAATCACAGCTAGTTTAAAAGACTTAGGTACATGACCCAGACTAAGAGAAGAGTTGATGATAGTTAAGGTTTAATAATAGCTGGTAATACTTGTTTTAATAGTTTGTTGGAATCATATCGAGTGAGCATGTAGTAGAATTTGAAGAAGAGATTAGTTTTTCTAGTTCTGTCTGTTGAAGTGGACAGAATGTTTCTAGTGTTTCTTCTAAAACCACATTTTGTGCTGTTTGAGTCAAACCGGATGAAGGATAAGTTACTCGTATTGGTAGAACTTTTAGTCTAATATTCTCGATTTTGTTGAAAAAGTTCATGAAATCATTGCTGCTGTGGTCGGCGGGTATTTGAGGTTCAGTTCCTGATTTTTGGTAAGTTTTGCGATGGTGCTAAATAAAACTCTAGGATTGTTTTTGTTGTGTTCGATGAATGAGGACAGGTGTACTGAGTGTGTTTTAATAAGTGTCTTTCTATACCTGCTAAGGCTGTCCTTCCAAGCAGAGTGAAATACCTCTAGCTTGGTCACTCTCCATTTGCGCTCTAATTTCCGTACTGTCTGTCTTAAGGTGTCTCAACTTTATTGTTGTACCACGGAGCGAGCTTTTTTTGTTGCATCTTTTTAATTTTTATAGGTGCAACATTGTCTAAAGTTAGTCGGAGCGTATTTTCTACACAGTCAGTTAGTCTGTCTAGCTCTGTTGGGTCTGATGATGGAAAAATTATAGTTGATAAATCTGGAAGAGTTTCAATAAAGTGCTGAGATGTATTTGGCATTATTGAACGTTTCATGCAATAACGGGGTGTACATAAATTTTTACTAAGACTCAATTCATATGAAATTAGGTAGTGATCTGAAACTACTGAAGTCTGTGGAGGAACAGTAAGATTATGTATATCAACACCTAAAGTCAGAACTAGATCTAGTGTGTGATTACAGGAGTGTGTAGTTAGAGTCAGAACTAGATCTAGTGTGTGATTACAGGAGTGTGTAGGCCCTATTACATTCTGAGTGAGACCAACAGAGTCTAAGATGAGAAAGCCTTTTTTAATGGATCTGCTGAGTTTTCAAATTGAATATTAAAATCTCCTGTGATTATTACTTTACCCTGTACCCTGTACCATGTACCATGTACCCTGTACCCTGTACCATGTACCCTGTACCCTGTACCATGTACCCTGTACCATGTACCATGTACCCTGTACCCTGTTCCATGTACCCTGTACCCTGTTCCATGTACCCCGTACCCTGTACCCTGTACCATGTGCCCTGTACCATGTACCATGTACCCTGTTCCATGTACCCTGTCCCCTGTACCCTGTACCCTGTACCATGTACCCTGTACCATGTACCCTGTTCCATGTACCATGTACCCTGTACCCTGTACCATGTACCATGTACCCTTTACCCTGTACCCTGTACCCTGTACCATGTACCCTGTTCCATGTACCATGTACCCTGTACCATGTACCCTGTACCCTGTACCATGTACCCTGTACCATGTACCCTGTACCATGTACCCTGTACCCTGTACCATGTACCCTGTACCCTGTACCATGTACCCTGTACCAGCCTGTAGATACTTGCTAGTGGTGAGATCATAGCACTGGCTATAAAGGTAGGTGAACTCAGCATCAGGTCCAAAATCAAAGCAGATCTCTTTTTCAATGTTTCTAATCTGATCCTCCAGATCACGTCCCTGGCTTTCTGAGCAGCATCAATTAGACCCTGAGTCTCATCATCATAAGGTGGCAGGGCTTCTTCATCTCTCTTCTCTGGAGTCCTAACAGTAGAGGGAGCCTTATCAATGTCTTCTTCAGGATAATCATCATCATCATCTTCCTCCTACAATTTCTGGAACAGCAGATGATGGACAGTATAAAACATTAAGCAGCCCCTAGTATTAAAAAAGGATTGTCTCCCTTGAATGAATCCGACCTGATCGGGGGCAATAAATAAGACGGCGAGCCAAAATCTTCAATCAAATTTTAACATCTATGTTCAAAAGGGAGCTACGCCTGTAGCTGTCACAGAGATATGGGTCTTTACCTTTCTTGAGCAATAAGGAAATAGAAGCTGTAGACAGTGTAGGTGACAGGATCCCTGTTAAGAAGGAGTCAATATAAACCCTTACCAGATAAGAAACCAACAAATCAGAAAATAATTAGAAAAATTCTCCCAGAAATCCATCTGAGCATTCACACAAGGAGCCTATCACCTCACGTGATGCCCAAATCAGTCAACAAAGCTTCTCTACTTTAGGAAAGTCAGCTTATAGAAATGATCATGCAGTTTCTGATAAGTGGGAGGATTATCAGAACTATACAGAGCTACATAATAATCTAAAAATGTCTTCTTAATTTCACTGGAGTCTGAAACCACGCCCCCCGTCGTCGAGCGAACCCCCGGGACTGACTTAGCAACACTTGTTTCACCAGTAATTTCCCAGCTTTGTAGCTCGAAGTATGACTGTCTAGTTTTCTTTAATAAGGTCTCAGCTGAACGGCTAGTCAAGAAATCATATTCAGAATTTCACTGTAAACGTCTTTAATATAGCAAAGGGGAAGAATCAGTCCAAGTCCAGTTGACGTAACTCCTCAGAGATTGAGTTTATTCGGGATCTGTCCTTTTTTAACATGTACTGTGTAGGAAATAATTTGTCCACAAATAAAAGCTTTGAATGCTTCTCACAAAGTATCACTGCCTACCTCTGAATTGTCATGACGGTCAAAATTTGTTCACGAAGATAAACTTTAGCCTGATCATCCGAAAAGAACTGAGATTCCAAGGTTTATAGGAGGAGGTACTGAGGGCAACACTACCATCAACTGAAGTGGGAAACAACAATAGGGTGATATTGTGAGGTGCCGACCTGTTAAATACGACTATCATCCAGTAAAAAGAAGTCGATTCTAGAAAAAGAATGGAGAACCGGTGAGAAGAGGAATAGACTCCTCCCAGTGGATTACCAGCACGCCAGGGATCAGACAAGCCAACTGACCCCTGGTTATCTAATATGGTAGAGGCAGATTTGGATGGGGTGGAGCATGAGGACGCTGATCTATCTAGAACTGGATCTAACACCTGATTAAAGTCTCCTCCAGTGATTACTGGATGACTGTCTGCGTTTGGTAAATGGAAGAAAATTTAAAAAAAAGAAATATTATCCTCCACAGGAGCAAAGACTGAGACCACTATTACTGACACACCCTGTAATCACCTGAACCAATTACACATCAACCACTAGAGTCGACTATCAAATTTGATAGTTCAAACAAGGTATCTCTGTGAATGATGATTGCTGCCCCTCTAGAGAGCCGGGGTTCGCGCGAGGCTAAAGGCTAGCCCTAGCCGCCCGGCTATACCATCGCTATTCCTCGCAAACGTCTGCTCGATAATAAACTGGACTGCATTCGACTCCAGCGAGCGACCCAGCGAGAGTTCAGAGACTGCTGTGCTCTAGTCTTTGTGGAATCGTGGCTCAGCGACAGACTGAGGACCCGCGACTCGGCCTTCAGAGTGGGTGACAAGGCGGCCCTAAATAAAGCAAGAGCCAAATTGTCACGAGCCATCCGAGAGGCAAAGCGCGCTCACGCCCAGAGGATCCACAACCACTTCCAGGACACGGGTGACACGCGGCGCATGTGGCAGGGCATCCAGGAAATCACACACTACAGGACAATGCCACCATCCTGTGACAGTGATGCCTTCCTCCCCGATGCCCTAAACGACTTTTATGCACGGTTTGAGGCTCAGAACAACACGTTGGTGAGCAGGATCACACCCAAGATCACACCCAAGATCACACCCAAGCCAGACGAGCAGGCGCTGTGCCTGACTGCAGTGGACGTGAGGAAAACTCTGCGCAGAGTCAACCCACGGAAAGCTGCAGGACCAGACAACATCCCTGGCAGAGTGCTCAGAGAGACACGGACATCTTCAACGTCTCCCTGCGCAGCTCCACTGTCCCAACGTGCCTCAAGACCACCACCATCGTCCCCGTGCCGAAGAAGTCCACGGTGTCCTGCCTCAATGACTACCACCCCGTAGCTCTCACGCCCATCATCATGAAGTGCTTCGAGAGGCTAGTCATGAGGAACATCAAGATCCAACTCCCCTCTTCATTGGACCCCCTGCAATTTGCATATCGTCCCAACCGCTCCACGGACGATGTCATCACCACCACCCTTCATCTCTCCCTTACCCACCTGGAGAAGAAGGACACCTACGTCAGAACGCTGTTCATAGACTTCAGTTCAGCATTCAACACCATCATCCCACAGAATCTCACCAGGAAGTAAAGCCTGCTGGGCCTCAACACCCCCCTGTGCAACTGGATCCTGGACTTCCTGACAGGGAGGCCCCAGATAGTCCGGTTCGGGAACAGCAGCTCCAGCACCATCACCATGAACACTGGGGCACCCCAGGGCAGTGTACTGAGTCCTCTGTTCACCCTGCTGACTCATGACTGTGCAAAGCAACCAGCATTGTGTATCACCCACCTTCACACAGACTGTTCTCCCTCCTGCCATCAGGAAGAAGGTACCACATCGTCCGGTCCAACACGACCAACAGCTTCTTCCCCCAAGACTTCAGACTCTCTCTCTCTCTCTACTCTCTCTCTCTCTCTACTCTCTCTCTCTACTCTCTCTCTCTCTCTACTCTCTCTCTCACTGTACTCTCTCTCTACTCTCTCTACTGTCTCTCTCTCTACTCTCTCACTCTACTCTCTCTCTCTCTCTACTGTCTCTCTATCTACTCTCTCTCTCTCTCTCTCTACTCTCTCTCTCACTCTACTCTCTCTCTCACTCTACTCTCTCTCTACTCTCTCTACTGTCTCTCTACTCTCTCTACTCTCTCTCTACTCTCTCTCTCTCTCTCTCTCTACTCTCTCCTCTCTCTCTCTCTCTCTCTCTCTACTCTCTCTACTCTCTCTCTCTCCTCTCTCTCTCTCTCACTCTCTCTCTCTACTCTCTCTCTCTCTCTCTCTACTCTCTCTCTCTCTCTCTACTCTCTCTACTCTCTCTCTCTCTCTACTCTCTCTCTCTCTCTACTCTCTCTACTCTACTCTCTCTCTCTCTCTCTCTCTATCTCTCTCTCTCTACTCTCTCTACTCTCTCTCTCTCTCTACTCTACTCGCTCTCTCTCTCTCTCTATCTCTCTCTCTCTACTCTCTCTCTCTACTCTACTCTCTCTCTCTCTACTCTCTCTACTCTACTCTCTCTCGCTCTCTCTCTCTCTACTCTCTCTTGTTGTGTTGTGTCTGTACTGTGTTGTGTTCTGTCTGTACTTTGTTTATTTGTCTGTACTGTGTTGTGTTGTGTTGTGTTGTCTGTACTGTGTTGTGTTCTCTCTGTACTGTGTTGTGTCTGTACTGTGTTGTTTTGTCTGTACTGTGTTGTGTTGTGTTGTGTTGTCTGTACTGTGTTGTGTTCTGTCTGTACTGTGTTGTGTCTGTCTGTACTGTGTTGTGTTCTGCCTGTACTGTGTTGTGTTGTGTTGTGTTGTCTGTACTGTGATGTGTTCTGTCTGTACTGTGTTGTGTTCTGTCTGTACTGTGTTGTGTTGTGTAGTCTTTACTGTGTTGTGTAGTCTGTACTGTGTTGTGTTCTGTCTTTACTGTGTTGTGTTCTGTCTGTACTGTGTTGATTTGTCTGTACTGTGTTGTGTTGTCTGTACTGTGTTGTGTTTTGTCTGTACTGTGTTGTGTTGTGTTGTGTTGTGTTGTCTGTACTGTGTTGTGTTCTGTCTGTGCTGTGTTGTGTTGTGTTGTCTGTACTGTGTTGTTTTCTGTCTGTACTGTGTTGTTTTCTGTCTGCACTGTGTTGTGTTGTGTCTGTACTGTGTTGTGTTGTGTTGTGTCTGTACTGTGTTGTGTTGTGTCTGTACTTTGTTGTGTTCTGTCTGTACTGTGTTTTGTTGTCTGTACTGTGTTGTGTTGTCTGTACTGTGTTGTGTTGTCTGTACTGTGTTGTGTTCTGTCTGTACTGTGTTCTGTCTGTACTGTGTTGTGTAGTCTGTACTGTGTTGTGTAGTCTGTACTGTGTTGTGTTCTGTCTTTACTGTGTTGTGTTCTGTCTGTACTGTGTTGTGTGTTGTCTGTACTGTGTTGTACTGTGTTGTGTTCTGTCTGTACTGTGTTGTGTTGTGTTGTCTGTACTGTGTTGTTTTCTGTCTGTACTGTGTTGTACTGTGTTGTGTTCTGTCTGTACTGTGTTGTGTTCTGTCTGTACTGTGTTGTGTTGTCTGTACTGTGTTGTGTCTGTACTGTGTTGTGTTCTGTCTGAACTGTGTTGTGTCTGTACTGTGTTGTGTTGTCTGTACTGTGTTGTGTTGTCTGTACTGTGTTGTGTTCTGTCTGTACTGTGTTCTGTCTGTACTGTGTTGTGTAGTCTGTACTGTGTTGTGTAGTCTGTACTGTGTTGTGTTCTGTCTTTACTGTGTTGTGTTCTGTCTGTACTGTGTTGATTTGTCTGTACTGTGTTGTGTTGTGTTGTCTGTACTGTGTTGTGTTCTGTCTGTACTGTGTTGTGTCTGTACTGTGTTGTGTTGTCTGTACTGTGTTGTGTTGTCTGTACTGTGTTGTGTTCTGTCTGTACTGTGTTCTGTCTGTACTGTGTTGTGTTGTCTGTACTGTGTTGTGTAGTCTGTACTGTGTTGTGTTCTGTCTTTACTGTGTTGTGTTGTGTCTGTACTGTGTTGTGTTCTGTCTGAACTCTGTTGTGTCTGTACTGTGTTGTGTTGTCTGTACTGTCTTGTGTTGTGTCTGTACTGTGTTGTGTTGTATTGTGTTGTCTGTACTGTGTTTTGTTCTGTCTGTACTGTGTTGTGTCTGTCTGTACTGTGTTGTGTTCTGCCTGTACTGTGTTGTGTTGTGTTGTGTTGTCTGTACTGTGATGTGTTCTGTCTGTACTGTGTTGTGTTCTGTCTGTACTGTGTTGTGTTGTGTAGTCTTTACTGTGTTGTGTAGTCTGTACTGTGTTGTGTTCTGTCTTTACTGTGTTGTGTTCTGTCTGTACTGTGTTGATTTGTCTGTACTGTGTTGTGTTGTCTGTACTGTGTTGTGTTTTGTCTGTACTGTGTTGTGTTGTGTTGTGTTGTCTGTACTGTGTTGTGTTGTGTTGTCTGTACTGTGTTGTTTTCTGTCTGTACTGTGTTGTTTTCTGTCTGCACTGTGTTGTGTTGTGTCTGTACTGTGTTGTGTTGTGTTGTGTCTGTACTGTGTTGTGTTGTGTCTGTACTTTGTTGTGTTCTGTCTGTACTGTGTTTTGTTGTCTGTACTGTGTTGTGTTGTCTGTACTGTGTTGTGTTGTCTGTACTGTGTTGTGTTCTGTCTGTACTGTGTTCTGTCTGTACTGTGTTGTGTAGTCTGTACTGTGTTGTGTAGTCTGTACTGTGTTGTGTTCTGTCTTTACTGTGTTGTGTTCTGTCTGTACTGTGTTGATTTGTCTGTACTGTGTTGTGTTGTGTTGTGTTGTCTGTACTGTGTTGTGTGTTGTCTGTACTGTGTTGTACTGTGTTGTGTTCTGTCTGTACTGTGTTGTGTTGTGTTGTCTGTACTGTGTTGTTTTCTGTCTGTACTGTGTTGTACTGTGTTGTGTTCTGTCTGTACTGTGTTGTGTTCTGTCTGTACTGTGTTGTGTTGTCTGTACTGTGTTGTGTCTGTACTGTGTTGTGTTCTGTCTGAACTGTGTTGTGTCTGTACTGTGTTGTGTTGTCTGTACTGTGTTGTGTTGTCTGTACTGTGTTGTGTTCTGTCTGTACTGTGTTCTGTCTGTACTGTGTTGTGTAGTCTGTACTGTGTTTTGTAGTCTGTACTGTGTTGTGTTCTGTCTTTACTGTGTTGTGTTCTGTCTGTACTGTGTTGATTTGTCTGTACTGTGTTGTGTTGTGTTGTCTGTACTGTGTTGTGTTCTGTCTGTACTGTGTTGTGTCTGTACTGTGTTGTGTTGTCTGTACTGTGTTGTGTTGTCTGTACTGTGTTGTGTTCTGTCTGTACTGTGTTGTGTCTGTACTGTGTTGTGTTGTCTGTACTGTGTTGTGTAGTCTGTACTGTGTTGTGTTCTGTCTTTACTTTGTTTATTTGTCTGTACTGTGTTGTGTTGTGTTGTGTTGTCTGTACTGTGTTGTGTTCTCTCTGTACTGTGTTGTGTCTGTACTGTGTTGTTTTGTCTGTACTGTGTTGTGTTGTGTTGTGTTGTCTGTACTGTGTTGTGTTCTGTCTGTACTGTGTTGTGTCTGTCTGTACTGTGTTGTGTTCTGCCTGTACTGTGTTGTGTTGTGTTGTGTTGTCTGTACTGTGATGTGTTCTGTCTGTACTGTGTTGTGTTCTGTCTGTACTGTGTTGTGTTGTGTAGTCTTTACTGTGTTGTGTAGTCTGTACTGTGTTGTGTTCTGTCTTTACTGTGTTGTGTTCTGTCTGTACTGTGTTGATTTGTCTGTACTGTGTTGTGTTGTCTGTACTGTGTTGTGTTTTGTCTGTACTGTGTTGTGTTGTGTTGTGTTGTCTGTACTGTGTTGTGTTGTGTTGTCTGTACTGTGTTGTTTTCTGTCTGTACTGTGTTGTTTTCTGTCTGCACTGTGTTGTGTTGTGTCTGTACTGTGTTGTGTTGTGTTGTGTCTGTACTGTGTTGTGTTGTGTCTGTACTTTGTTGTGTTCTGTCTGTACTGTGTTTTGTTGTCTGTACTGTGTTGTGTTGTCTGTACTGTGTTGTGTTGTCTGTACTGTGTTGTGTTCTGTCTGTACTGTGTTCTGTCTGTACTGTGTTGTGTAGTCTGTACTGTGTTGTGTAGTCTGTACTGTGTTGTGTTCTGTCTTTACTGTGTTGTGTTCTGTCTGTACTGTGTTGATTTGTCTGTACTGTGTTGTGTTGTGTTGTGTTGTCTGTACTGTGTTGTGTGTTGTCTGTACTGTGTTGTACTGTGTTGTGTTCTGTCTGTACTGTGTTGTGTTGTGTTGTCTGTACTGTGTTGTTTTCTGTCTGTACTGTGTTGTACTGTGTTGTGTTCTGTCTGTACTGTGTTGTGTTCTGTCTGTACTGTGTTGTGTTGTCTGTACTGTGTTGTGTCTGTACTGTGTTGTGTTCTGTCTGAACTGTGTTGTGTCTGTACTGTGTTGTGTTGTCTGTACTGTGTTGTGTTGTCTGTACTGTGTTGTGTTCTGTCTGTACTGTGTTCTGTCTGTACTGTGTTGTGTAGTCTGTACTGTGTTGTGTAGTCTGTACTGTGTTGTGTTCTGTCTTTACTGTGTTGTGTTCTGTCTGTACTGTGTTGATTTGTCTGTACTGTGTTGTGTTGTGTTGTCTGTACTGTGTTGTGTTCTGTCTGTACTGTGTTGTGTCTGTACTGTGTTGTGTTGTCTGTACTGTGTTGTGTTGTCTGTACTGTGTTGTGTTCTGTCTGTACTGTGTTCTGTCTGTACTGTGTTGTGTTGTCTGTACTGTGTTGTGTAGTCTGTACTGTGTTGTGTTCTGTCTTTACTGTGTTGTGTTGTGTCTGTACTGTGTTGTGTTCTGTCTGAACTCTGTTGTGTCTGTACTGTGTTGTGTTGTCTGTACTGTGTTGTGTTCTGTCTGTACTGTGTTGTGTTGTGTCTGTACTGTGTTGTGTTGTGTTTTGTCTGTACTGTGTTGTGTTCTGTCTGTACTGTGTTGTGTTGTGTTGTGTTGTCTGTACTGTGTTGTGTTCTGTCTGTACTGTGTTGTGTTCTGTCTGTACTGTGTTGTGTTGTCTGTACTGTGTTGTGTTGTCTGTACTGTGTTGTGTTCTGTCTGTACTGTGTTCTGTCTGTACTGTCTTGTGTAGTCTGTACTGTGTTGTGTAGTCTGTACTGTGTTGTGTTGTGTAGTCTTTACTGTGTTGTGTTCTGTCTGTACTGTGTTGTGTTGTCTGTACTGTGTTGTGTTCTGTCTGTACTGTGTTTTGTCTGTACTGTCTTGTGTTGTCTGTACTGTGTTTTGTTCTGTCTGTACTGTGCTGTGTTGTGTTGTGTTGTCTGTACTGTGTTGTGTCTGTCTGTACTGTGTTTTGTTGTCTGTACTGTGTTGTGTCTGTACTGTGTTGTGTTTTGTCTGTACTGTGTTGTGTTGCGTTGTGTTGTCTGTACTGTGTTGTGTTCTGTCTGTATTGTGTTGTGTCTGTCTGTACTGTGTTGTGTTCTGTCTGTACTGTGTTGTGTTGTCTGTACTGTGTTGTGTTCTGTCTGTACTGTGTTGTGTTGTCTGTACTGTGTTGTGTCTGTACTGTGTTGTGTTCTGTCTGAACTATGTTGTGTCTATACTGTGTTGTGTTCTGTCTGTACTGTGTTGTGTTCTGTCTGTACTGTGTTGTGTTGTGTTGTCTGTACTGTGCTGTGTTGTCTGTACAGTGTTGTGTTCTGTCTGTACTGTGTTGTGTTCTGTCTGTACTGTGTTGTGTTGTGTTGTCTGTACTGTGTTGTGTTGTCTGTACTGTGTTGTGTTGTGTCTGTTCTGTGTTGTGTTGTCTGTACTGTGTTGTGTTGTCTGTGTACTGTGTTGTATGTGTACTGTGTTGTGTTGTCTGTGTACTGTGTTGTCTGTACTGTGTTGTGTTGTCTGTATGTATAGACAGTCTGTATGTACTGTCTATGTTGCTCTATGGTTCTGGAGGAACGTTGTTTCGTTTCACTGTGTACTCTGTATGTAGTTGAAATGACAATAAAATCCACTTGACTTGACTTGACTTGAGCCAAAGCAGCCACACCAATAACAGTAGACTCCACACCAGCTACTGCAGGACAACACACACTGGAACCAGCAGCAGTACCTCTAGCTGGTTCAGGGTACAGAGACACAGCAGTAGACCCCACACCAGCTACTGCAGGACAACACACGCTGGAACCAGCAGCAGTATCTCTAGCTGTTCAGGGTACAGAGACACAGCAGTAGACCCCACACCAGCTACTGAAGGACAACACACACTGGAACCAGATTCCAGCAGTACACGTCCTTCTGTACCCACAGTGCACTGCGGGACTGGGTGAACGTCAGCCGGACGACTAAACGGACTCTCTGCTCAGTAACTAGACACCAGTTCTTCAGGTTCCTCTTAAAGAGGATCAGATCAGCACGTTTCAGGAGAAGGAGACCTACATAGTGAAAACACTACAACTAAGCAGGACCACCCATGACACTCCAAGTTCCTGAGAGGTGGGACAGGAGTCTTTAGGACAGTCGTTGGTGTTGCTCAGAGAGAGCTGCAGTAAAGGATCTGGGACTGTTCCTGAAAGGGTTACATCACCCTGTCTGGAAAAACTGTTTCAGCAAGTATCATGATTTACCTGGTTCAACAGTTCTGTTCATGTTCCAAGATCAACTCACTCTTCATCACTCTGACTACTCACTCTTCTCTCTTTATTAGTCAGAGTGATTGACACAGAGACGTCTAAATAGTGAGTAGTCAGAGTGATGAAGAGTGAGTTGAAAATCACTGCCTCGTTTTTATTAGTGTACCAACGTTTTCAGACTTGGTCTGTTGCTCAACACACCTACTAGGTTAAGGATTAAGCTGATGTACCTTTTCATTCCAGTTTCAGGACTTTCTATCACAGAAACTCTATTTAACATTCTGTAAATAAAGAACTTCACGTTCTTCTTCACATCTTAAAAACAGGGGCATGTTTAGCACCGTGTTACATGAACTGTGCTAATGTCCAGTAATCGTTTGGGAATTGAGAACGCCACTTCAGCTGCTCAACAGTCCAGGGTCTACGTTTTGCCTTGTCTTGTCCTGCCTGCATAGATTTCTCTGGAAGTCTGTTAACTACCATGTGTGTGGTTGTGGTTAAATCTCTGATCTTGCAGTTGTATGTTGGGAAATTGTCCATAAACTGTTGTTTTATATCTTTTATATCTAAACCTGACAGCATCACGTTCATCTGTTTAAACGTTTCCACAAACTTCCTTATCACATATTGCCATGTCCCAACCTTTTTAAATAATGTAAATAAATTATATATATATATATATATATATATATATAAAAGTTTATATAGTTTATTATCAACATGTTAAAAACCACTATCATCTGTTTAAATTTCTTGGAATCGGGTTTGTAGTGTTAACTGTGTATATTTTAATAACATCCAAAATTGGATTTTCCCAATTTTCAAAAAAAAAATGTAAAGCTTGTGTTAAAACTGCTGCAGTGACTCTTTTCAAATTTTGACCAATCCAAACTTTTAAATGTACCTAATTTAATAATTAATATTAATTTAATAATTGATAATTTAATCATGCAGAATCACAATTTACAGAGTAAACAAAATAAAATACAGAACTATAAGTTGTTGTCTTTTTTAAATGCATGACACATTCATCTGTTTGGTGTGTCTGTGAAATTGTCCTTTTTAGACAAAATGAATAAAAAGTCTGGTCCAGTCTCCAGTTCAGCTGTAAGATGTCCATGTAGACCTAAATAAACATGCTGGACAAATTAGGACGACTGTAAAAACTTCACTGTGGACCAGACGTAGAGAGAGACCTTGGGACACTTTTTGGGAAACCTTGTGCAGAAAGTCCAACTCCAGTCACAGAGAGTGAAGGGGATGAGGACATGGGTGTAGATTTAGAGTCTTCTGTAGGTTCTCCTTAGGGTGCAGTAGACTGGACCAAAGAGAGGTCTGATTCAGAACACAGTTCAGAGTCCAGTTCTTTCTCTGACACTGTCTCTAGCTGGGCTGTACAGTTTGGTCTTTCTCTGGTTGCTTTGACAACACTGCTCAGCAAACTTCATGTGTACCATGTTGATCTTTCAAAGGATGCAAGGACCCTGCTTGAGACCACAACAAATAACACTACGGTGGAAAGGTGGGGGGACAGGACCACCACTTTGGGATTCTGTCATCACTTAAAAGTACACTTTCTCAGAGCGTACACACTCTCGCTGATCAGTTCATCTGAAAGTGGTACATAAATATAGACTTCATTTGTTTAAGAGTCCGGCACGACTGGAATGTCTTATAGACTCTGTTAGTGAACTTAAACATGAAACATTAAACATAGACTAATACAATCTCAATCAATTTGTTTAAATATCTTAATTAATATAAGAATATTAGATCCAGTGTCTAGCTGCAGTGTTTCTGAATGAAGGTTTGGTTTATTTAATATAAGATCACTGAACTCTAAGACTCTTGTTGTAAATGATACAATAATGTATCATAAAATTGATGTATTGTGTCTCACAGAAACGTGATTAAACCTGAGGAACATCTTATTAAATGAAGCTCCTGTAGGCTATAAGTATGTACAGCCCCAGACTGTCCGGTAAAGGAGGGGTATATGTGTCATTCATAAAAATATCATTAGACATGAGTCAGAAACACAATCTCACTTTCAATGCTATTGAAATTCTTTTCATGACCATCACCAACCCGACCACTAACAGAAGTGTAGTCACCCTAGTCAGCATTTATAGACCACCAGGACCACCAGGACCTTATTCTGAACTCTTAAAAGAATTTAGTGACAGATCTAGCAGTGATCACTGATACAGTAATAACTGCAGGAGATTTTAATATTCACTTTGAAAACTCAGCAGATCCATTAAAAAAGACTTTCTCATCTTAAACTCCACACTTTATTAAAATCCTTCTGGATTTATCAACCTTAGTTTCTCCTCCACTAAATCCAACAGAGCTAGACAGACTAGCCCACCGCATAGAAGACTCACTCAGATCACCTTTAGACAATGCTGCACCTATAAAAACTACAATGCAGACTACCCTAAGGGGTAGGCCTGTTACTCCTTCAGCCAGCAGAGGGCGACCACAGTGAGGCACGGCTGCTCCTGGGAACTCCAAGTCCCAGAATTCATGAGGCCAATCAGTGAGAACTGGCTGCACCTGCTGGAACCTCTACATAAGACTGTGACCAACACTCTCTGTTGTCACACCTTTGTAGAGGAGTGACTGTCAAGTCAAGTCAAGTCAAGTCAAGTCAAGTCAAGTCAAGTCAAGTCAAGTCAAGTCAAGTCAAGTCAAGTCAAGTCAAGTCGTTTGAAGTGGGGTTTAAACCTATTCTTCACTGTTGAGGTATTTTGGTTTTGTTGGTTTCTGGGACTTTCTGTTTGTTTGCCGTCATTTTGGCTTTTCCTTTGTTTTACATTTTCCCGCCTTTTTCTGCCCTGTATTTCTGGGGTGTTATTTCACTTCCCACCAGTGCCCCTCAGTGGTGCTACAGTAACTCCCTCAGCCCACAAACCCAAGGTGGCCAATTCAGGTTTAGCTCAGTCACAAACACATCCAGTCCCCCTTTATTCCATTTCTGTTACTTATAAACAATATTTTATTCCACCTTATATTTTTCTGTCTTGAGTATATTAAAACCCAGTCTCTCTGGCTTACCTTCTGTACTTAAGTCTGCTCCCTCAACTGTCCTCTGACAAATCCCAGTAACCTATCAATCATCTGATTTGAACAACCCAAACTGTGATTTTAGAAGAAAGACTAGAAATCAGAACCAGAAACACTTATCAGCATTATCAGTGTAACATGCACACTCGATACATTTCCAACAAGCCTATTAAAACAAGTATTACCAGCTATTATTAAACCTTAACTATCATCAACCCTTCTCTTAGTCTGGGTCATGTACCTAAGTCTTTTAAACTAGCTGTGATAAAACCCTTGATAAAGAAGCCAAATCTTGACCCCAGAGAACTGTCCAGTTATAGACCCATTTCCAATTTACCTTTTATCTCTAAGATTTTAGAAAAGGCTGTAGCTCGACAACTCTGTTCTCATCTACATAAGAACAACATATATGAAAAATTCCAATCTGGTTTTAGACCCACCACAGCACAGAGACAGCTTTAGTTAAGATAACAAATGATCTTCTTCTTGTCTCTGAGCAGGACCACGTATCTCTACTGGTGTTACTAGATCTAAGTGCAGCTTTTGACACTATAGATCAGATATTCTCTCAGACAGACTAGAAAATATAGTTGGAATCACAGGAACAGCGTTATCCTGGTTCACATCTTACCTTAGTGATCGCTTTCAGTTTGTAAAGATAAATAATGTATCATCTAATTATACAAGAGTGAAATATGGAGTTCCACAAGGTTCTGTTTTAGGTCCTCTGTTATTTACACTATATATGCTACCATTAGGCTCAGTTATAAATAGACCTGGAATTAGTTTCCACTGTTATGCTGATGATACACAGCTGTACATATCAGACCAGATGATAAATCCAGATTAGATAAGATAGATTGTGTAAGAGAAACCCCTTCCGACGCTACTGATGATCCCGAGGAGGCTTGTTTACTGAAGGACAGAGAAGAAATTCTAAGTTATTTAAACTCTGTACATAACCCTAACCCTAGCTCTGGAGTTAGTAGAATAACTAACAGTTGTTTGTAATGTGAAATATAACATATAGATGTGGTATTTGTTGAATTGTGTTAATGTACACAGAGAAGGAAATTCTCGAGTCTGTAGATAATCTAATAAAAAGACGTTGTAGGAGCTGCTGTTTCATTTATTCAGATTCCTCCTCCGTGGAAAAAGTGGACCGGATTTAGGGATCAAACTCCCGGGCTGAAAAAGGGGCCCACTCTGGCCCTGAACCTCACTGACTTCTCTGTGGTACCTGGTTCTCTGTGGTACCTGATTCAGTAGTATCTGGTTCTCTGTGGTACCTGGTTCTCTGTGGTACCTGGTTCAGTTGTACCTGTTTAGAAATCTTGGTGTGTTGATTGATTCAGATCTGGCGTTTAACCGACACAAACAGCGTTTCTTCACCTCCGAAACGTTTTTAAAGTTACGAAATACATTATCGCTACTCCTGGGAGACTTGGGGACATTTTTCAATATTTTACAGCTTTCACTGGCACCTGGCACACCCTAGGAGTGCCACCCAATGGAATTGTATTTATTTATTTATTTATTTATTTTATTTCCAGCGATTTCCCGCTGTGGGAGCCTCCAGGAGATCATGGGTCTCATGCTCCCTGGTAGAGCCACTTTACAGAATAGTTTTTAAGCACTTATCAGCCAGGGGAGCTTCTGGAAGTTCTCTGCAGGCCCAGAATACCTAGTGAAGATTCTCGTGCCCATGAAAGTGCCAACTTGCTGACTGGAGGACTGAATTTTGTTATATAAAAAGTCACCAACTGGTTGCAGGGCTAAACCAGACGTTGTGGGAAGAGGTTAAAATTTTGTAGTTTTACTGAAAAATTAAGATTAAAGTCAAGGAAGTCCATAAAGTTGTATTTTGTCTTTCACATAAAGCCTATAAGGTTAAGATAAGTCTATGGATGGCTACTGCTACGAAAATCAGCAGCAACCGATTATATATGAAAAGTCACTGACTAGGTCCAGGGCTACCAGAAGTTGTGAGAAGTTGGGGTTTGTAAGAAACTCAGGCTGATTCTGCCAGGCCCGTTCCCCTGGCTGTGGTTTTTCTAGATAGTAGGTAGGGACAGTGGGAATCTCCTTCATCCATTCATGTGCGTCACTAATTAGATGATGAGGCATTTGGCTACTTTAGAGAGTCTTATTTAATCTCACTGTTTACTCATGCTTCATTGAATTTCCTTACTTTGAGATCAAGACTGGGTGGATTAATGCCCTGATTACACCTAATCCAAGACCAGGTTGGCAGCTCACTAGCATCATCCATAGTGACCCTATCGGATCATGGTCTGTTTTAGATTCAGCTGGGGGGAGCCGAACCCGGCAGGTCATGGGTGCCACCCTTCGTTTCTCTTTGACCACAAGCATCTTCCCTGTGCTCCTGGCCCCCGTCCTCACCGATATGAAACCCTCTTAATCAGCAAGTCGAGCAGGACCGGTGCATGGGAAGCGAGTTTCCCTTTCGGTATCCACCTCAGGGCTTCAGGAGCCGACATTGTTGGTATGGTTTGCCTTGGCACTCATCTTAACGCAGCTGGGTCTCTCACCCTGACACACAAGCACGTCCTGCTCAAACCAGTGCAGCTAGAATTGTTATAATCCCCAACCACACCAGCCGCAAGAACAATCTTCTGGCCATCCCTCCCTGAGTATGGTAATTCTGGATGACGCACCTCCAAAACAACTAAAGAGCCCCCGTTCCTAGGGATCAGTGCTCAGCAAACCAACTTCTTCAGGTAGTGGAATGAACTGCACCAACACCCTTGACCCAGATGACGCATCTGCGTGGTGAGGAGGAATCGCTCTTCCATATTGATTCCTTTTCAGGACTCAGACGGCGGCCTAACTCTGGCGGGCGATTTGCTTGTCACATCCTGGGCTTTGACCTTGTCCGAAATATCTTTGAGATCCAGCAGACCCACAAGTTGGGGAGAAGCATTCATTCATAATGATGCCAGGCATCGAATGGTGCTCTACCCCTGGTAGATACACCTGCAATACTTTGCTGTTAGCTTGTGCTGACCAGACCCCATCCCACTGAAGCCTGATGGGTTGCCTCTCTTAGCCATCCTAAGAAGGATGTTACCAGCAGGTACCACTAGGAGGTGGAGGCCTGCGATGCTGTCTAAGACTCTACTGAGCCCAGTCACCCACGCCGGGTTCTACATGTAGAGTCATAGTTACTCCCGCTGTTTACCCGCGCTTCATTGAATTTCTTCACTTTGACAACCACTCAGGCTGGCAGGTGACTCCTCTTTCTGTGTTTTAGGCTCACCCATCGAGCAACCAACCAGCCAATGTATTGACTAAGTGGCGGCTTAGTAGCGTCAAAAAGCCTCAGTCCTCATGACTTCCTGGCGGCAAACCATACTATAAGGATGTCAGATACATATGCCCTTCCTAATCATTACCGATTCCACCCAGAGGCCCCCATGGGGAAACCAAAGACTCGGACCAGCAAAACACCAAACTGGGAGGCGATCGTACTCTTTAGACAGCTGTGGGTTTTGATCTTGAAAGAGAGTAAGGAGCAAACTCCAGGGCCTGCTTTCCCTGCACCAGAAGTATGTCCAGCCTCAAGACTTTTCACGGTGCACAGTCCAGTTCCAGCGCTCGACCTCCACCACCAACACCAACACAATTTGTGGTGCATCCTTATCTTCAACCTCTGCGTGGAAGGTCAACCACCCAAGATGTGAGCTGCGGATTCCAACCCTCCAGAGCTGATTGGTCCTCACTAGCTGCACAAAGAGAATCTCATTGGCTTATTTTTATCTATAAACTGCTCTCTGGCCATTTGCCAGCTTACATCTCTTCTCTGATTTCAATAAATAACAATAATTATCAGACTGGCTCTAGTGGCTGGATCACCTGTCAGACTCACTCTAGTGGCTGGATCACCTGTCAGACTCACTCTAGTGGCTGGATCACCTGTCAGACTCACTCTAGTGGCTGGATCTCCTGTCAGACTCACTCTAGTGGCTGGATCTCCTGTCAGACTGGCTCTAGTGGCTGGATCACCTGTCAGACTGGCTCTAGTGGCTGGATCACCTGTCAGGTACCGAGAGTTTTAGTGAACTGGGAGAATCTGCTTTTAGCTACAGCGAGCTGGATCACTGAACCATTTTAAACTTTTAGTTTCTAATCACCATCAGAAATCCTGTGATTGTTTTAAATGATTAAATTAGGATTTTATTTTTATATTATTATTATTATTATTATTATTATTATTATTTTTATTTTTTTTACACTTGTTTTATTTTACTTTTATTTTAGTTATTTTTTATTTTTTATTATTATTATCTTTTTTATTTTTATTATTTTATTATTATAATGATCCTTTTTTTATCGTGACTGTTATTTTTTATTAGCATTTCAACTTAATATCTTGGTGCATGTAATGTTTATTTTATATTCTTTTATACTTTTCTAACATTTTTTACATTGTATTGTTTATGCATCTATATTAAATGTTTATTTAAAATTAGTATTTTATTTATTTTTGCTCATTTTATTTTCAATCCCTTTAACTGTATATGCTCGGCTGCATTGAAAATGAGGGTCATCCCTCAGTGTATTTCTGAGAATAAATAAAGGTTTATTGATTGATTGATAGAAATACAAAAAGGCTTGGAAGTTTAAAACTGTACTTACTCATCAGTTATTTCAGCAGTGAAACAGATGCAGAAATCAAGGAAGAACAAAGCGACTGGTCTTAAATCTGTAAGGATTCAGACTCGAGAGGTGAAGTACGATCCATGTGCAAGGCTTTTAACCCAGAGCAGGGTATAAACAACACCAAAACAAGTCCAGGGCTCGATAAGGCAAGAGTTCCACTGCAGCAGGAGGCAGATAGCCCGAGGCTGCTTATCGGTCCTTGGAGGAGGCTGGATGGACTGGGTGACCACTGGTGTGAGCTGCAACGTGCCTGTAGAGCTTTGAGGTCCGTGAATGCATCCTCTGCTGCTGTATTCCAGGGAAGGTGTTTTGTCTTACCTTTACCTCCAAAAAGCTCTGTAATCTCTTCACTGTATTAGAAAGAGGACACTCCGTAACGGCCGGACATTCCCCATGTCCATCTGCACCCCTTCCGCACTGATGACACCCCAAAAAGGAGATCCGGGATTGGTGGAACCGGGGATTGTCTGGAGTTCGCATGAGCTCCTCCACAGTCTCCTCCACAGTCTGGTATAAAACTAGAAAACATGTTCCACAGCCCGAACTAACTCAGCAGCGCAGCTTCTCTGACACTTGTTAACCTGCAAACTCATTGGCTCATAGTTCCACTGAGTGTTTTCAGTTTCAACCAATCAGAGTGCAGCATTGCTGTACCACTTGATAAATTGTGCAAACAAAGCTGTTTTTACAGGCCTTGGCCATGGGTGGCGCCCACACGCTCTGAGCACGTGCCTCTCGCACGCTTCTGTCATGTTTGTGCTCATGCTGGTGACTCAAGGTTTTTTTTTTTTTTTTTTTTTTTGAGGGGGGGGGTGCAGTCAGCTTATCGAAATATACATGCTGCAGTGGTTAAGTTTGTGGGGACTGTATTTTAGGACAGATAGTACGAGGAGGTCCCAGGGTAAGTGAGGACAACAGGTTCATTTGCAGCTAGAGACCCGCAGTTGGAGTGTTTAGCCACTAGATGTCACCCAGAAACCACAAGACAGGACACTGTTGTCTGGATACTTTTGGTTGCAGGATGATTCTTAGCAGTGACACTGAGATGTTTTCACACTCCAGCAGAACTGTTGTCTGATCCACTGTTAATCAGGCATTCAGATAAAAGTAACGTTACAGTTTTGTCTAGTACATACAATCTGACAGTGTTAAAGGAAGACATACGTTACTCTGAGTTAAAGTGAAATGATGCTACATATTCAGTAGTTAAGTTTAACTCAGGATAAGTACATAAGTCTGTGTTCTGACTGGACAGAGTTAAAACAGTGAGGGCTTTAAGAGTAACGCAAGGTCTTAGCAACTTAGCAACACAATAATAATAATAATAATAATAATAATAATAATAATAATAATAATAATATCTATAAAAACATATACAAATAAATCTATAAAAACATATACAAAAATCTATGGTTTCATGTTGTATGGGTTTCATGTTTCTGAAGGGGTGAAACTGTAACGCGGTTGGAGACTGAGGAGGTGGATACACGTGCAGATGAGGATTCTGAGTTTTAATAAAGTCCATAGTGACGATAGCAGGAAAACAAGCAGAACAAACGGCAAAATACACAACACAAAACGTCGGACCCAGGTAAGAGGAAAACAGAGGGTATATAACAAGACATGAAACATGAAACACCTGGACACAGGAGACTATTTTGGGTTTGATGTCTTTTGTTATGAATAATATTAAATATTTACAAAATATATTTACATTATAAACAAGCACAAATAAAATATAAAACAATCTCGTAGACCTAAAGACTATAAAACTACATAAATACACAATTAAATAAACAAGTTTATTTACATAAAAACTAAACATTAACTATAAACGTATATTATGTTCATTTACTGTTACATTCTGAGTAAATTGGAGAATTTACTCAGGTGGAGAACCCGGAGGAGGACAACACACACGAGGAGAACCTGGAGGTGGAGAACCCGGAGTAGGACAACACACGAGGAGAAGTTGGAGGTGGAGATGACAGAGGAGCAAAACTGAGAGGAAGAGAACTAAGAGGAGGAGAAGATGGACAGATGAATCTAGACAGAGTATTAATATACATTGTTGATGTCAGTACTGTGTACACTTACAGTTTGTGTTCCTCTAGTCCCTCATCAGTGGACACTGGACACTGCTGTCTGGAGCGTTTTGGTTGTTGGATGATTATCAGTCCAGCAGTGACACTGAGGTGTCACTTCGGGGGTGCCATTCGGGGGTCCTGAATCTCTGACCTTCTCCGCCGCCGCCCCGGTAAGAGTGTCATCCATGCACTCGAACCTCACCGTCACATCGACGACCAAGACCTGCTTTTCCTGAACCAGCACAATGTCCGGCCGCAAGAGCTTCCCACCGGGTACCTCCAACGACTTTTCACGATGTACAGTTCCAGCGCTCGGCCTCGGCCACCACTACCTCACACAGTCTGTGATGCCTCCTTATCCTAGACCACTGTGTGGAAGGGCAACCACCCAAAATGTGAGCTTTGGATTCCAACCCTCCTGAGCACAGCCTGCAGAGGGCCCCCTCCATCCCCCTGCCCCTATGTTTGAATTGGAGGGTCGGATAGACATTGGCCCTTAGCTGGAGAGCCGCAATGAAATGACGTTGCTTCATCCCAACGGGATTCGACAGCCACGCATTGCTAGCCCTGGAGCCTCGGAAACCAAGCACACCAACCCCCTGTACCTTCAGGTTGGCTCATTTCAGGAATTCCTCCGCTCTCCAGTCACAGGGTAAGGGGCGTCTTGGAATCAACGGGTCCGGGGTATCGCTCCCCAAAACCTGTTCTTCTGCCGCCCCCAGACACGGCAGATCTTCCTCTAGACCCCCGGCCCTCTTCCACACTGCCTTGAACTTAGAATACGCCTTTTCAGTGCTCATCATCTCTCTGGTCACAACATCTGATGACCTTGCAAGACGAAACAGACGCCTTGCCTGGATGGATGGGATGAGACGAGACAACTTTTGCTCCCCCAAGCCACCATCTCGGTTACGTACATACAACAGCCCGTCACAGGTCCACTGTGCAGTGCAGCCAACTTTTCACAGCCTTCCTGATTATCCCATCCGCTGACTTCAGCTTTCCCAGACCCAGCTCGCAGTGATCAGCGGCATGAATGACCCTCGGTATGACCTGCTTCACCAAAATCACCAGTTTCTGGTTCAGCTTGAGCATGGCGTCACCAACTCTCTGTACCCAATCCGCCATCCGCGAGGCAATATCCGGCCTCTCCACCCCCAGCCAGGGAGACACCATCACGCCCAAGTACCTAACCGCTTCATCCTGTTGGAAATTCGGCCTTCAGGAATCAGAAGTCAGGAGACCTTCAGCTTAGACTCGTTTATTGACACACAAGAAATGAGGGTACAACTCAGTCGATCACAGCCGGTCTGTTAGCGGTCATTTTTAGGGGAGCTTATATACACTGGAAATTGTAGGAGGAGGGTAATGGTGGGGAATGTTAAGGAGGGGGGTAAGCAAGGGGAATGATAATTATCCTATCAAAGGACTTCTTATCAAGGTGTCGACCTCCTGCAAGTATCACGAACATCAATACTTCTTGATGGCTGCCATCCTGGGGGGTTATCTTGTGACTTTATGGTCGGCAATCAAAGGGTCATACCAACAACACAGGGTGTTAACCTCCTCAGGATAGCAGATCAGGCAGATGGCCATCCTCAGATCAGTAGATAGAAGCTTGATTTCTCTCAATTCCCCCTTTGATTCGCCTTAATGGAGAATCACAAAATTCTGTTATGACTACAAGCACGAAATATATGTACAATAAGAAGTCGAAAACAAAAACAAACAAGAAAAATGGCTATAACTGTACAAAATAGGACAAGACCTATTTCTGCAATATTATACCAGAAAGGTCCAAGAAAGGTCCATGTAGCCAAGTATCAGAATTGTTCATGGTTGATACCTGGTCATGCAAATGGCGTAAGTCAGTGAGGATGTTTGAGATGTCTTCTCTAGGATTTATAATATCAGTGCAGCATTCAGAACCTACTACAGAGCAAGTTCCACCTCTGCTGGATAATAGATAGTCCAAAGCAATGCGGTTCTGCAGAATCATCATTCTGTGGGAAGCCAGAGCTAGGCTTATGTTGCTCAAAGCAAAAACAGTATCATTTATTAATGGGTCCATTTGTCTTGCAAGGGTACGGACCTGATCCAGAGATTGCATGACACCATAGGATGGAATTAAAGCTCCTAACGTACGAGTCCACAAAGTTTGTTGACATGTTAAATCAGAAACACAGGTGTAGCTCTGCTCAATGCTGCCAGCTGTGAGCTTTAGCTTTTCTTCTTTACTTCTCATGGATGGATACAGATATGCAAGGGTGCATCTACCATTAAATCTGGAGGGCAATTCAGACCATGCAGTGGTTCCACAGAGCCAGTATGTTCCGACAGGTGCAGGTAGACAACAGACCTGAGTCAAAGCCAGCAGATTATGCCAGTGAGCACCTTCTTGTATGCAGTGTTCATCATCAGCAGGCTCTTTGAGAATGGCTTGAGCAGAAAGTTTCTGTGAGAATGTTGATGATTGTCTGTAGACGCTGCCCTCGCCGTCTAAGACATAGATTTCGCCACATGATTGTTTGGGAATTTCACCTAGAGAAGACGACTCACTTCTGTGTTCAACACACCAAGGAAAAGAACTAGGGGTAATAAGTTCTGAGATGTTGCTTGTCGGAAGTGAAGTAGTGTTGCATGTCTTTTTCCCAGGAACACAACAGCTAGTGATCACTGGAACAGTGACATTATGACAGGAGGCAATGTTGATTGGCTTGCTAGTGGGAACTTGTAAGACAGAGCATGTGTCACAATTGGAGATTGGATGTGCAGTCCATGAAATTCCGGCAGTTACGCTGATAGGTTGGGGGACACACACAGATTGATCTCCAAAAAGGTGAGATCTAGTCAGGGAGAAAAGATGGAAGAAAACATTCTCTTTTGGATTATCCAAAGAAACACTTAGAGCATGATTCCCCCCTTGGCTTATATTCGCAACAGTATCTACATAAACTTGATGATACTGAACATGGCCACCACATTTACATCTATACAAGCCTTCATTGTCATGCTTTATCTTGTTGAAGTGTAAAGTTCCATTCCGTTGTAGAACGAATGCATTGTTTGTTCGTTGTGTCACCAGCACGGAGTCTTCTTTTAATCTAAAGCTCACCATTAGTGAACTGGGTCCTTCTGTTTCTGAGTCTTTATTAGTGCAGAAGTGCCAGAAACATATGGTGTCTTCAGGTAAAGCTTGTCTATAATGGATGCAGGTTAGGGAGCTTGGGTGATTTGCTTCAGCATGATGGAATGTCAGGTCTTCCGAGGGCATGCGTGTGCAATCCCATGCATTTGAACCATAGATCATGGTTATGATCAGGCACAGTGTTTGGATTTGTGACGTATTCATGTTGTCCTGGTGAACCTGACAGCGTCTGTTGCTTGGGCAGGTCGTCCTCAAGGTCTCATCCTCGTTTCCAATCAGCTGCGCAAATTTTCTTGAGATGCATGTTTCTTGAAGAGTTGACAAGGCATCTAGAAGTCCATGCAGTGTTCTAAGTGGATGGGGAACATCGTTTCTGCTGTGTGGTTCTATAGAATACACAAAAGGAATATGTGCGGTGAACTGTTCATCAGCAAAATTTGAAGGTTTTCATTCAGTGATTACGTCATGCTGCTCCCCCCTATCTGTCCCTCAGAAAAGGCTGTTATGGTGATGCACAGTGTTGTGGAGTCTTCACCTCAAGGGTAACCCCTATGATAATAGAAATCATAGTTCTTCCTTGAGGCTCTGTACATCACCCACCTCCTCTTCTAGTGGCCCTCAACCTCATTTTTGGGGAGCAGGCACAACTTTACAATGAGAAACGTGAACCCATGTTTTCTTTCCTTCACATTACACTGCTGAGTTAGTAATCAAAAGAACCTGATATGGGCCATCCCATCTGGGTTCTAGAGATTGTTTGTCATGTTTCCTCACCATGACCCATTGACCTGGAATTATTGTATGGCCACCTTCAGCCGGTTTGCTCCAAGCGCTACTGACCTGACTCTGAACTGCCTGTACTGCTTGTGTTAGTGTTTGGCAATAATCAAGAAGTGCATCTGACCGTAAATGCACATCTGCTTTGCGTAGATCAATCACTCCTGGAACCAGCATTGGTCTACCTGTCACAACTTCATAAGGACTAAGCCCAACGGTTTTGTTGCTAGTTTTGTTGCTCCCTTATACTGTAAAGTACCGCTGGCAAGGCTGCAGTCCATTTGACACCCTGACTATGGAGTTAAGTCAGTCGTTCCTTGATGACACGGTTTACACGCTCTACCTGTCCTGAAGCTTGTGGCCTGTATGGACAGTGAAGTTTCCAGTTCACCTTCAGAAGTTTACAGACAGCCTGTACTCCCTGTCCAGTGAAGTGAGTGCCTTGATCTGACTCAATTTGTTCAGGAAGTCCCCACCTAGGAATACAATCCTGCACTAACATTTTAGCAGTGTGTGCAGCAGTACCCTTGGAAGTTGGATAACATTCAATCCAGCGAGAAAATTTATCCACTACAACCAAAACATCTTGTTTTCACTCGCATTTGGGCAGTGTGATGTAATCTACCTGTAAATGGCGAAATGGACCTGGAGGCGCTGCTGTCTTAGTAGCCGGACTGCGCATCTGAGGAACAACATTGACTTGGTTACAAGCAACACAATTTTGAACTACTGCTTTAGCCTGTTTCCTGAACTTAGGATTCCACCAGGAATGTGAAAACTGGTTTACCATCTTTTCTACTCCAATGTGACCCAAAGAATGTACCTGTGTAGCTAAGTAAGGGAGTAGTGACTCAGGTGCGACTAATTTTCCCCCTTTGGTCCAGACACCATCTGGAGCAATTTTTGCACCTGAGTCCAGCCAAGTCCAGAGTTCCCAGTTTGGGGAATCGGACTGTAGCTTGTGAATAGAAGAAATGTCATTAGTATTGCACTCTGTATTAGTGAGGGATGCAATACTAGCTGGTGGTAAAAAACATGCCCTTTTAGCTGCTTCATCTGCAATTCTATTGCCTTGTGCTTCAAAAGTATTTCCACCTGTGTGCACTTTGACTTTCACGACGGCTAGATCTGCGGGTAACTTGACAGCTTCCAAAAGACCTTGTACTAAGTCAGCATTTTTAACTGGAGTGCCAGCAGCTGTGAAAAAAACTCTATGACTCCAGAGGTGTGCAAAGTCGTGAACAACGCCAAAGGTATATCTTGAATCGGTATAAATTGTGGCACATTTACCTGATGCAAGTTTACATGCTTCACTTAGAGCCACCAACTCAGCCTGCTGGGCTGAGTAGGAAGGAGGGAGACTACCACTGACCAAAGTTTGAAGACTGTCAGTCACTGCCCATCCAGATCTACGCTGACCATCAGTGTAAGTTGAGGAACCATCAGTAAAAAGAATCAAATCAGGATTATCAAGAGGGACATCTTTAAAAACAGGATGAGGACTGGATAATTCAATGCAATCATGATCACCCCCCTTCCTCATAAGCATCAGTCAATGAAGACATCATAAAGGAGGAAGGGTTGTTCATTGGTGCGTTTTGAATCACCACATTAGGAGCTGTCAAAACAGCAAGCCAGTTGCCCCATCTGGAGGCTGTCACTGACAACACGCGCCCATTGTTGAGTAAGGCTGACACAGAATGAGGACATTTGACTGTGACTATTTGCTCTAGCGTCCAAATGCTAAATGCTAACAGTGCCAGATACGTGGCCTGTACTGCTCTTAAACATGGACCCATACCAGACCACTGCGTCTAATTTAGCTGAATGATAAGCTACTGGACGCTGCATACCACCATGTTCCTGAGTCAGACAGGACGTCATAAAACCACAATCTTCATGCACAAAAACAGTGAAAGGCTTGTTTGGATCACAAAGGCCAAGAGCTGGTGCAGAAATCAAGGCTGATTTCAACTTTGCAAAAGCAGTGGTTGTGTTATCTGTGTGTACAAGAGGGTCATGTTGTCCAGGTTTACCTTTAAGCAGATCGTATAGTGGTTGTGAAATCGCAGCATAAGAATCTATCCGAGGTCTGCAGTAGTTGCAGAGGCCTAAGAAAGCTCGCAATTTGTGCACTGTGGTTGGCAACGACCACAGCATTAATCGCTGAGCTTCTAGCAGGCAAAATTCCTCTCGAACCCTGGGTAACCCATTGCCCCAAATACTGTACACCAGAACAACACAACTGAGCTTTGTCACGACTGGCCTTGTGTCCCTTGCTAACCAAAAATTCAAGAAGCGCCTTCAAGTCTTTGTCATGTGTTTCCTTATTCTCACTACTCAACAAGACATCATCAACATACTGAATAACAACAGAGGACTGCAAAATGTGCTCAGCCTGGGAGAGGTGTTTTCTGAGTGCTTGATGGTAAATAGTTGAACTGTTATGAAAGCCCTGAGGCAGCCGTGTCCATTGGTATTGCACATCCCCCACAGTGAAAGCAAGCCAAGGCTGGCTTTGTGATGCTAATGGAACTGACCAAAAACCATTGGCCATATCAACCACAGAAAAAACACTGTGTGTGGTAGGGATACCGTCAAAGATGGTGGATGGGTCAGCAACCAATGGAGTTAGCTTGTCAATATGCTGATTAGCTACCCTATAATCTACTGTTAGCCGCCATGTTCCATTAGCTTTGCGAACTGGCCCTACAGGACTGTTGGATACACTGTGTGTTTTGACCTCTTTTCTCAAGCTGATCTATGATCGGTCTAATACCTGCAAGGCCTCTTTGTTGATAGGATACTGTTTAGTACAAGGAGGTTGACAACCAGTGAGAACCACTGGTTCCATTTCTAGAAGGCCACAGTCATCCTTATCATCTGACCAAATAGGGTGATTAGCCAGATCAGATTGTTTCAAAGAGGCAATGTTCCAAACGCATGAATCAGCATTAATAGACAAAGAACAGTTCAATTTTCTCAGAAAATCCATCCCAAGAATATTCTCAACCTTTCCCACCCAAAATTGCCAAGAAATGGTTTTAGGTCCTAGATTAACAGCGATAGGTGTAGATAAAGTTCAGGATATTCCGGCATTATCCAGTCCCTCAGCTGTGATGTGTCTGATCTGTTAACGATACTCATAAAGATGCACAAACCATGTCAGAAAGTGTAGTAACCTGAGCCCCTGTATCTACTAGAAATGAAAAATCCTGTCCCCTAATTTGTACATCAACAAAAAGACGATTCTCTAAAACTCTACTGATGGCACACAGATGGGCAGAAGCGGCTGGGCAAATTAGTTTAAAGCTGGGGCAGACGGAGTCGTTGATACCTCTCTACATCCCTGCACCGCTTTGATTAACAGACAATTGGTCTTGTGAAAGACCCCGGAAAGACTTCCCTATTGTATCCGCCTGTGGAAAACCCTGCGAGGATCTTCCAGCAGTGTTTTCCCTCATTTTCCGATGCCTTCTAGAATTGTCTGCCTGTTTTTTACGACAATCCCTTGCAAAATGACCCGTCCTATGACAATAATGGCACTTGTTTTTCTGGTTAGTGACCTTGTGATTAGAATTCGAGTTGAAGCCATTGTCTGTTAGGACATGTATAGATGCTGAAACATGGCTTGGCTCCAGATCAAGATCCAATCTGTCCAATTCACTTTTAAGCTCGCCCCATTTAACTTTTCGCCAGTTTGGAACGGCTGTCACTAAAGCTTGTCTGAGATCTGGTCGCAGTGCGTCGACCAGTTGTCCGAAGTGTGGACCCTCCGTGGTGCAATCAATACTGTCGCTGTTGTAAGTCTCAATGCCACAATGACGCAGAAAAACTCTTTCAATCCGGACCGAGCATATGGAGGGTCTCCACTTGAACCGGACAGGCATTGATCCACCAGGTGGACCCCGACCGAGAAATGAAAAAGCTGTGACGTTTGGTTGACTGGACTTCCAGCCCCCCTGTGCCCACAGAAGTCTTCAAGGGTTTAAAGACTGGCCGTCATGCCCTGCCATGAGACTCTCACTACCGCCAAGTCATCCGCGAAAGCCAGGACCGAGACGGGCACGCCCGTTAGGCTGAAGCCATGTCCAGCGATTTCAAGCACATGGATGAAGGGGGTCCATGGCCAGGTTGAAAAGCAGGGGGGACAAGGAGTCTCCCTGCTTAACACCAACTCTCAGGTACATGTCGGAGGTGGACTGGTCTCCAACACTTACGTTCGTCACGCATTCAATGTAGGAGTTCTGGATCAGCGCTACTATGTGTTCGTCCACCCCTCGCTCCCTTAGAACCCACCATATGTGCTCATGGGAGATGGAATCAAAAGCCTTAGCGATGTCTACAAATACCACAAGTGGGCTGCGCTCTTCTTTACTGTTCCTTATGAGGCCTTGCAGCACCTCAATGTTCTCAGAACAACCCGGAGCTCTGATAAAGCCTCGCTGGCGTGGATGACCTGGGCACCCTCGAACGAGTCTACCGTGGATCACCCTGGTGAAGAGCCTCAAAATCATCGAACCGATAGTGATTGGCCTCCAGTTGCCAACCTCCATCCCCGCCCGTGTGAATGTAACGGGTGTGCATCTGGGCTTTAAGGTGGTCAGAACTGTCCGTCCGCACTCCCATAAATACTCTGCGTTGTGTTCTGGGGGATCGGTGATGCATGAAGGAAGGACTCTGAGCTCGGGCACTGCTGGTTCGGGTTCTTTATTACAGCTGGAGATACCTGTACAAACAGATAGATAAACTCTTAAAGCTCTGGAGTGAACATACAGCTCTGGAGTGAACATACAGCTCTGGAGTGAACATGCACAGGTTATCAGCCTCCTGCTAGCAGAAAAGCACATGGGGGGGCGTGAAGCCATAGAGCATGTGTCGGTTAAAACTCGACATAGAGGACATTTTACAAAGTTCACTGACAAGCTACTACGTATTTACACGTTCACAACCTGTTTCTTGTGTTTTACACTGTTTACTGCACGTTTTATGTCGTTTTACACAGAAAAACATGTGTTTTAAGCTATCAGATCTATGTACCTCCTCTCTGTTAGATACTCACAGACTGAGGCGGCGATTGCACCAAGCAAAGCTATGTCTCTTAAAGGGACAGTACACAATTAACCAACTCTTTAAAATAAAAGGTTCCCTAGTACACATATGAAATGAATAGAACACAAGACCAGATATTTACACAAAAATCGGGATTTGATGGAATTTTAAGGCAAGTTTATTTGTAAAGCACCTTTCATACACAGTGGCAACTCAAAGTGCTTTACAGAAATAAAGAAATAAGAAACACAGCATTAAAAAAATCTGTTAAAAGAAGTGAATAGGCTGAGGCTGTTATTCTTGAGTGTAGTACTCGGAGTTAGGAGTTAGGAGGCTGTTGGACTGTGTGCTGATAAAATGTTTAAAAGAAAGAAAATGAAACATAAAAAATAAAGAACAAGGTTTAATATTAATAACTAACAGTCCAGTAAGAGTAGGAGTTTAAACTGAGCTGAACAGGAATGTGTTAGTCTGGGTTTAAAGGTGTCCAGTGTTGAGGCTCTTCTAAAACTCTCACTAAACTGATTCTATTTAACAGCAGCTCAGTAACTAAACCCTGCTTAGTCTTTACCTTAGGACGGACTAACTGACTACTTCCTAACCATCTAAGAGATCTGCTCAGCTCATATCGCTGTACTAGACCACACAGATATACTGGTCCTACACCATTTAGACTCTTATAGACCAGTAAAAGAACCTTACAGTCTATTCTGTAACAGACTGGTATCCAGTGTAAGGATTTAAGAATGGGGCTGATGTGTGTTTATACTGGTATCCAGTGTAAGGGTTTAAGAATGGGGGTGATGTGTGTTTATACTGGTATCCAGTGGAAGGGTTTAAGAATGGGGGTGATGTGTGTTTATACTGGTATCCAGTGTAAGGGTTTAAGAATGGGGGTGATGTGTTTATACTGGTATCCAGTGGAAGGGTTTAAGAATGGGGGTGATGTGTTTATACTGGTATCCAGTGGAAGGGTTTAAGAATGGGGGTGATGTGTTTATACTGGTATCCAGTGTAAGGGTTTAAGAATGGGGGTGGTGTGTTTATACTGGTATTCAGTGTAAGGGTTTAAGAATGGGGGTGATGTGTTTATACTGGTATCCAGTGTAAGGGTTTAAGAATGGGGGTGATGTGTTTATACTGGTATCCAGTGTAAGGATTTAAGAATGGGGGTGATGTGTTTATACTGGTATCCAGTGTAAGGGTTTAAGAATGGGGGTGATGGGTTTATACTGGTATCCAGTGTAAGGATTTAAGAATGGGGGTGATGTGTTTATACTGGTATCCAGTGTAAGGGTTTAAGAATGGGGGTGATGTGTGTTTATACTGGTATCCAGTGTAAGGGTTTAAGAATGGGGGTGATGTGTGTTTATACTGGTATCCAGTGTAAGGATTTAAGAATGGGGGTGATGTGTTTATACTGGTATCCAGTGTAAGGGTTTAAGAATGGGGGTGATGTGTTTATACTGGTATCCAGTGTGAGGGTTTAAGAATGGGGATGATGTGTTTATACTGGTATCCAGTGTAAGGGTTTAAGAATGGGGGTGATGTGTTTATACTGGTATCCAGTGTAAGGGTTTAAGAATGGGGGTGATGTGTTTATACTGGTATCCAGTGGAAGGGTTTAAGAATGGGGGTGATGTGTTTATACTGGTATCCAGTGGAAGGGTTTAAGAATGGGGGTGATGTGTTTATACTGGTATCCAGTGGAAGGGTTTAAGAATGGGGGTGATGTGTTTATACTGGTATCCAGTGTAAGGGTTTAAGAATGGGGGTGATGTGTTTATACTGGTATCCAGTGGAAGGGTTTAAGAATGGGGGTGATGTGTTTATACTGGTATCCAGTGTAAGGGTTTAAGAATGGGGGTGATGTGTTTATACTGGTATCCAGTGTAAGGATTTAAGAATGGGGGTGATGTGTTTATACTGGTATCCAGTGGAAGGGTTTAAGAATGGGGGTGATGTGTTTATACTGGTATCCAGTGTAAGGGTTTAAGAATGGGGGTGATGTGTTTATACTGGTATCCAGTGTAAGGATTTAAGAATGGGGGTGATGTGTTTATACTGGTATCCAGTGTAAGGGTTTAAGAATGGGGGTGATGTGTTTATACTGGTATCCAGTGTAAGGATTTAAGAATGGGGGTGATGTGTTTATACTGGTATCCAGTGTAAGGGTTTAAGAATGGGGGTGATGGGTTTATACTGGTATCCAGTGTAAGGGTTTAAGAATGGGGGTGATGTGTTTATACTGGTATCCAGTGTAAGGATTTAAGAATGGGGGTGATGTGTTTATACTGGTATCCAGTGTAAGGATTTAAGAATAGGGGTGATGTGTTTATACTGGTATCCAGTGTAAGGGTTTAAGAATGGGGGTGATGTGTTTATACTGGTATCCAGTGTAAGGGTTTAAGAATGGGGGTGGTGTGTTTATACTGGTATCCAGTGTAAGGGTTTAAGAATGGGGGTGATGTGTTTATACTGGTATCCAGTGTAAGGATTTAAGAATGGGGGTGATGTGTTTATACTGGTATCCAGTGTAAGGGTTTAAGAATGGGGGTGATGTGTTTATACTGGTATCCAGTGTAAGGGTTTAAGAATGGGGGTGATGGGTTTATACTGGTATCCAGTGTAAGGGTTTAAGAATGGGGGTGATGTGTTTATACTGGTATCCAGTGGAAGGGTTTAAGAATGGGGGTGATGTGTTTATACTGGTATCCAGTGTAAGGGTTTAAGAATGGGGGTGATGTGTTTATACTGGTATCCAGTGTAAGGGTTTAAGAATGGGGGTGATGTGTTCTCTTCTTCTGCTCGTAGTGAGAACTCTGAACATTCTGAATGAGCTGAAGATGTTTAATGGTCTTTGTTGGAAGTCCAGTTAGGAGAGTGTTACAGTGATCCATCCTGCTGGAGATAAAGGTCTGGATGAGCTTCTCCAGGTCTGGTTTAGACAGAAGATCTCTGATCCTGTTGATGTGTTTAAGATAAGATGCTGATTTGGTAACGGCTTTAACACGACTTCTAAAACTGAGATCAGAGTCTGTTACTACACCGAGATTACGAGCTCGCTCTGTAGATTTCAGGGCTCTGGAACTGAGATATGCAGGTCGTGCCTCTCGAGCCTCCCAAATAAAACAATCTCTGTTTTGATCTTTGTTCAACTGCAGGAAGTTCTGACTCGTCCAATCAGTGACGTGCTCAAGGCACTTACACAGTAAGTCAAAGGGACCATAGTTACTGGGGCTGAGGGCCAAGTAGATCTGAGAGTCATCTGCATAGCTGTGGTAAGACATCCCATAGTCACGTAGAAGTTCACCAAGTGGAAGCATATATAGGTTAAATAAGAGGGGCCCAAGAATCGAGCCCTGGGGGACACCACAGGTCACTGAGACAGTTTCAGAAACATTATTCTCAATTTCAACAAAGTAATTCCTTCCTCGCAGGTTTGAACCGAACCATTTTAGTACAGTTCCTGAAAGTCCAACCCAATTTTCCAATCTATCTCTGAGAATGAGTCTTGAAAAACTGTGTCAACAGCGGGTCCAGACTGCAGGTGCATGTTTTTAGAGGACTCACTGTATGGATTAAAACTTCTTCATTAATGACATTAAACTGACACATTTGATCAGTAATATGTTTGTGTGGTGATTGCGAGGACACGAGCTCATTGGTGGATACAGATGTACTAATGGCTGATCTGATCTTCAGAATTTTAGTGTTAAAAAATCTTGCAAAGTCGTTTCATCTGTCAGTTGAAGTTAATTCAGGGGCCACATTAGAAGGAGACTGTTAGCTCGTCCACCGTGTTGAAGAGTGTTCTGCTGTTGTTAATGTTATTGGTGATGATGGTGGAGAAGAAAGATTGTCTAGCTTTGCTCATTATTGAGTTATAATCTCACAGCCTATCTTTGAAGATTTCTTTATGAATGTGAAGTTTACTTTTACATCTACGCTCGGCCTTCCTAGACTCTCTCTTCAGGAGTTGAACCGCTGTAGCGTTCCTCCAGGGAGCTTTCTGTCTGCATGACATGATCTTAACTTTAATTGGGGCAGTCTCATCATAACATGAACTATTCTTGAGTTGAAGTCATCCAGCAAAGCATCCACAGAATCAGATGGTTTACACGGTGCAGAGCACATTCTTCTCTGGAACAGAGATGCTGTGCTGTCATTTATAAACCTTTTCTTTTTCTTAAAGCTGGCAGGTTTGGTGTTGATATCTAGTGACGTCCACATATCAAAGAATACACAGTAATGATCTGACATGGCAACGTCCTTAACAGAGGCTGATGTGTTGAGACCCTTAGAGATAACCAAATCCAGAGAGTGACCATGAGAGTGTGTGCTTCCAGTTACGTGCTGAGAGAGTTCAGAAGACTCGAGTATGTTACAGATGTCTTTAGCATGAAGGTCACTGGTGTTGTCCATATGTATGTTAAAATCAGCAGCAATAAGAAAATGATGAAATTCAGTAGAAATAGAAGATAACAGATCTGTAACCTCATCAATAAAATCACTGCTGTACTCTGGAGGCCTGTAGACGATAACTAGCAGTATCTCTGGAGCAAAATACTCAAACACAAATACTCAGATGATGTGAAGTCACCAAGTGATAGCTGCTTGCAGTTAAAAGAAGAATCAGATATTGCTGCTACGCCTCCACCTTTCTTGCCAACACGTGAAACATTTAAAAAATGAAAGTTTGGTGGAGCTTTCAGCACTGCAGGCATTTAACCAGGTTTCTGTTAAGAGCAGGAAGTCCAGCCTCTGGGCTGTAATCAAATCATTTACTAAAAAAGACTTGTTTGTAAGAGATCTGATGTTCAGTAGAGCTAACTTAATAACTTGTACACTTTGTCCAGGAGATTGTGAGGAACATCTCACAGACTGAAGGTTGGATATATTTACACGTCTGGCCTACACTCTCTGTTCTCTCTGTTTCTGATAAGAACTGGAATTTGAGAGATAACTGCCTTACAGGATCCGAGCTGGTTTTTGAGGTCGCTGGGTAAAAGCTGTGATGTTTGGCTGACATTGAACTATGAGTTTCTGATTCCTCACACCGTTTACAGAGTCATCCCCAAAAACAAGGGTGTCTGCTTCACTCACAGACGTGGGCGCTCTGGCTCTGTTTGGGTGCTTTGAATCGCTGACCGCTGTGGTCCTCACTGAAGGTTTGGAACTCACTGGGGTCCTGCAGTGGTTCAGATCTGTTCTGCAAACCGAGAACATGGAACTGATTTTCTGCTCTAGCTTTTTTAGCATTAGCTAGATGGGCTGTACTAGCAGGAGTGGAGGAAGAAACTACAGAGCTGTATGTGGGACGGCGATTGGGTCTGGTTCCAACACTGATCCATTGCTGATTTTGCTCCATTCTTTCAGCTGTACTCACATGTGAGGCTCCATCCCGGGTTTCCGCAGGTATGACAGGTCCAGCTCTGTGTGACTCCACTGCCCGCTGCTTCGATAACTCTTCTGCCCGTTGTTGTTGTCTGCTCCTCGCACTTCCACACTCTGATAATCCAGCAGCGCAAGAATGCCGGTTCTTAAACTCTGACAACGATGTCCGAAAACTTGTTTCCAGAACTTTCATCTTTCTTAGAAGATTATAACAATTTTGGCAGCACAAGTGCTCTGAAACGTGGAGAGTCATTTTGTAAGTTCCTCGTTAGTAGCCACCAGGAGCTTTGCTGATTCCTGTGTCTGTAGCTCTGTTTTTAAAAAAAGTACCAAAAACTAGACACTTAAAATTAAGAAAAAGTATAAGTACAAAAAAGTTAAAAAGTATAAGTATAAAGAAGTATAAAAAAGCTGCAGAGCTAAGCAGAGAGGCGTCCGAACAGCAGGAAGAAGCTAACAAGAACAAATAAGTGTGTGTGTGTGTGTGTGTGTTTGTGTGTGTGTGTGTGTATATATATATATATATATATATATATATATCTTTTCTTTTTTTAACCTTGTTACAGGAATCTTTGGGTAACAGTATCGTGCCACATCCTTCAGGCATCTGAACCATCTTTGGTGTTGCGCAAATATCCTTCGCCTAGCCATATACCTTTTACCTCTGACAGCCCCCATGATAGGCCGCCTCGGTAAGGGATGCTTCCGCCTCGCCCCCCGGCACAACCACTGCCAACCTTCCAAGTACCGATCGGGTTGTGTTTTCCAGCTGAGCTTGCCAGTCAACCGTCTCCTCCAGCCAGGATTTTAGTGCGGAGGTGTGCTCGTCCTCAGAGGGGTCAACTTGCCGGATCATGTCCACAGCCAGCTCCCTGAATTTCTTCTGGAGGCCGCTTACGGACAATCTCGCGGGGTACTCACCCTCCTCAGTGGCATTACGCTCATCACAAGGCCCCTCCGCTGTTCTACCATCATAGCTCTTAAACCTCTTCTGCCCGTGGAGCCTAGTGGGAGGTAAGGCCCGACACCTCTTCCCCTCTATGGCCATGTCGTCAGAATCACTTTGAGTTTCAGCCTCCACCCACGTCCCCATATCAGTGGCTCCCCTTAAGACCAAGACCCGCGCCTTGGCCATCCTACTCTCGGATATCTCAGCGTGGACGATGTGTCTATGCGTACTTAGACCTCTGCTAGTAGCGAAGCGAGCCCTGCATCGCTCAGAGATGTAATTCCTAGACACCTGATCCGCTTCCCTACCAGCCCCTTGACACTTGGGCACATGGCAGGAAATTGAATGATGATTGGTTGAGGCTTTTCCACAACGACAGCATTTATACACAATGGGCACCTTTCTATGGCGATCAGCAAAGTGCCTTGCCGCCTGCAAAATAGTGCCCACCTGCACGCCACAGAGATCACATCTAACATCGTGATTCGGCAAGGTCATAGCAGTGAAAACTGATTCCGTGTCTGCTTATAACTGAGCCTAATGGTAACATATATATAATTTAAATAGTAAAGGACCTAGAACAGAACCTTGTGGAACTCCATATTTCACTCTTGTATAATTAGACGATACATTATTTATCTTTACAAACTGAAAGCGATCACTAAGGCAAGATGTGAACCAGGATAACGCTGTTCCTGTGATTCTGTGTCTGAGAGAATATCTGATCTATAGTGTAAAAGCTGCACTTAGATCTAGTAACACCAGTAGAGATACGAGGCCCTGATCAGAGACAAGAAGAAGATCATTTGTTATCTTAACTAAAGCTGTCTCTGTGCTGTGATGTGGCCTAAAACCAGATTGGAATTTTTTCATATATGTTGTTCTTATGTAGATGAGAACAGAGTTGTCGAGCTACAGCCTTTTCTAAAATCTTAGAGATAAAAGGTAAATTGGAAATGGGTCTATAACTGGACAGTTCTCTGGGGTCAAGATTTGGCTTCTTTATCAAGGGTTTTATCACAGCTAGTTTAAAAGACTTAGGTACATGACCCAGACTAAGAGAAGAGTTGATGATAGTTAAGATAGGTTTAATAATAGCTGGTAATACTTGTTTTAATAGTTTGTTGGAATCATATCGAGTGTGCATGTAGTAGAATTTGAAGAAGAGAAGTTTTTCTAGTTCTTTCTGCTGGAGTGGACAGAATGTTTCTAGTGTTTCTTGTAGAACCACATTTTGTGCTGTTTGAGCCAAACCGGATGAAGGATAGGTTACTCGTATTGGTAGAACTTTTAGTCTAATATTCTCAATTTTGCTATTAAAGAAGTCTTTGAAATCATTGCTGCTGTGGTCGGCGGGTATTTGAGGTTCAGTTCCTGGTATTTGGTAAGTTTTGCGGTGATGCTAAATAAAACTCTAGGATTGTTTTTGTTGTGTTCAATGAGTGTGGACAGGTGTACTGAGTGTGTGTTGGTGAGTGTGGACAGGTATGCTGAGTGTGTGTTGGTGAGTGAGGACAGGTATGCTGAGTGTGTGCTGTCCTTCCAAGCAGAGTGAGATACCTCTAGCTTGGTCACTCTCCATTAGTGCTCTAATTTCCGTACTGTCTGTTTTAAGGTGCGTACTTCATTGTTGTACACGGAGCTTTTTCTGTTGCATCTTTTAGCTTTTATAGGTGCAACATTGTCTAAAGTTAATCGGAGCGTATTTTCTACTCAGTCAGTTAGTCTGTCTAGCTCTGTTGGGTCTGAAGGAGAAGCTATAGTTGATAAATCTGGAAGCGTTTCAATAAAGTTCTGAGGTGTATTTGGCATTGTTGAACACTTCATGCAGTAGCGGGGTGATATACATACATTTTCACTAAGACTCAAGGTCCTGGTGGTCCTGGTGATCTATAAATGCTGACTAGGGTGAGTACACTTCTATTAGTGGTCAGATTGGTCATGTATATGTAAAGACATTCAAAAGAATTTAAAGTGAGATTGTGTTTCTTAATGATGTCTAATGAATTTTTATAAATGACACACATACCCCCTCCTTTACCGGACAGTCTGGGGCTGTACGTACTTATAACATATAGGAGCTTCATTTAATGAGATGTTTCTCAGGTTTAAACCATGTTTCTACGAGACATAACATCAATTTTATGAAATAATACATCACATTTTTTTATACATTATTGTATCATTTACAATAAGAGCCTTAGTGTTCAGGGATCTTATATAAAACAAAACAAACTTTAGTGCAGAGATGCTGCAGCTAGATACTGAGTCTGATATTTTTATATTAATTAGGTTTAATTAGGTTATTAATCTGGACAAGCTGTTTGAGAATTTCTGAGTCTGCATTTAGTTCTGAGTCTGCGTTTAATTTGAAATGACCCTTGGTATGGCGTGCTACACCAGAATGTTTAGTTTCTGGTTCAGCTTGAGCATGGCGTTGCCAATTCTCTGCACCCAATCTGCCATCTGCGAAGCAATATCCGGTCTCTCCACCCCCAGCCACGGAGACACCATCACCCCCAAGTACCTTACCGCTTCATCTGGACCGAGCATATGGAGGGTCTCCCTTTGAACCCTCCATGGCGGACATTCATTGAGGCACCAGCTAGACCCCGAATAGGAAATGAAAAAAATGTGACATTTGGTTGACTGAACCTTAAGCCCCCTTGCGCCCACAGAAGTCTTCATAGGGCTGAAGCCATGTCCAGCGGTTTCAAGCGCATGGATGAGGGGGTCCATGGCCAGGTTGAAAAGCAGGGACGACAAGGAGTCTCCCTGCTTGACACCAACTCTCAGGTACATGTCGGAGGTGGACTGGTCTCCAACACTTGCGTTCATCACGCACTCAATGTAGGAGTTCTGGATCAACGCTACTATGTGTTCGTCCACCCCTCGCTCCCTTAGATCCCACCATATGTGCTCATGGGAGATGGAATCAAAAGCCTTAGTGATGTTGTAGTGTAATTTTCCATATACATTTTTATATTCATACATTATATATATGTATTAAGCTGCATACAAAATACGAAGTTCATCTTTTGCTGTGCAAAGAGAATGTTTGCAGAGAGACTTAGGGTCAGAGGTTAATGTATGGTAGGTCTGGGAAACATCTGGCTTGTATTAGTAAAATCTTGGGGCCGTTGTTTTTCTACCACATATGGGGAATGTATTTGGGCCAAAGGTCTTGGGGCTCAGAATGGTAAATGGGGTACTTAAACACGAGGTTCGGCAAACACATTTCAGAGCGTCTTCAGATTAGGGGAAGAGAAGGCCTCTCTCTGGCATCAGAAGATTGGACATCGGATGTCAGATAAGATGCTATACTTTTTTGTATAATAAATTCATTTACAACTAAGTTGGTATCTGCAGAGTTTTTCTTTAAGCTATCAACAGCGCGTCGTCACAGAAGAAGAATAAACATCAATGTCTACAAATACCACTGCAAGTGGGCTGCGCTCTTCTTTACTGTTCCTTATGAGGCCTTGCAGCACCTCAATGTTCTCAGAACAACCCGGAGCTCTCGAACGAGTCTACCGTGGATCACCCTGGTGAAGAGCCTCAAAATCATCAAACCGATAGTGATTGGCCTCCAGTTGCCAACCTCCATCGCCGCCCCATGCGAATCTTTGGGTAACAGTATCGTGCAACATCCTTCAGGCATGTCGGAATGACTCCAAACCCCTTCCGGTCCAGGTGCGGAAGTGGTCTAAATTGACCGGAGGGATTCCAGTATCTCTCTGGATGACCAGGCTGATTCGAAGGGCCAATTGTCTCTCTCCACCTGAAAAGGACCCTGCCTGGCGAAGCGACTTACCCTCTCCCACCGCTCCCTGAAAGCGTTACTAATGTACTCCAAGGGGGATAGGACAGGTCGCTGCCTCCTTACCATCAAGAATCTTTTCAGCAAGTTGAGCTGGGTCTGTCCGGAACCATCTTAGGTGTTGCGCAAAGATCCGTCGCCTAGCCATATACCTTTTACCTCTGACAGCCCCCATGTTAGGCTGCCTCGCCCCCCGGCACAACCACTGCCAACCTTCGAAGTACCGATCGGGTTGCGTTTTCCAGCTGAGCTTGCCAGTTTTTTAACACGTTTATGGAAGTGCCACCTTGCTGAATTTTGTACATTTTAACGGTTTTTGGGCCACACGGGGCATCTGAATGCCCTTTGCCAGCCTGTAGCGCACCGTGGACGGCCAGCACCTTCGCCTCTCGAACCTCTCTATTATTACTACTACTATTATTTTATTTTATTTCAACATTATTATTATTATTATTTATTAGTTTTATTTTATTTTATTTTATTTTATTTTTCCCCGGCCGTTGGTAGCTGTTCGAATGCCGCCGCCCTCCCGTAGTGCACTGCGGACTGCCAGCACCTTCACCTCTCGCTCCTTGGTAGTGCCACGGAGCGGAACGAGGTGGTTTGATGTTATTTTAACCGTTTTTCGGACGGGGGTGAGCTCCGCGTGCCGCACGTAGCGCAGCGCAAGCGTGCAGAATGCTGGGTGGGAGGAACCCACGCCTGTCCCGCTGCGGAAGTGCAACGGAGCTGAGAGCGCGAATTTTTTTTTTTGTGATTTTAGCCCATTTTCGGCCGGGGTTGCCATTTGGAACGCCGCCGCCAGCCCTTAGCGCACCTGGGGCTTTAAATATATTTTATTTTGTTTATTTATTTATTATTATTATTATTATTATTATTATTATTATTATTATTATTATTAATTATTATTATTATTATTATTATTTTATTTTATTTTTTATAAAGCCAGGGGGACCATCCTTATGACCTCTGCGGGGATTTAGAGCACCAAAGGCGGCCTACTGTAAGGCTCATGACCCCTAGGAGTGACATATTCCATAGTAGCGCATTTAAAATACTTTTAATCCAGGGGGGACCATCCTTATGACCTCTGCGGGGATTTAGTGTACCAAAGGCGGCCTACTGTAAGGCTCATGACCCCTAGGAGTGACATATTCCATAGTAGCGCATTTAAAATACTTTTAATCCAGGGGGGACCATCCTTATGACCTC
>CM038724.1:7555027-7562527 GCA_021613375.1 Megaleporinus macrocephalus | reverse complement strand
ACTCCAACCGCGGTCCCCTGAACCCCTCTCGCGAGGGGAACAGCGGGTCCGATCGATGAGAATAGCGACCCTCAGACAGGCGTAGCCCCGGGAGTGACCCGGGGCCGCAATGTGCGTTCGAAATGTCGATGATCAATGTGTCCTGCAATTCACATTAGTTCTCGCAGCTGGCTGCGTTCTTCATCGACGCACGAGCCGAGTGATCCACCGCTAAGAGTTGTACTCTTTTTTGTGTTTTTCGTAAAGCCATCGGTAACCAACAGAAAAAAAAGGTTTTTGTTTAACCAAAGCGGGACGGGCGCCCTCGGCGCGCGCCGCCGAACGAACGGCGGCCGCGCTCCGGGTCATTGAACCTCGCCCCCGCGCCCGCCCCGTCTCCGCAGAGAACTCGCGTAACGCGGCAAGCAGCAGGTACCCGCCTCCGTCGCCGCGGCGAGGTGCTTCCCTCGCGCGCCGAGGCGCGCTCGGGCCACCCCACACGCAGCTGATGGGGACTCAGGACACCGAGAGGGGGGGTTTTTTGCGAGGAGGCGAACCGGCGGTCCGGGGCAGGGGTTGCCTTGAACGCGACCTCGCGAATGCCTTTTTTTAGGAACGGAGTCCGAGGCAGGGGGGTCGGGAGGAAAAAACACCTTACCTGGGTCGTGAGACTTTTCAGGGCCTCCACCCTCCGCCCCCCACCTTTTTCCTCCGATCCTGGCACTCTTGTTTCGTTTCGGGAGGAGGCGCGCCGCGCGGCGCTACCCGGCCTTCGTTAATGATCCTTCCGCAGGTTCACCTACGGAAACCTTGTTACGACTTTTACTTCCTCTAGATAGTCAAGTTTGATCGACTTCTCGGCGCTCCGCCAAGGCCCAACGAGGAGCCCCGGCGGGGCCGATCCGAGGACCTCACTAAACCATCCGATCGGTAGTAGCGACGGGCGGTGTGTACAAAGGGCAGGGACTTAATCAATGCGAGCTTATGACCCGCGCTTACTGGGAATTCCTCGTTCATGGGAAATAATTGCAATCCCCAGTCCCAATCACGATTGGGGTTCAGCGGATTACCCGCGCCTCTCGGCGTAGGGTAGGCACACGCTGATCCAACCATTGTGGCGCGCGTGCAGCCCCGGACATCTAAGGGCATCACAGACCTGTTATTGCTCCATCTCGTGTGGCTGAACGCCACTTGTCCCTCTAAGAAGTTGTACACCGACCACGGAGGGCCGCGTAACTATTTAGCATGAGGGAGTCTCGTTCGTTATCGGAATTAACCAGACAAATCGCTCCACCAACTAAGAACGGCCATGCACCACCACCCACAGAATCGAGAAAGAGCTATCAATCTGTCAATCCTTTCCGTGTCCGGGCCGGGTGAGGTTTCCCGTGTTGAGTCAAATTAAGCCGCAGGCTCCACTCCTGGTGGTGCCCTTCCGTCAATTCCTTTAAGTTTCAGCTTTGCAACCATACTCCCCCCGGAACCCAAAGACTCGTGGTTTCCCGCACGCTGCCCGGCGGGTCATGGGAATAACGCCGCCGGATCGCGGGTCGGCATAGTTTACGGTCGGAACTACGACGGTATCTGATCGTCTTCGAACCTCCGACTTTCGTTCTTGATTAATGAAAACATTCTTGGCAAATGCTTTCGCTTTCGTCCGTCTTGCGCCGGTCCAAGAATTTCACCTCTAGCGGCGCAATACGAATGCCCCCGGCCGTCCCTCTTAATCATGGCCCTGGTTCAAGGAAACCCACAAAATAGAACCGGAGTCCTATTCCATTATTCCTAGCTCAGGTATTCAGGCGAGAAGCTGGCCCGCTTTGAACACTCTAATTTTTTCAAAGTAAACGCTCCGGACCCCGACACGGACACCCAGCCAAGGGCATCCGGGGGGCGCCGGTAGGCAGGGTCTGGGACAGGCGGTGGCTCGCCTCGCGGCGGACCGCCAGCTCACTCCCGAGATCCAACTACGAGCTTTTTAACTGCAGCAACTTTAATATACGCTATTGGAGCTGGAATTACCGCGGCTGCTGGCACCAGACTTGCCCTCCAATGGGTCCTCACCCATGGGTTTAGGATACGCTCATTCCGATTACAGGGCCTCGAAAGAGACCTGTATCGTTATTTTTCGTCACTACCTCACCGTGTCGGTAATGGGTAATTTGCGCGCCTGCTGCCTTCCTTGGATGTGGTAGCCATTTCTCAGGCTCCCTCTCCGGAATCGAACCCTGATTCCCCGTTACCCGTGGTCACCATGGTAGGCACCTATAGTACCATCGAAAGTTGATAGGGCAGACATTTGAATGAGACGTCGCCGCCGCGGAGGGCGCGCGATCGGCCCGAGGTTATCTAGAGTCACCAAAGATGGGTTTTGGGTCTGATAAATGCACGCATCCCCACCCCGGGAAGGGCGGGTCAGCGCTCGTTTGCATGTATTAGCTCTGGAATTACCACAGTTATCCGAGTAACGTGTGGAGCGATCAAAGGAACCATAACTGATTTAATGAGCCATTCGCAGTTTCACTGTACCGCCCGTGTGCACTTAGACCTGCATGGCTTAATCTTTGAGACAAGCATATGTTACTGGCAGGATCAACCAGGTAGCTGAACGGGACGGATCGGAGAGGGTCCGGCAGCAGCCCAGGGGGCAGCGCCCCGCCCGCGCGTCCTCCTTTCCGTTTCGAAGCCCCCCCACCGACGCATGCGCGGGAATCGCGGGGCGCCCGCGGCGGTTAACCGACCAACCCCCACGGGCGTGGGGGGGGGGGCGGCACCGCCGCGAGGAACCTCGGCCCACGGTAATGGGGAGGGGAGCCTCTACTTTGTCGGGAGTGACGGCAGGGGAACGCCACGCACCCCAGGCCGCCGAGCCTTCACCTTCTTCTCCTCCAAAAGGGGCACACCTCCCCCCGCGTTGTGTTAACCCAAAGGCCCGTAAGCATCCCAGCCTCGAAAGGAGGGACGAGGGCGCATGTAGGCACCGCGGCAGAGAGAGGGACCCCCTTCGGCCACGTTCGGCTGTTCGGAAACGCCCTCACGGAACCGACGGAGCCAAAACCGGGAAAAGTTTGATTCGCGGGGCACGCCAGCAGACGGAGAGGGCTTCGGACGCGTCAAGGCGGGGGCTCGGAAGCCACGCGGCGCCTATCGTTCCCTCAGCCCCTACCGCGCTGGCGGCCGCCGGGGTCGGACCGACTGAAAAGACTGGCCGTCTGAATCTCTCTCGGATAGGTTCGAAAGGGTTTCGTCATTGTTGAAACCCCCCTGGAGGCTGGCCCGCAAAAGTCGGGGAGGAACTTACCACCCATAGCGGCCGCTGAAGTAGCGGCCGGGAGGTAGCCTACCCCTGGCGGGCCCGGTATGCCACTCGGTCTGGGGTGGGAAGAGTTGCGCCACATTTCTGGGTGAAAAAGAACACCACCTGCCCCTTGGCGGGTTCGTTTGGGCCCGAGCCGTGCCTCGGGCCCCTTTTCTGGACCTCCGGAAACCATCCAGAGATCATTCTAAGTCATTTCTGACTTAGTCGTTTTTCAGAAAAGTGCTTGGACCCCTCCGAAATCTCCTATCGCTACTGCTTCCCGAAACCCCGACCATACCCCTTGGGAAAACACCATGCCCACTGTACCATCCATAGCGCGGGCGAACCTGAATTTGCCCGACGAAGGTGGACCTCGGTCGGCCACGCTTCTAGGTCGAAGACCCTGGATGTGCCACTAAGCCGAATTTTTTGGACTTAGACTATTTTCTCAACCCTGGCCACTGGGAGACCATGGGACTTTGTCATTTTTTCGAGCCCAGCCACTGGGAGACCATGGGACTTTGTCATTTTTCATCATTTTTCAGCCCAGCCACTGGGAGACCATGGGACTTAGTCATTTTTCATCATTTTTCAGCCCAGCCACTGGGAGACCATGGGACTTTGTCATTTTTCATCATTTTTCAGCCCAGCCACTGGGAGACCATGGGACTTTGTCATTTTTCATCATTTTTCAGCCCAGCCACTGGGAGACCATGGGACTTTGTCATTTTTCATCATTTTTCAGCCCAGCCACTGGGAGACCATGGGACTTTGTCGTTTTTCATCATTTTTCAGCCCAGCCACTGGGAGACCAAGGGACTTAGTCATTTTTTCATCATTTTTCAGCCCAGCCACTGGGAGACCATGGGACTTAGTCATTTTTTCATCATTTTCCAGCCCAGCCACTGGGAGACCATGGGACTTTGTCATTTTTCATCATTTTTCAGCCCAGCCACTGGGAGACCGTGGGACTTTGTCATTTTTCATCATTTTTCAGCCCAGCCACTGGGAGACCAACGGACTTTGTTGTTTTTTTTTTTTGGGGTTTTGTGCCATTTTAGCCGATTTCCGGCCGGCGGTGCTCTTTGGAGCTCCACCGCCGGCCCGTAGTGCACCATGGACCGGGTGCACGTTCATTTATCACACCCTGGAAGTGCCACGGAACCAACAGGCGGGTTGTTGTGCGATTTCAGCCCGTTTTCGGCCGTGGGGGGGCAAGGAGCCTCTTTTGCCGCCCGTCGCCAGCCGCGGGAGGGGAGCGCTTTGGGCGGGCAGCAACCGTGCCTGTCACGACCTGGTACTGCCAAGGAACAGACAGGAGGGACTTTTGTGCGATTTTAGCCGTTTTTTTCCGGCCGCGGGTGCCGTTTTGCAGTGCCGCCACTGCTCTCTAAGAGTCCGACGGCACCCCTTGGGAAAACCCCATGCCCACCGTACCATCCATAGCGCGGGCGGATTTGAAATCGGCCGGCGAAGGTGCATCGCGACCGGCCGCGATTTCGCGCCGAGGGGCCTGGATGTGCCACCATGCCGAATTTTTGCGACATAGTTTTTTTTTCCCCCCTTTCTTTTACGGGGGAGCTTCTTGAAGTCCTCCGCGGGCCCAGACGACACCCCGAGCGCTCTTTTTAACACGTTTATGCCACCTGGAAGTGACACCTTGCCGCAATTTGTACATTTTAACGGTTTTTGAGCCACACGGGGCTTCTGAATGCCCTTTGCCAGCCCGTAGCGCACCGTGGACGGCCAGCACCTTCGCCTCTCGCCTACTATTATTATTACTACTATTATTTTGTTTTATTTCAACATTATTACTAATTATTCGTTTCATTTTATTTTTTATTTTTTCCCCCGGCCGACGGTAGCCGTTCGAACGCCTCCCCCGGCCGACGGTAGCCGTTCGAACGCCGCCGCCGGCCCGTAGCGCATTGCGGACTGCCAGCACCTTCACCTCTCGCTCCCTGGTAGTACCACGAAGCGAACCGAGGTGGTTTGACGTTATTTTAACCGTTTTTTTGGCCGGGGGCGGGGGGGTGCCACTTTGAGCTCCGCGTAACGCACGCAAGCGAAGCACGGCGAGGGGAGGGGGAACGCGCGTCTCCCCCGCCTCGCCAAGTGCAGCCGAGCCGACAGGGGGGCATTTTAATTGTTTTAGCCATTTTAAATTATTAACATTATTATTTTATTTCGACATATTTATCATTATTTATTTTACATATTTATTCGGTTTTTTTCCCCGGCCGACGGAAGCCGTTCGAACGCCGCCGCCGGCCCGAAGCGCACTGCGGACTGCCAGCACCTTTACCTCTCGCCCCCTGGTAGTACCACGAAGCGAACCGAGGTGGTTTGGCGTTGTTTTAACCAATTTTTCGGCCGGGGGGGGGGGGGGGGTGCCGCTTTGAGCTCCGCGTAACGCACGCAAGCGAAGCACGGCGAGGGGAGGGGGAACGCGCGTCTCCCCCGCCTCGCCAAGTGCAGCCGAGCCGACAGGGGGGCATTTTAATTGTTTTAGCTATTTTAAATTATTAACATTATTATTTTATTTCGACATATTTATCATTATTTATTTTACATATTTATTCGGTTTTTTTTCCCCGGCCGACGGAAGCCGTTCGAACGCCGCCGCCGGCCCGAAGCGCACTGCGGACTGCCAGCACCTTTACCTCTCGCCCCCTGGTAGTACCACGAAGCGAACCGAGGTGGTTTGGCGTTGTTTTAACCAATTTTTCGGCCGGGGGGGGGGGGGGGGGGGGGGGGGGGGGGGGGGGGGGGGGGGGGGGGGGGGGGGGGGGGGGGGGGGGGGGGGGGGGGGGGGGGGGGTGCCGCTTTGAGCTCCGCGTAACGCACGCAAGCGAAGCACGGCGAGGGGAGGGGGAACGCGCGTCTCCCCCGCCTCGCCAAGTGCAGCCGAGCCGACAGGGGGGCATTTTAATTGTTTTAGCCATTTTAAATTATTAACATTATTATTTTATTTCGACATATTTATCATTATTTATTTTACATATTTATTCGGTTTTTTTTCCCCGGCCGACGGAAGCCGTTCGAACGCCGCCGCCGGCCCGAAGCGCACTGCGGACTGCCAGCACCTTTACCTCTCGCCCCCTGGTAGTACCACGAAGCGAACCGAGGTGGTTTGGCGTTGTTTTAACCAATTTTTCGGCCGGGGGGGGGGGGTGCCGCTTTGAGCTCCGCGTAACGCACGTAGCGCAGCGCGAGCGTGCAGAATGCTGGGTGGGAGGCACCCGCGCCTGTCCCGCCGCGGATGTGCAACGGAGCCGAGAGCGCGATTTTTTTGTGATTTTAGCCCATTTTCAGCCGGGGTTGCCACCTGGAACGCCGCCGCCAGCCCTTAGCGCACCTGGGGCTTTAAATATATTTTATTTTGTTTATTATTATTATTATTATTATTATTATTATTATTATTATTATTATTATTATTATTATTATTATTATTATTATTATTATTATTTTTATTTTTATTTTATTTTATTTTTTATAAAGCCAGGGGGACCATCCTTATGACCTCTGCGGGGATTTAGTGTACCAAAGGCGGCCTACTGTAAGGCTCATGACCCCTAGGAGTGACATATTCCATAGTAGCGCATTTAAAATACTTTTAATCCAGGGGGGACCATCCTTATGACCTCTGCGGGGATTTAGAGCACCAAAGGCGGCCTAACGTAAGGCCCATGACCCCTAGGAGTGACATATTCCATAGTAGTGCATTTAAAATACTTTTAATCCAGGGGGGACCATCCTTATGACCTCTGCGGGGCCTAAGAACACCCAAGGCGGCCTACTGAAAGGCTCATGCCCCTTGGGAGTGCCACCCACCCTTAAGTGCACCTTGTGCGTCCTACAAGTGATGCTCGTGCCCCTTGGAAGTACCACTTTGCCAGGGGAAAGTAAATAAATAATGAAATAAATAAAATACTAATAATAAAATTAATTATCGGGGCTTTTGGATGCCCTACACCCCACTTAGAGTGCACCTTGTGCGGCCTACAAGTGATGCTCGTGCCCCTTGGAAGTGCCACCCGCCCATAAGTGCACCTTGTGCGGCCTACAAGTGATGCTCGTGCCCCTTGGAAGTACCACTTTGCCAGGGGAAAGTACATCAATAATTAAACAAATAAAATACTAATAATATAATTAATTAACGGGGCTTTTGGATGCCCTACACCCCACTTAGAGTGCACCTTGTGCGGCCTACAAGTTATACT
>CM038724.1:7540027-7547527 GCA_021613375.1 Megaleporinus macrocephalus | reverse complement strand
TCCGCAGAGAACTCGCGTAACGCGGCAAGCAGCAGGTACCCGCCTCCGTCGCCGCGGCGAGGTGCTTCCCTCGCGCGCCGAGGCGCGCTCGGGCCACCCCACACGCAGCTGATGGGGACTCAGGACACCGAGAGGGGGGGTTTTTTGCGAGGAGGCGAACCGGCGGTCCGGGGCAGGGGTTGCCTTGAACGCGACCTCGCGAATGCCTTTTTTTAGGAACGGAGTCCGAGGCAGGGGGGTCGGGAGGAAAAAACACCTTACCTGGGTCGTGAGACTTTTCAGGGCCTCCACCCTCCGCCCCCCACCTTTTTCCTCCGATCCTGGCACTCTTGTTTCGTTTCGGGAGGAGGCGCGCCGCGCGGCGCTACCCGGCCTTCGTTAATGATCCTTCCGCAGGTTCACCTACGGAAACCTTGTTACGACTTTTACTTCCTCTAGATAGTCAAGTTTGATCGACTTCTCGGCGCTCCGCCAAGGCCCAACGAGGAGCCCCGGCGGGGCCGATCCGAGGACCTCACTAAACCATCCGATCGGTAGTAGCGACGGGCGGTGTGTACAAAGGGCAGGGACTTAATCAATGCGAGCTTATGACCCGCGCTTACTGGGAATTCCTCGTTCATGGGAAATAATTGCAATCCCCAGTCCCAATCACGATTGGGGTTCAGCGGATTACCCGCGCCTCTCGGCGTAGGGTAGGCACACGCTGATCCAACCATTGTGGCGCGCGTGCAGCCCCGGACATCTAAGGGCATCACAGACCTGTTATTGCTCCATCTCGTGTGGCTGAACGCCACTTGTCCCTCTAAGAAGTTGTACACCGACCACGGAGGGCCGCGTAACTATTTAGCATGAGGGAGTCTCGTTCGTTATCGGAATTAACCAGACAAATCGCTCCACCAACTAAGAACGGCCATGCACCACCACCCACAGAATCGAGAAAGAGCTATCAATCTGTCAATCCTTTCCGTGTCCGGGCCGGGTGAGGTTTCCCGTGTTGAGTCAAATTAAGCCGCAGGCTCCACTCCTGGTGGTGCCCTTCCGTCAATTCCTTTAAGTTTCAGCTTTGCAACCATACTCCCCCCGGAACCCAAAGACTCGTGGTTTCCCGCACGCTGCCCGGCGGGTCATGGGAATAACGCCGCCGGATCGCGGGTCGGCATAGTTTACGGTCGGAACTACGACGGTATCTGATCGTCTTCGAACCTCCGACTTTCGTTCTTGATTAATGAAAACATTCTTGGCAAATGCTTTCGCTTTCGTCCGTCTTGCGCCGGTCCAAGAATTTCACCTCTAGCGGCGCAATACGAATGCCCCCGGCCGTCCCTCTTAATCATGGCCCTGGTTCAAGGAAACCCACAAAATAGAACCGGAGTCCTATTCCATTATTCCTAGCTCAGGTATTCAGGCGAGAAGCTGGCCCGCTTTGAACACTCTAATTTTTTCAAAGTAAACGCTCCGGACCCCGACACGGACACCCAGCCAAGGGCATCCGGGGGGCGCCGGTAGGCAGGGTCTGGGACAGGCGGTGGCTCGCCTCGCGGCGGACCGCCAGCTCACTCCCGAGATCCAACTACGAGCTTTTTAACTGCAGCAACTTTAATATACGCTATTGGAGCTGGAATTACCGCGGCTGCTGGCACCAGACTTGCCCTCCAATGGGTCCTCACCCATGGGTTTAGGATACGCTCATTCCGATTACAGGGCCTCGAAAGAGACCTGTATCGTTATTTTTCGTCACTACCTCACCGTGTCGGTAATGGGTAATTTGCGCGCCTGCTGCCTTCCTTGGATGTGGTAGCCATTTCTCAGGCTCCCTCTCCGGAATCGAACCCTGATTCCCCGTTACCCGTGGTCACCATGGTAGGCACCTATAGTACCATCGAAAGTTGATAGGGCAGACATTTGAATGAGACGTCGCCGCCGCGGAGGGCGCGCGATCGGCCCGAGGTTATCTAGAGTCACCAAAGATGGGTTTTGGGTCTGATAAATGCACGCATCCCCACCCCGGGAAGGGCGGGTCAGCGCTCGTTTGCATGTATTAGCTCTGGAATTACCACAGTTATCCGAGTAACGTGTGGAGCGATCAAAGGAACCATAACTGATTTAATGAGCCATTCGCAGTTTCACTGTACCGCCCGTGTGCACTTAGACCTGCATGGCTTAATCTTTGAGACAAGCATATGTTACTGGCAGGATCAACCAGGTAGCTGAACGGGACGGATCGGAGAGGGTCCGGCAGCAGCCCAGGGGGCAGCGCCCCGCCCGCGCGTCCTCCTTTCCGTTTCGAAGCCCCCCCACCGACGCATGCGCGGGAATCGCGGGGCGCCCGCGGCGGTTAACCGACCAACCCCCACGGGCGTGGGGGGGGGGGCGGCACCGCCGCGAGGAACCTCGGCCCACGGTAATGGGGAGGGGAGCCTCTACTTTGTCGGGAGTGACGGCAGGGGAACGCCACGCACCCCAGGCCGCCGAGCCTTCACCTTCTTCTCCTCCAAAAGGGGCACACCTCCCCCCGCGTTGTGTTAACCCAAAGGCCCGTAAGCATCCCAGCCTCGAAAGGAGGGACGAGGGCGCATGTAGGCACCGCGGCAGAGAGAGGGACCCCCTTCGGCCACGTTCGGCTGTTCGGAAACGCCCTCACGGAACCGACGGAGCCAAAACCGGGAAAAGTTTGATTCGCGGGGCACGCCAGCAGACGGAGAGGGCTTCGGACGCGTCAAGGCGGGGGCTCGGAAGCCACGCGGCGCCTATCGTTCCCTCAGCCCCTACCGCGCTGGCGGCCGCCGGGGTCGGACCGACTGAAAAGACTGGCCGTCTGAATCTCTCTCGGATAGGTTCGAAAGGGTTTCGTCATTGTTGAAACCCCCCTGGAGGCTGGCCCGCAAAAGTCGGGGAGGAACTTACCACCCATAGCGGCCGCTGAAGTAGCGGCCGGGAGGTAGCCTACCCCTGGCGGGCCCGGTATGCCACTCGGTCTGGGGTGGGAAGAGTTGCGCCACATTTCTGGGTGAAAAAGAACACCACCTGCCCCTTGGCGGGTTCGTTTGGGCCCGAGCCGTGCCTCGGGCCCCTTTTCTGGACCTCCGGAAACCATCCAGAGATCATTCTAAGTCATTTCTGACTTAGTCGTTTTTCAGAAAAGTGCTTGGACCCCTCCGAAATCTCCTATCGCTACTGCTTCCCGAAACCCCGACCATACCCCTTGGGAAAACACCATGCCCACTGTACCATCCATAGCGCGGGCGAACCTGAATTTGCCCGACGAAGGTGGACCTCGGTCGGCCACGCTTCTAGGTCGAAGACCCTGGATGTGCCACTAAGCCGAATTTTTTGGACTTAGACTATTTTCTCAACCCTGGCCACTGGGAGACCATGGGACTTTGTCATTTTTTCGAGCCCAGCCACTGGGAGACCATGGGACTTTGTCATTTTTCATCATTTTTCAGCCCAGCCACTGGGAGACCATGGGACTTAGTCATTTTTCATCATTTTTCAGCCCAGCCACTGGGAGACCATGGGACTTTGTCATTTTTCATCATTTTTCAGCCCAGCCACTGGGAGACCATGGGACTTTGTCATTTTTCATCATTTTTCAGCCCAGCCACTGGGAGACCATGGGACTTTGTCATTTTTCATCATTTTTCAGCCCAGCCACTGGGAGACCATGGGACTTTGTCGTTTTTCATCATTTTTCAGCCCAGCCACTGGGAGACCAAGGGACTTAGTCATTTTTTCATCATTTTTCAGCCCAGCCACTGGGAGACCATGGGACTTAGTCATTTTTTCATCATTTTCCAGCCCAGCCACTGGGAGACCATGGGACTTTGTCATTTTTCATCATTTTTCAGCCCAGCCACTGGGAGACCGTGGGACTTTGTCATTTTTCATCATTTTTCAGCCCAGCCACTGGGAGACCAACGGACTTTGTTGTTTTTTTTTTGGGGTTTTGTGCCATTTTAGCCGATTTCCGGCCGGCGGTGCTCTTTGGAGCTCCACCGCCGGCCCGTAGTGCACCATGGACCGGGTGCACGTTCATTTATCACACCCTGGAAGTGCCACGGAACCAACAGGCGGGTTGTTGTGCGATTTCAGCCCGTTTTCGGCCGTGGGGGGGCAAGGAGCCTCTTTTGCCGCCCGTCGCCAGCCGCGGGAGGGGAGCGCTTTGGGCGGGCAGCAACCGTGCCTGTCACGACCTGGTACTGCCAAGGAACAGACAGGAGGGACTTTTGTGCGATTTTAGCCGTTTTTTTCCGGCCGCGGGTGCCGTTTTGCAGTGCCGCCACTGCTCTCTAAGAGTCCGACGGCACCCCTTGGGAAAACCCCATGCCCACCGTACCATCCATAGCGCGGGCGGATTTGAAATCGGCCGGCGAAGGTGCATCGCGACCGGCCGCGATTTCGCGCCGAGGGGCCTGGATGTGCCACCATGCCGAATTTTTGCGACATAGTTTTTTTTTCCCCCCTTTCTTTTACGGGGGAGCTTCTTGAAGTCCTCCGCGGGCCCAGACGACACCCCGAGCGCTCTTTTTAACACGTTTATGCCACCTGGAAGTGACACCTTGCCGCAATTTGTACATTTTAACGGTTTTTGAGCCACACGGGGCTTCTGAATGCCCTTTGCCAGCCCGTAGCGCACCGTGGACGGCCAGCACCTTCGCCTCTCGCCTACTATTATTATTACTACTATTATTTTGTTTTATTTCAACATTATTACTAATTATTCGTTTCATTTTATTTTTTATTTTTTCCCCCGGCCGACGGTAGCCGTTCGAACGCCTCCCCCGGCCGACGGTAGCCGTTCGAACGCCGCCGCCGGCCCGTAGCGCATTGCGGACTGCCAGCACCTTCACCTCTCGCTCCCTGGTAGTACCACGAAGCGAACCGAGGTGGTTTGACGTTATTTTAACCGTTTTTTTGGCCGGGGGCGGGGGGGTGCCACTTTGAGCTCCGCGTAACGCACGCAAGCGAAGCACGGCGAGGGGAGGGGGAACGCGCGTCTCCCCCGCCTCGCCAAGTGCAGCCGAGCCGACAGGGGGGCATTTTAATTGTTTTAGCCATTTTAAATTATTAACATTATTATTTTATTTCGACATATTTATCATTATTTATTTTACATATTTATTCGGTTTTTTTTCCCCGGCCGACGGAAGCCGTTCGAACGCCGCCGCCGGCCCGAAGCGCACTGCGGACTGCCAGCACCTTTACCTCTCGCCCCCTGGTAGTACCACGAAGCGAACCGAGGTGGTTTGGCGTTGTTTTAACCAATTTTTCGGCCGGGGGGGGGGGGGGGGTGCCGCTTTGAGCTCCGCGTAACGCACGCAAGCGAAGCACGGCGAGGGGAGGGGGAACGCGCGTCTCCCCCGCCTCGCCAAGTGCAGCCGAGCCGACAGGGGGGCATTTTAATTGTTTTAGCCATTTTAAATTATTAACATTATTATTTTATTTCGACATATTTATCATTATTTATTTTACATATTTATTCGGTTTTTTTTCCCCCGGCCGACGGAAGCCGTTCGAACGCCGCCGCCGGCCCGAAGCGCACTGCGGACTGCCAGCACCTTTACCTCTCGCCCCCTGGTAGTACCACGAAGCGAACCGAGGTGGTTTGGCGTTGTTTAACCGTTTTTCGGGCGGGGGGGAGGTGCCGCTTTGAGCTCCGCGTAACGCACGTAGCGCAGCGCGAGCGTGCATAGCGCAGCGCGAGCGTCGCAGAATGCTGGGTGGGAGGCACCCCGCGCCTGTCCCGCAGCGGATGTGCAACGGAGCTGAGAGCGCGAAATTTTTTTTTTGTGATTTTAGCCCATTTACGGCCGGGGTTGCCATTTGGAACGCCGCCGCCAGCCCTTAGCGCACCTGGGCTTTAAATATATTTTATTTTGTTTATTTATTTATTATTATTATTATTATTATTATTATTATTATTATATTATTTATTATTATTATATTATTTTTATTTTATTTTATTTTTTATAAAGCCAGGGGGACCATCCTTATGACCTCTGCGGGGATTTAGAGCACCAAAGGCGGCCTACTGTAAGGCTCATGACCCCTAGGAGTGACATATTCCATAGTAGCGCATTTAAAATACTTTTAATCCAGGGGGGACCATCCTTATGACCTCTGCGGGGATTTAGTGTACCAAAGGCGGCCTACTGTAAGGCTCATGACCCCTAGGAGTGACATATTCCATAGTAGCGCATTTAAAATACTTTTAATCCAGGGGGGACCATCCTTATGACCTCTGCGGGGATTTAGTGTACCAAAGGCGCCTAACGTAAGGCCCATGACCCTAGGAGTGACATATCCATAGTAGTGCATTTAAAATACTTTTAATCCAGGGGGGACCATCCTTATGACCTCTGCGGGGCCTAAGAACAACCCAAGGCGGCCTACTGAAAGGCTCATGCCCCTTGGGAGTGCCACCCACCCTTAAGTGCACCTTGTGCGGCCTACAAGTGATGCTCGTGCCCCTTGGAAGTACCACTTTGCCAGGGGAAAGTAAATAAATAATGAAATAAATAAAATACTAATAATAAAATTAATTATCGGGGCTTTTGGATGCCCTACACCCCACTTAGAGTGCACCTTGTGCGGCCTACAAGTGATGCTCGTGCCCCTTGGAAGTGCCACCCGCCCATAAGTGCACCTTGTGCGGCCTACAAGTGATGGTCGTGCCCCTTGGAAGTACCACTTTGCCAGGGGAAAGTACATCAATAATTAAACAAATAAAATACTAATAATATAATTAATTAACGGGGCTTTTGGTTGCCCTACACCCCACTTAGAGTGCACCTTGTGCGGCCTACAATTATACTCATGCCCCTCGGAAGTGCCACCCGCCATAAGTGCACCTTGTGCGGCCTACAAGTGATGCTCGTGCCCCTTGGAAGTACCACTTTGCCAGGGGAAGTACATCAATAATTAAACAAATAAAATACTAATAATATAATTAATTAACGGGGCTTTTGGGTGCCCTACACCCCACTTAGAGTGCACCTTGTGCGGCCTACAAGTGATACTCATGCCCCTCGGAAGTGCCACCCGCCCATAAGTGCACCTGTGCGGCCTACAAGTGATGCTCGTGCCCCTTGGAAGTACCACTTTGCCAGGGGAAAGTACAAAAATAATTAAATAAATAAAATACTAATAGTAAAGATTAATTATCGGGGCTTTTGGATGCCTACACCCACTTAGAGTGCACCTTGTGCGGCCTACAAGTTATCACTCATGCCCCTCGGAAGAGTGCCACCCGCCCATAAGTGACACCCTTGTGCGGCCTACAAGTGATGCTCGTGCCCCTTGGAAGTACCACTTTGCCAGGGGAAAAGTACATCAATAATTAAACAAATAAAATACTAATTATATAATATAATTAAAGGGGCTTTTGGGATGCCCTACACCCCACTTAGAGTGCACCTTGTGCGGCCTACAAGTTATACTCATAGCCCCTTGGAAGTGCCACCCGCCCATAAGTGCACCTTGTGCGGCTACAAGTTATAC
>CM038724.1:7525027-7532527 GCA_021613375.1 Megaleporinus macrocephalus | reverse complement strand
TACCCGCGCCTCTCGGCGTAGGGTAGGCACACGCTGATCCAACCATTGTGGCGCGCGTGCAGCCCCGGACATCTAAGGGCATCACAGACCTGTTATTGCTCCATCTCGTGTGGCTGAACGCCACTTGTCCCTCTAAGAAGTTGTACACCGACCACGGAGGGCCGCGTAACTATTTAGCATGAGGGAGTCTCGTTCGTTATCGGAATTAACCAGACAAATCGCTCCACCAACTAAGAACGGCCATGCACCACCACCCACAGAATCGAGAAAGAGCTATCAATCTGTCAATCCTTTCCGTGTCCGGGCCGGGTGAGGTTTCCCGTGTTGAGTCAAATTAAGCCGCAGGCTCCACTCCTGGTGGTGCCCTTCCGTCAATTCCTTTAAGTTTCAGCTTTGCAACCATACTCCCCCCGGAACCCAAAGACTCGTGGTTTCCCGCACGCTGCCCGGCGGGTCATGGGAATAACGCCGCCGGATCGCGGGTCGGCATAGTTTACGGTCGGAACTACGACGGTATCTGATCGTCTTCGAACCTCCGACTTTCGTTCTTGATTAATGAAAACATTCTTGGCAAATGCTTTCGCTTTCGTCCGTCTTGCGCCGGTCCAAGAATTTCACCTCTAGCGGCGCAATACGAATGCCCCCCGGCCGTCCCTCTTAATCATGGCCCTGGTTCAAGGAAACCCACAAAATAGAACCGGAGTCCTATTCCATTATTCCTAGCTCAGGTATTCAGGCGAGAAGCTGGCCCGCTTTGAACACTCTAATTTTTTCAAAGTAAACGCTCCGGACCCCGACACGGACACCCAGCCAAGGGCATCCGGGGGGCGCCGGTAGGCAGGGTCTGGGACAGGCGGTGGCTCGCCTCGCGGCGGACCGCCAGCTCACTCCCGAGATCCAACTACGAGCTTTTTAACTGCAGCAACTTTAATATACGCTATTGGAGCTGGAATTACCGCGGCTGCTGGCACCAGACTTGCCCTCCAATGGGTCCTCACCCATGGGTTTAGGATACGCTCATTCCGATTACAGGGCCTCGAAAGAGACCTGTATCGTTATTTTTCGTCACTACCTCACCGTGTCGGTAATGGGTAATTTGCGCGCCTGCTGCCTTCCTTGGATGTGGTAGCCATTTCTCAGGCTCCCTCTCCGGAATCGAACCCTGATTCCCCGTTACCCGTGGTCACCATGGTAGGCACCTATAGTACCATCGAAAGTTGATAGGGCAGACATTTGAATGAGACGTCGCCGCCGCGGAGGGCGCGCGATCGGCCCGAGGTTATCTAGAGTCACCAAAGATGGGTTTTGGGTCTGATAAATGCACGCATCCCCACCCCGGGAAGGGCGGGTCAGCGCTCGTTTGCATGTATTAGCTCTGGAATTACCACAGTTATCCGAGTAACGTGTGGAGCGATCAAAGGAACCATAACTGATTTAATGAGCCATTCGCAGTTTCACTGTACCGCCCGTGTGCACTTAGACCTGCATGGCTTAATCTTTGAGACAAGCATATGTTACTGGCAGGATCAACCAGGTAGCTGAACGGGACGGATCGGAGAGGGTCCGGCAGCAGCCCAGGGGGCAGCGCCCCGCCCGCGCGTCCTCCTTTCCGTTTCGAAGCCCCCCCACCGACGCATGCGCGGGAATCGCGGGGCGCCCGCGGCGGTTAACCGACCAACCCCCACGGGCGTGGGGGGGGGCGGCACCGCCGCGAGGAACCTCGGCCCACGGTAATGGGGAGGGGAGCCTCTACTTTGTCGGGAGTGACGGCAGGGGAACGCCACGCACCCCAGGCCGCCGAGCCTTCACCTTCTTCTCCTCCAAAAGGGGCACACCTCCCCCCGCGTTGTGTTAACCCAAAGGCCCGTAAGCATCCCAGCCTCGAAAGGAGGGACGAGGGCGCATGTAGGCACCGCGGCAGAGAGAGGGACCCCCTTCGGCCACGTTCGGCTGTTCGGAAACGCCCTCACGGAACCGACGGAGCCAAAACCGGGAAAAGTTTGATTCGCGGGGCACGCCAGCAGACGGAGAGGGCTTCGGACGCGTCAAGGCGGGGGCTCGGAAGCCACGCGGCGCCTATCGTTCCCTCAGCCCCTACCGCGCTGGCGGCCGCCGGGGTCGGACCGACTGAAAAGACTGGCCGTCTGAATCTCTCTCGGATAGGTTCGAAAGGGTTTCGTCATTGTTGAAACCCCCCTGGAGGCTGGCCCGCAAAAGTCGGGGAGGAACTTACCACCCATAGCGGCCGCTGAAGTAGCGGCCGGGAGGTAGCCTACCCCTGGCGGGCCCGGTATGCCACTCGGTCTGGGGTGGGAAGAGTTGCGCCACATTTCTGGGTGAAAAAGAACACCACCTGCCCCTTGGCGGGTTCGTTTGGGCCCGAGCCGTGCCTCGGGCCCCTTTTCTGGACCTCCGGAAACCATCCAGAGATCATTCTAAGTCATTTCTGACTTAGTCGTTTTTCAGAAAAGTGCTTGGACCCCTCCGAAATCTCCTATCGCTACTGCTTCCCGAAACCCCGACCATACCCCTTGGGAAAACACCATGCCCACTGTACCATCCATAGCGCGGGCGAACCTGAATTTGCCCGACGAAGGTGGACCTCGGTCGGCCACGCTTCTAGGTCGAAGACCCTGGATGTGCCACTAAGCCGAATTTTTTGGACTTAGACTATTTTCTCAACCCTGGCCACTGGGAGACCATGGGACTTTGTCATTTTTTCGAGCCCAGCCACTGGGAGACCATGGGACTTTGTCATTTTTCATCATTTTTCAGCCCAGCCACTGGGAGACCATGGGACTTAGTCATTTTTCATCATTTTTCAGCCCAGCCACTGGGAGACCATGGGACTTTGTCATTTTTCATCATTTTTCAGCCCAGCCACTGGGAGACCATGGGACTTTGTCATTTTTCATCATTTTTCAGCCCAGCCACTGGGAGACCATGGGACTTTGTCATTTTTCATCATTTTTCAGCCCAGCCACTGGGAGACCATGGGACTTTGTCGTTTTTCATCATTTTTCAGCCCAGCCACTGGGAGACCAAGGGACTTAGTCATTTTTTCATCATTTTTCAGCCCAGCCACTGGGAGACCATGGGACTTAGTCATTTTTTCATCATTTTCCAGCCCAGCCACTGGGAGACCATGGGACTTTGTCATTTTTCATCATTTTTCAGCCCAGCCACTGGGAGACCGTGGGACTTTGTCATTTTTCATCATTTTTCAGCCCAGCCACTGGGAGACCAACGGACTTTGTTGTTTTTTTTTTGGGGTTTTGTGCCATTTTAGCCGATTTCCGGCCGGCGGTGCTCTTTGGAGCTCCACCGCCGGCCCGTAGTGCACCATGGACCGGGTGCACGTTCATTTATCACACCCTGGAAGTGCCACGGAACCAACAGGCGGGTTGTTGTGCGATTTCAGCCCGTTTTCGGCCGTGGGGGGGCAAGGAGCCTCTTTTGCCGCCCGTCGCCAGCCGCGGGAGGGGAGCGCTTTGGGCGGGCAGCAACCGTGCCTGTCACGACCTGGTACTGCCAAGGAACAGACAGGAGGGACTTTTGTGCGATTTTAGCCGTTTTTTTCCGGCCGCGGGTGCCGTTTTGCAGTGCCGCCACTGCTCTCTAAGAGTCCGACGGCACCCCTTGGGAAAACCCCATGCCCACCGTACCATCCATAGCGCGGGCGGATTTGAAATCGGCCGGCGAAGGTGCATCGCGACCGGCCGCGATTTCGCGCCGAGGGGCCTGGATGTGCCACCATGCCGAATTTTTGCGACATAGTTTTTTTTTCCCCCTTTCTTTTACGGGGGAGCTTCTTGAAGTCCTCCGCGGGCCCAGACGACACCCCGAGCGCTCTTTTTAACACGTTTATGCCACCTGGAAGTGACACCTTGCCGCAATTTGTACATTTTAACGGTTTTTGAGCCACACGGGGCTTCTGAATGCCCTTTGCCAGCCCGTAGCGCACCGTGGACGGCCAGCACCTTCGCCTCTCGCCTACTATTATTATTACTACTATTATTTTGTTTTATTTCAACATTATTACTAATTATTCGTTTCATTTTATTTTTTATTTTTTCCCCCGGCCGACGGTAGCCGTTCGAACGCCTCCCCCGGCCGACGGTAGCCGTTCGAACGCCGCCGCCGGCCCGTAGCGCATTGCGGACTGCCAGCACCTTCACCTCTCGCTCCCTGGTAGTACCACGAAGCGAACCGAGGTGGTTTGACGTTATTTTAACCGTTTTTTTTGGCCGGGGGGGGGGGGGGTGCCACTTTGAGCTCCGCGTAACGCACGCAAGCGAAGCACGGCGAGGGGAGGGGGAACGCGCGTCTCCCCCGCCTCGCCAAGTGCAGCCGAGCCGACAGGGGGGCATTTTAATTGTTTTAGCCATTTTAAATTATTAACATTATTATTTTATTTCGACATATTTATCATTATTTATTTTACATATTTATTCGGTTTTTTTCCCCGGCCGACGGAAGCCGTTCGAACGCCGCCGCCGGCCCGAAGCGCACTGCGGACTGCCAGCACCTTTACCTCTCGCCCCCTGGTAGTACCACGAAGCGAACCGAGGTGGTTTGGCGTTGTTTTAACCAATTTTTCGGCCGGGGGGGGGGGTGCCGCTTTGAGCTCCGCGTAACGCACGCAAGCGAAGCACGGCGAGGGGAGGGGGAACGCGCGTCTCCCCCGCCTCGCCAAGTGCAGCCGAGCCGACAGGGGGGCATTTTAATTGTTTTAGCTATTTTAAATTATTAACATTATTATTTTATTTCGACATATTTATCATTATTTATTTTACATATTTATTCGGTTTTTTTTTCCCCGGCCGACGGAAGCCGTTCGAACGCCGCCGCCGGCCCGAAGCGCACTGCGGACTGCCAGCACCTTTACCTCTCGCCCCCTGGTAGTACCACGAAGCGAACCGAGGTGGTTTGGCGTTGTTTTAACCAATTTTTCGGCCGGGGGGGGGGGGGGGGGGGGGGGGTGCCGCTTTGAGCTCCGCGTAACGCACGCAAGCGAAGCACGGCGAGGGGAGGGGGAACGCGCGTCTCCCCCGCCTCGCCAAGTGCAGCCGAGCCGACAGGGGGGCATTTTAATTGTTTTAGCCATTTTAAATTATTAACATTATTATTTTATTTCGACATATTTATCATTATTTATTTTACATATTTATTCGGTTTTTTTTCCCCCGGCCGACGGAAGCCGTTCGAACGCCGCCGCCGGCCCGAAGCGCACTGCGGACTGCCAGCACCTTTACCTCTCGCCCCCTGGTAGTACCACGAAGCGAACCGAGGTGGTTTGGCGTTAGTTCAACCGTTTTTCGGCCGGGGGGAGGTGCCGCTTTGAGCTCCGCGTAACGCACGTAGCGCAGCGCGAGCGTGCAGAATGCTGGGTGGGAGGCACCCGCGCCTGTCCCGCCGCGGATGTGCAACGGAGCCGAGAGCGCGATTTTTTTGTGATTTTAGCCCATTTTCAGCCGGGGTTGCCACCTGGAACGCCGCCGCCAGCCCTTAGCGCACCTGGGGCTTTAAATATATTTTATTTTGTTTATTATTATTATTATTATTATTATTATTATTATTATTATTATTATTATTATTATTTTTATTTTTATTTTATTTTATTTTTTATAAAGCCAGGGGGACCATCCTTATGACCTCTGCGGGGATTTAGTGTACCAAAGGCGGCCTACTGTAAGGCTCATGACCCCTAGGAGTGACATATTCCATAGTAGCGCATTTAAAATACTTTTAATCCAGGGGGGACCATCCTTATGACCTCTGCGGGGATTTAGAGCACCAAAGGCGGCCTAACGTAAGGCCCATGACCCCTAGGAGTGACATATTCCATAGTAGTGCATTTAAAATACTTTTAATCCAGGGGGGACCATCCTTATGACCTCTGCGGGGCCTAAGAACACCCAAGGCGGCCTACTGAAAGGCTCATGCCCCTTGGGAGTGCCACCCACCCTTAAGTGCACCTTGTGCGGCCTACAAGTGATGCTCGTGCCCCTTGGAAGTACCACTTTGCCAGGGGAAAGTAAATAAATAATGAAATAAATAAAATACTAATAATAAAATTAATTATCGGGGCTTTTGGATGCCCTACACCCCACTTAGAGTGCACCTTGTGCGGCCTACAAGTGATGCTCGTGCCCCTTGGAAGTGCCACCCCGCCCATAAGTGCACCTTGTGCGGCCTACAAGTGATGCTCGTGCCCCTTGGAAGTACCACTTTGCCAGGGGAAAGTACATCAATAATTAAACAAATAAAATACTAATAATATAATTAATTAACGGGGCTTTTGGATGCCCTACACCCCACTTAGAGTGCACCTTGTGCGGCCTACAAGTGATACTCATGCCCCTCGGAAGTGCCACCCGCCCATAAGTGCACCTTGTGCGGCCTACAAGTGATGCTCGTGCCCCTTGGAAGTACCACTTTGCCAGGGGAAAGTACATAAATAATTAAATAAATAAAATACTAATAGTAAAATTAATTATCGGGGCTTTTGGATGCCCTACACCCCACTTAGAGTGCACCTTGTGCGGCCTACAAGTTATACTCATGCCCCTCGGAAGTGCCACCCGCCCATAAGTGCACCTTGTGCGGCCTACAAGTGATGCTCGTGCCCCTTGGAAGTACCACTTTGCCAGGGGAAAGTACATCAATAATTAAACAAATAAAATACTAATAATATAATTAATTAACGGGGCTTTTGGATGCCCTACACCCCACTTAGAGTGCACCTTGTGCGGCCTACAAGTGATACTCATGCCCCTCGGAAGTGCCACCCGCCCATAAGTGCACCTTGTGCGGCCTACAAGTGATGCTCGTGCCCCTTGGAAGTACCACTTTGCCAGGGGAAAGTACAAAAATAATTAAATAAATAAAATACTAATAGTAAAATTAATTATCGGGGCTTTTGGATGCCCTACACCCCACTTAGAGTGCACCTTGTGCGGCCTACAAGTTATACTCATGCCCCTCGGAAGTGCCACCCGCCCATAAGTGCACCTTGTGCGGCCTACAAGTGATGCTCGTGCCCCTTGGAAGTACCACTTTGCCAGGGGAAAGTACATCAATAATTAAACAAATAAAATACTAATTATATAATTAATTAAAGGGGCTTTTGGATGCCCTACACCCCACTTAGAGTGCACCTTGTGCGGCCTACAAGTTATACTCATGCCCCTTGGAAGTGCCACCCGCCCATAAGTGCACCTTGTGCGGCCTACAAGTTATACTCATGCCCCTTCGGAAGTGCCACCCGCCCATAAGTGCACCTTGTGCGGCCTACAAGTTATACTCATGCCCCTTGGAAGTGCCACCCGCCCATAAGTGCACCTTGTGCGGCCTACAAGTTATACTCATGCCCCTTCGGAAGTGCCACCCGCCCATAAGTGCACCTTGTGCCGCCTACAAGGGATGCTCATGCCCCTTGGGAGTGCCACCCGCCCATAAGTGCACCTTGTGCGGCCTACATGTTATACTCATGCCCCT
>CM038724.1:7407527-7520027 GCA_021613375.1 Megaleporinus macrocephalus | reverse complement strand
CGAGACGGGAAAGCCATGTCCAGCGTTTTCCAGCGCATGGATGAGGGGGTCCATGGCTAGGTTGAAAAGCAAGGGAGACAAGGAGTCCCCCTGCTTGACACCAACTTTCAGGTAAATGTCGGAGGTGGACTGGTCTCCAACACTTACATTCGTCACGCAGTCAATGTAGGAGTTCTGGATCAGCCCTACTATGTGTTCGTCCACTCCTCGCTCCCTTAGAACCCACCATATGTGCTTGTGGGAGATGGAATCAAAAGCCTTGGCGATGTCTACGAATACCACTGCAAGCGGGTTGCGCTCTTCTTTACTGTGCCGTATGAGGCCCTGCAGCAACTCAATGTTCTCAGAACAACCCGGGGCTCTGATAAAGCCCCGCTGGCGTGGATGACCCGGGCACCCTCGAACGAGTCTACCGTGGATCACCCTGGTGAAGATCCTCAAAATCATCGAACCGATAGTGATTGGCCTCCAGTTGCCAACCTCCATCGCCGCCCCGTTCGATTCTTTGGGTAACAGTATTTTTCGACATCGCTTCAGGCATGCCGGAATGACTCCGGTGAACCACCACAAATTGAACATGCGCGACAGTTTCTCGCACTCTGGATCCCACGCCAGCAAGTACTGCTTACGAACCCCATCTGGGCCAGGTGCGGATGCGTTCGAAATTGACCGGAGGGTATCCAGTATCTCTCTGGACGACTGGTGCTGATTCGAAAGGCTAGTTGTCCACATCCCTTTCCACCTTAAAGTGACCCAACCTGGTGAAGTGACTGATCCTCTCCCACCGCTCCCTAAAAGCGTTGCCAATGTGCTCAAGGGGGATAGGACAGGCCACCGCCTCCTTGCCATCAAGGATCATCTCGGCAAGCCGAGCTGGGTCTTTCCGGAACCATCGCTGTTGTTTCGCAAACAACCTTCGCCTCGCCATGTACGCTCCACCTCTGACGACCCCCCTGACAGGCCGCCTCGGTAAGGGATGCTTCCGCCTCGCCCTCGGCACACCCACTGCCAACCTTCGAAGTACTGATCGGGCTGCGTTTTCTAGCTGAGCTTGCCAGTCATCCGCCTCCTCCAGCCAGGATTTTAGCGCGGAGGTATGCTCAGAGGGGTCAACATGCCGGATCATGCTCGCAGCCAGCTCCCTGAATTTCTCCTGGAGGCCGCTTACAGGCAATCTCGCGGGGTGCTCACCCACCTCGGTGGCATTACGCTCATCACGAGGACCCTCCGCACAGTCCGTTCTACCATCATAGCTCTTAAACCTCTTCTGCCCGTGGAGCCTAGTGGGGGGGAGGGCCCGACACCTCTTCCCCCCTTTGGCCATGTCGTCAGGATCACTTCGAGCTCCAGCCTCCACCGACGTCCCCATATCAGTGGCTTCCCCTAAGACCAGGGCCCGCACCCTGGCCATCCTACTCTTGGATATCTCCGCGTGGACTATGCGTTTATGTGTACTTAGACCTCTGCCAGTGGCGAAGCGAGACCCGCATCGCTCACAGCTGTAGTTCCGAACCAACGCATCCGCCTCCCTGCCAGCCCCCTGACACTTGGGCACATGACAAGGAAATTGAATGATGATTGCCTGAGGCTTTTCCGCAAACAGCGCATTTATACACGATGGGCAAAGTGCCTTTCCACCCGCAAAATAGTGCCCACCTGCACGCCACAAAGATCGCATCTCACATCGTGGTTCGGCAAGGTCACGACGTAGTTCTGAGCCGGGTCCGTGATCGGCTCAGCAGCCCGTGGCACCTTGGTGGAGGTACCGGGCTGAGGGGAGTTTGGTTTCTCCAAAACCATCGGCTTGACTTCACTCTCCGCGACCCTTCGGCCACAAGCATCCTCCCCGTGCAGCTGGCCCCCGTCCCCAGAGACCTGGACCCCTCCCAGGTCCCCAGGTTCTGCAGGACCAGAGCATGGAAGGCGAGTTACCCTTTCGGTATCCACCTCAGGGCTTCGGGATCCGACACAGTCGGTAGTTTTGTTCGCTTTTGAATACATTATTATGGCCATACCACCCTGAGCAGTCTGGATATAAAGAAGCGCCCTCGGAACCTATCATGACTCCCCGTTCCACGGAGCCATTATTCAGCGAACCTCGGATCGCCCTCCGACCATCATGTGAGTGGAGGAATGGGATTAGGACCATAACCTTGTCCGTCTATAACTGATGTGGCGCTCCCATGATGTGGGGAGAAGCAGCCATCTATACGGCCCTAGAGCCAGACGACGCTGTACCCCTGGCGGGAGCACCGCCTTCACTGCCATTGTCTCCAACCCCAAACCTCCTCTCTTTGCAGACTAATTGAGCCTTGCCGCCCCACAAGGCTACTTGATGGCAAGGTCAGACCCCATTATCTCCGGGTCTCCCCCCATCTTTTTGGACCGACTGAAAAGACTGGCCGTCTGAATCTCTCTCGGATAGGTTCAAAAGGGTCTCGTCATTGTTGAAACCCCCCTGGAGGCTGGCCCGCAAAATTCAGGGAGGAACTTACCACCCATAGTGGCTGCTGAAGTAGCGGCTGGGAGATAGCCTACCCCTGGCGGGCCCGGTATGCCACTCGGTCTGGGGTGGGAAGAGTTGCGCCACATTTCGAGGTTAAAAAGAACACCACCGGCCCCCGGCGGGTTCGTTCGGGCCCGAGCCGTGCCTCAGACCCTTTTTCTGGACCTCCGGAAACCATCCAGAAATTATTCCATTATAATTTCATTAGTCATTTTTCAGAAAAGTGCTTGGACCCCTCTGAAACGTATTTACATTTGTACATAAGCAATCAATTGAAGTTAAAAATATTTAAAAATAAAATAAATCTTTTCTTCTCAACAGAGAGGAGCTCTATTGTTAAATTTACACTAAAAGTAGCTTCACTACACGCATGTTTAGTACCTACAGCATCAAAAGCCTCTTAAGCAGTGCACTGGCTTCTCAACTTTATTAATATTTTCTACAGACATGAGAATTTTCCTCTCTGTATATTAACATTAACATACATCTATTCTATTTGTTATAAATTACATTACATAAAACTATCCAGAGTTTAAATAACTCTGTTAAACTATCCTATACCTGTCCCTTCAGTAAACATGGCCTCCTCGGGATTATCAGTACCATTGTAAGGGATTTTGCTGCTCCGATACTACAAAATTATTCCGTTAATGAGTTTGGCTATTAATATACTACATTTCTAAATTATGTTTATTGTGTTCAGTTTGAAACTGGATGTGTGTGATTAATGGTGTGTATTGGGCTAATAAACTAAGCTAAGCTGTTGTTGAAAACATTGTGCAATAGCTGTACACTGACAATACATATTTATTTCCATATCTGTGTTTAGCTGCTGCAGCTGGTGACTGTCCTCAGAACACAGATCTGTTCATTTCACACATTTAGCAGCATCTTTTTCCAACAACTTTTTTTAACCTGTCCTCCATCACCACCGACTGACGCTCAGCACTATTCTGTTGCTATATTTAATTTTACCGCTCCAGAAAAGACGACCTGTGGGCCGAACCAACTTAAACATTTGGTAGGGGTAATTTCCCTCATATGGTAAAATCCATCTAATCTACTGTGATGTAGGGACTGTGCTGTCAGATGAATAGACAGATACGTGTCAAAATTATTTTTCCCTTCCAGCCGGCAAAAACTCGAGATTGACATGAGCCGGCCCATCAGGAATCCTCCCGAATCTCTCAATTAGCCACTCTGGGCCCGGCGAGGTTAACCATCAAATCTGAACATTTAGTTCAAGCAAACTTTGGACCGAGAAGGAAAACTTCAACTTATCTAATCTGGATTTATCATCTGGTCTGGCTGATATATACAGCTGTGTATCATCAGCATAGCAGTGGAAACTGATTCCATGTCTATAACCGAGCCTAATGGTAACATATATAATGTAAATAACAGAGGACCTAAAACAGAACTCCATATTTCACTCTTGTATAATTAGATGATACATTATCTTTATGAACTTATACTCAGACAGAAAAATATAAGGTGAAATAAAATATTGTTTATAAGTAACAGAAATGAAGGGGGATTGGATGTGCATCTGATTGAGCTAAACTTAAACCAACCACCTTGAGTTTGTGGGCTGAGTGAGTCACGGTAGCGCCACTGGGGGCACTGGTGGGAAATGGAATAACACCCCAAAAATGCAGGGCAGAAAAAAGATAGGAAAAGAGCAAACAAAGGAAAAGCCAAAATGGTGGCAAAACAAAAAAAACCAACAGAACCAAAATACCTCTACAGTGAAGAATAGGGAACAACCTCGCTTGAAATCAAACAAAAAACACAGCGACTTGACTGTCACACCTTTGTAGAGGAGTGACGACAGAGAGTGTTGGTGACAGTCTTATGTAGAGGTTCCAGCAGGTGCAGAGAGTTCTCACTGATTGGTGGTCGCCCTCTGCTGGCAAAAGGAATAACAGGCCGACCCCTGAGAGTACTCTGCATTGTAGTTTTTGTAGGTGCAGCATTGTCTAAAGCTGATCTGAGTGTATCAGCTCTACACAGTGTGTTAGTGTGTCTAGCTCTGTTGGGTCTGCTGGAGGAGGAACTACGGTTGATAAATCCAGAAGAAATTCAAGTGTTGAGTCTAAGATGAGAATTTTTTTTTTAATGGATCTGCTGAGTTCTCCAGTCTACTGTACCCTAAGGAGAACTCATAGAAGGGTCTAAATCTGTGTCCATGTCTTTGTATCCCTTCACTCTCTGACTGGAGTTGGACTTTCTGCACAAGGTTCCCCAAAAACTGTTCTAAGGTCTCTTTACACTTGGTGCACAGTCCAAAGTGAAGTTTTAACTGTCGTGAAAAGACTAAGACGTCTATTTAGGTCTACATGGACCCTCCGTCTTACAGCTGAACTGGAGATTGGACCAGACTTTCTATTCATTTTGTCTAAAATGAACTTTTTTTCCAATCAGCACCTAATAAACTACAACAGTTTTAACTTCCTGTGGTTTTTTGGTATGGTAACCTGAGCATGGTTAATAGGAACAGACTCAATAGCCTGGTTAAGGAAGCAGGTAAAAGTATCGGAGTCTGTTAGAACCAGCTTAGTGACATGTATAAAACACAGGCCTTGAGAAAAGCCAAAGCTATTTAGTCTTCCCCAGACCATCTCTTGTTATCCGAGTCAGAATACCTCCTGTCAGGCTGGAGGTTTAGAGCATGGGCCGGTAGAACTAAATGTAGTAAAGTGTTTCCACAGCCATTAGCTTGCAAAATAGCTACAAATAGTACACGTTTACAAATATAAGGCTACTAACTATATTTTCCCAAATAGGCTGGAATGGGAGCTCGCCACCCAAAAAGAACTGCTGTAGATGTTAAAGGGAACCCTGGCTGGTAACACTTGTAAGCCTTAATATGTTGTAATGACTAAACTGATAGGACATGCTGTAAAAAAAACAAAAACCAAAGTATCAGGTTTATTTATAAATTAACACTTTTATTCTAAATATTTAACATGTTATTTCCAGTGGAAAGGCAGTGTGAAGACTGATTAGTCTAAACAGCTTTCACAAACAAACAAGGAGAATAGTTAGTGAAGCAGCGTGTGGACCAACACAGCTACCCAAAGACCCCCGCTCTGCTCTCCTCACTTCAGTCCCAATCACGTGAACTGGACTCTCTTCTGGCATCCCGCCAACAAGGTTTAGCGTTAGCGTCAGCTGCTTCTCCTCGTTTGTGGATCCTGAAGGTGAAAGTAGAGTCTTAGTAGTGAACATACTACTTCACTAATAAAGGAGTGTGAAGCTCAGAGACACTCCCGTTCAGTGTATCGAGCTGTTTACTGAGCGTGAATGTTTCCTGCTAGAAAGCGGAGCTCCTTTAACAGACACTCTCCTTCTCCGTCAACACCAACACACAGCTTCACAACAACTCCAGCACTGTGTCCACTCTCTCCTCCACCCTCTCTGTTCACCATTTACACTAACGTGGTGTGTGATGTCACCGCTGATGTCAGAAATGTTGTGTTCTAGTTCAAACTGTAAAGACTGAACAGTAGCATGTTTATAGCTAGCTGTGCTCCAGCGTGACGGCCGGTCACTGCAACCATTTGACGTCACTACCCGCTGATCACGTCAGTAGATACAACAATGGAGACCCACGTGCAGCGGATTTTACACAAAATCTAATAAATCTGATACTTTGTGATTTTTAACAACCGTCCTAATAATTTAGAGTCATTTACACCATATTAAGACTTAAGTGTTACCAGCCGGGGTTCCCCCTAAGAACAGCTTTCCATATATATATATATATATATAAAATTGAGTTTCCTATTGACTTTTAGCACATGGGCAACTGAGAAGGCCTCTCACTGTTCCCTGTTCCACTTTAGTTTTCATGCTTTTAAACTGTAAAGTTTGTTACATCACTGCAAAAAGCACTATACAAATAAACTTGACGTTAGGATTCAGAATAAAAGTGTGCGCTAGTTTTACACTCTGACAGTGCTGTATAAACACTGCCTGGCCGGAAAAAAAAAAAAAAAACTGGATGTAACTTGGCAAACATGTACGAGCCTCCTATTGGATAATTACTGCATGGACCCTTCAGCTGGCAACAAGTTATTTAACCCCAACTGGTGCAAGGAGCTGCTTCTCATGTCTTAAACAACCAGGTCGAAAGACACATCTCATGGTTGTGGACAAGATGATAGTCTGTTTGAGAAGGGTCTTTTCACTGGCATATCAAGCAGAGACAACATCTAAAGAGATTGCAGAAACAACTAAAACTGGGTTAAGAACTGTCCAACACATCATTAAACAATGGGAGGATGGTGGGGAGCCATCATCTTCGAGGAGGAAATGTGGTCGCAAAAAAAATCCTGAAAGAACGTGATAGACAATGGCTTAAACGCTTGGTGAAATCAAATCAAAGAAACAGAAGAACTCAGGGCTATGTTTAATGCTGACAGTAAGAGCAGGGAACTCAAGGGATTGGGACTGAATGGCTGTGTAGCCTTACAAAAACCAGTAAGGCTAACCGGAAAAAAAACAGCTTCAGTTTGCTAGGGAGCAGAAGGACGAAGTGATGCACCCATCATGCCTAGTGTTTACTGCACAAGCCTGTGGAGGCAGTGCTATGATCTGGGGATGCTGCAATTGGTCAGGTCTAGGTTCAGCAACAGTATGTGCTGAAAGAATGAGGTCAGCTGACCACCTGAATATACTGAACGACCAGGTTACTCCATCAATGAACTTCTTCCCTAGATGAAAAGGCCAGAATTCATTAGGCTCTGATTGAGAGAGTGGTTCAGGGAGCATGAGACATCATTGTCACACATGGAGTCCAAACCTTAACCCAATAGAGAATCTTTTGGATGTGCTGGAGACTCTGCCATCATCAATGCAACACTGGACAGAAAGAAATCTGACAGCTTATTGAAACACCACAGCGAATAAACCCATAGCCGTTGGAAGGGGTTGAGGCCCCAAAAAAAATCATGATCAGGAGTATCTTTTAGATCACCCAGCTACTGTAGACCTCCGAAGTTGCCTACACATTTCCAAGCCCACACACAGGAAAAACTAAGTCTCCTTCTGAGAAGGTAAAATGCACACAAGCAAGCAAGCTTTAGCCTTAGCACCTAGCATTAGCACTTAACATTAGCATTAAGCTAAAACAAACTATAAACATGAACTATTAGCATTTTAAACATTCGTGGCTTGGCGCCTACGTTTGCAACATTTACAACACAATGTTCATCATAGAACAAAAAGTACTTACAATGAACATAAAATCAAAGGTTTTCCAAGGAGATTAACCAGACAACATGGAGATCCCTGGAAAACAATGCTCAAACACTTCCTGTTGGCTTCCTCTATTTATACTGGGTGATCTCAAATGACTCAGCAGCCACCCCTAGTGGCTTGGAGGATAAATTACACCAAAAAAAAAATAAGAACAGACCCACTGGAACCAATTTGGTTACAAGTTATAGTGATGTAGACCATAAGATACATGAGTTATAGTGATGTAGACCATTAGATACATGACCTATAGTGATGTAGACCATCAGATACATGAGTTATATAACTCAGCTTGCTGGTGTCACAAAATCATTTTCAAATTTTAGTGTCTAACCACCTTCAGACAGCTTGAAATTGTTTTTCTTTCACCTTTTGTTTATCTTATTTATTTAGTTTTTTTATTTCTCTAATTTTTCTGCTTCACTTTTAGCCATTTTATGTTTTTTTTTTTTTTCATTTTACCTTTTATTTATTTTATTTCCTGTTCTATGTTTGGTGTTTTACCTTACTTATTTTATTTATTCTGTCCTTTTATCTATCCTGTCTTGGTTTTACCTTTTAAGTTTCAGCATTTTTTCATAATTATGGTATTAATATTGATATTAACTTCATTTTTAAAAATATTCTATCACTCAATTGTGTCTGCATTTAATTTTTTTAATTATCTTTATCTCATTGTTTTATATGTTTAGCTTATCCACTTAATTAACTCTTATATTGTTTGTCTGTTTTTCTAATATTTTTTTTATTTAATTCTTATTGTTTTACTCATAAAGTTCCTTACTTTTGCTTCCTTGATTAAATACTTGTTTCTAATTTTAATTCATTTTCAGACCCTTTAAGTTGTAAATGCTCAGTTGCATAGAAAATGAGGGTTACTCTCAATGTATTACCAAGTGAAAATAAAAGTTGATTGATTGACTGACTGAGATACAGTCAGTTGCAGTCATGTTGAACATCAGATACATGAGCTATAGTAATGGTAATTAGATGCATGAGTTATAGTGATGATGATAATCAGATGCATGAGTTATAGTGATGATGGTAGTCAGATACATGAGTTATAGTGATGTTGGTAGTCAGATACATGAGTTATAGTGATGTTGGTAGTCAGATACATGAGTTATAGTGATGTTGGTAGTCAGATACATGAGTTATAGTGATGTTGGTAGTCAGATACATGAGTTATAGTGATGTTGGTAGTCAGATACATGAGTTATAGTGATGTTGACAATCAGATACATGAGTTATAGTGATGATGGTAGTCAGATGCATGAGTTATAGTGGTGTTGACAATCAGATACATGAGTTATAGTGATGTTGACAATCAGATACATGAGTTATAGTGATGATGGTAGTCAGATGCATGAGTTATAGTGGTGATGGTAATCAGATAGGTAATCAGATAAATGAGTTATAGTGATGATGATAGTCAGATACATGAGTTATAGTGATGTTGACCATTAGATTAATGATTTATGATGATATAGGCAGTCAGATACATGAGTGATGATGGTAATCAGCTCCTGGGAGCTCCAAGTGCCACCCCCTGGCGAAAAACTGCTAAAATCACATCAGAGTTGCTCTGTTAGGTTACTGCTTGACCATTCCAATGTCACCAGGGCAGTGCATAGAGGGCTCCCCATCTCTTGTGGGCTATCCATGGGGTGCAAACCCATCCAAATGCAGGCCATGAAGGGGCGGCATGGCTAGCGACAGAGGCAAATGCTGGGAGGGCGTCTGGGACCGGCCATGAAATGACAATGTGAAAAGATCCGGCTTCCAGGGGTCGAGCGTCTTCCGATGCTTGGCACAATATGGAGGACTGATTCTCTCCATCTTGTGGGTGCATTGGATCATGGGCTATACGGACAAGGTAAGATCCCCACGACATGATGAGCTATAGGCTGGCCATTTTGGTCAGGAAGGGCGATCTAAGGTTTGCTGAGCACCACTGAGCATACTGCTCAGTGTGGTATGGCCGTATGGTTATTCTTGCAGCAGGCGTGGTTGGGGATTAGAGCAATTCTAACTGTCAGTTTGTGCAAGAATGCTTGCGTGGTGTCAGGGTGCAAGACCCGGCTGCCGTACAATGTGCGTGAAGGCAAACCTCAGCGACTTTGTCAGCTGCCAAAGCCCTGAGGTGGATACCAAAAGGGTAACTCTCCTCCTGTGCACTGATCCTACAGAACCTGGGGATCTGAGAGGGTTTCAGAACCCCAGGGATGGGGGTTGGGTGCACAGGGAGGATGTTTGTGGCCAAGGTGTCACTAAGAGCTAAGCTAAATGGGCTGCTGAGCTGTACATGGACCCAGCTCAGAAAATTGTGGATTTGCTGAACCACAACATAAGTTGCGATATCTGTGGCGTGCAGGTAGGCACCATTATGCGGGCGGCAAGACATTTTGCTGTTCACCATGGAAGGGTGCCTATCATGTACAGATGTTGCCTGTGCAGCCTTTCTTCAGCCAACCACCCCTCGGTTTCCTGCCATGTACCCAAGTGTCTGGCATAGGCATAGGTTCCGAATCTGTGATCGCAATTACATCTGCAAGAAGTGCAGAAATAGTTTTGCTACTGGCAGGGGATTACACACACACACAGGCGCATAGTCCACGCTGAGACATCCCAAAGTAGGATGGCCAAGGCACGGGTCTCAGGGAGAGCCACTGATATGGGGATGGCAGCTGACGTTGGAGCTCGAAGTGACTAAGGACATGGCCATGGGGGAAATGAGATGTCAGGCTCAGTCCCCCACTGAGACGAACAGGCAGAAGAGGTTTAAGAGCATTGAGAGTAGAATGGACATGACAGAGGGGTCTCGTCATGAGCTATTTGAGAAGGTTGGCTGCTTCAATGGGCTGGGTGGCTTTACAATAGAGAGGGATGCTGCATATTCGTCCTTTGAATCGGCCCCGTCTTCTGGAGACATGCTAGATGCCCGCAAAAGTATGACGAATGCGTCCGCACCTGGCCCAGATAGTATCCAAAAGCAGTTGTTGCTACAATGAGACCCAGAATGTGAGAAGCTTACACTCATGCTCAGTGTGTGGTTGTTCACCGGGGTCATACCGGCTTGCCTGAAGCGATGACGCATAGTACTGATACTGAAATTGTTGAAGGGGGGGTGTAACGATGTAGGTTACCCCGACCCATTACCAAAGACTTTCAGGCATATATTCGTAACTTTTTGAAATTGGCACTGTTAATACTTAGGGTTCCAAAAGAGTACCAGTGGGGTAGCTCCTGAATTTAACTTACCTGGGTGAGTCCAACCTGTGTAGACGGGGAGGGGAGGAAGAGTGTCTTTGAAAGGAGAAAATGTGTATTGATTATTGTATACAGGTTTACTATTTATTTGAGTAATAGCTATTTGTTGTGATGAGACCATGTGCCGTGATATTGCCATGCTTAATGTTTTTGGTGGTTGTGTAAATAATTGGGATGTGATGTTTTAACCTGCAATTTACTGTGGTATATGCCAACCCGTATTCATACCTCCTAATGATAGAGGAAGGGGGTCTTCTTTTTGCTTAAGCTGGCTGGGAGAAGTAATGCCTGTGTAGGCCAGTAAATGTTATGGGACATATGACTTTGTAGTCTTAGCCTTACACCTCGGTTGAGAGGCCGTTTACTTTTTGTTTTGTTTGTATGTTTATTTCTTATTTTCTCTTTTTTGCTTTAACGGTGTCTGTATGTATTTGGTGGTGACTGGCCATAAAAAGGTGACGGACTAACTTTGCCTCTCTGCTGTTTTATCTGGTGCTCCAGACCATTCGCCCGACTCTACCCATAAAGGGTGTTTTCTTGGTCACATTTTGTAGCTGGGGGAACACGCTGTATCACAGGGGAGAAGATGGAAATCAATCACCATTGCGTCGACAACTTTAAGGCTCTTCACTAAGGTGATCCACAGTAGACTCGTTCAAGGGTGCCCGGGTCATCCAGCGGGGCTTTATTAGAGCCTCAGGATGTTCAGAGAACATCGAGGTGCTGCAAGGCCTCATCAGACAAAGTAAGGAAGAGCTCAGTCAACTTGCAGTAGTATTCGTGGACATCACCAAGACATTTGACTCCATGTCCCATGAACACATATGGTATGTTCTAAAGGAGCGAGGTGTTGACAACCACATAGTAGGACTAATCCAGAACTCCGGTGATGTGAGGTTTAAGAGGCTGAGGCAATAGCTTGGCTTCCTGTATCGAAACAAATCGTGCCGACGCTCACAAGAAAGAAGATTGTAAAAGCAGCTCTGCGGTTGGATTGCAGTGACGTGATCTACACACATGCATCTGCAGCCACACTGAAACCTTTACACTCTATATATCACTCTGCTTTAAGATTCAGTACTGGAGACCCCTACAGCACACATCACTGTTTATTATATGAACAGGTTGAGTGGTCTTCTCTTGATGTGCATTGAGAAACACACTGGTTTCTTTTTACTTTTAAAGTTTTAAAGTCTTTTTTACTTTTACTTTTACTTTCTGGCCATATGCCATCGTATATCACAACAATGTTCACTTAGAATAGTACGAATTACAGAATTCGCTCCAGTGATTGGATCACCTTCTGGTTCCTAGAGCTTTTACTGAACTAGGAAAATCTGCTTTTATCTCCAGCAGCACCAGCGAACTGGACATCACTGCAGGAAACCCTAAAGCTCAGCTCGCTGGAGTCACGGAGTCATTCTAAACTCTTAACTTCTAACCACCTCCATACGACCTGCCAGTGTTTTATTAAGTTTTAGTTAACAGTTTTATGATTTTGATATTCAGTAGTTTTGTATTATTTTTCATTTCCGTTTACCATTTTTATCTTGATTTTTATTACTCTTTTATTATTATTGTTTTTTATTATTACTTTTATTATTTCTTTTACTACTATATATCTACCTATTTTAGTGACTTATTTTTTACTTTTGTCTTATTCTCAGTTTTAGTTTTTTATTCTGTTTTTATTTGTTTTTCTTTTATGATTTATCTTCATTTTGTCTCTATTCTTATTGTTTCTTTTACATTTACATGTACATTTACATTTACTGCATTATAAGTGCTTTACAAAGAGATGGGTCTTCAGTCTGCGTTTGAAGACCGCGAGAGAGTTCGCTGTTCGGACAGCCAGTGGAAGTTCGTTCCACCATCTGGGTGCCAGGACAGAGAAGCGTTTTGTTGCGTGTCTTCCATGAATCTTGAGAGATGGAATTCTGGTTAGGCATGCCACACGAAGGGTCATTTACACCGCTGATCAATGAGACCTTGGACTGGGAAAGCTGAAAGCCACGGATGGCATAACCAGGAAGGCAGTAAAGGGGTGACTGCACCTTCCGCCGTCAACCTGTGATGGGCTGCTGTATGCACGTAACTGAGATGGTGGCCTGTGTATGCACAAATTGTCCCGTCTCATCCCGTCCATCCAGTCTGTTTCGCCGAGCAAGCTCCTCAGATGTTGTGACCAGAAAGTTCATGAGCACTGAGAAGGCATATGCAAAGTTCGCAACAGCTTGCAAGAGATAGAAGATCTACTGTGCTTCAGGTTTCGTATGGCAATACCCCAACCCCTTACCTTGTGACTGGAGGGCAGAGGAGTTCCTAAAATGGGCAGGTCTTTTGGTTCCAGGGTGAGCAATGTGTGGCGAGCCAGTCCCATTGGGATAAAGTATCTATATCTATCTGTCTGTCTGTCTATCTATCTACTTACATTTTTAGTAGTGATATGATGTCGTGTTTACATTTCAGCTGTTTGGTAGGTTGCTAAGTAACAGACAGGACAATTGATTGTTGATTTCGATCGAGTAGGTTTTAGATTTCCTAAGATAAGCTGCTATATAAGATTAAGATTTTAAAGATTTTAAAGAAGAAATTAGGATAGAATATAAGAACATAAGAAGATAAGAACATCTTAATATGACCCTTAGTTCTAGTCACCAGCACTGTAAAGAGTCTGTAACTTTGTCTACAGTGGACCACTTCACACCAAACCATTCTAAATTACTTTATTTACATTGTAACAACAGAATTATGCAAATTTTTAAAAATCCCCATTAATATGATGATGCTTCTTTTAAGTTTAGTATAGGCAAACAATATCAACACTATCAAACACTACTTTGTTTGTAGTGGTCATTAGTGTACTGCTGAGCTGACAGTAAAAGATACAGTTAGCGTTTGATAGAAGTCCAAAGATTATTGTGATTGTGTCTTGTGATTATTGTTATCAAGCTGAGTAATAATTAAAACCTTGTGAAATTTCTGTGGCTTGTTGACACAGGTAGTGTGGGAACTGTATTTAAATAGTGATTACAGTTTTAACCCTTGACATGTCAGAAAACCTCAGTTCAACCCAGTTATCAGGAGCTTATTTCACTGTGTTTCCACGTGTGTTCAGAAGATTCATACAAGCAAAGGGATGTGATCAAGGTATGTTATAACATTATAAAATGGAATAAGGGTTGTGAATGTGATCATAACACAGTGTACAGTGGTGATCTGCCACTGTAGCAAGGTAGGTCAGTTGGTTTAGAATAGTTGAAAAACACTAACTTGTTAACCTATTTTCCTTGATTTTGTCTGATCTCCAACTATAATTTTATATATAAGATTAGACTATAAAATTACAGATCAGTGCATGTTTTCTGATTATGTATACAAAAATTAGTATGACTTTTAAATGGTCCCACAATGAGCTTCTGTGCAGTCACTTTGAAAGTTGATCCACTGTAAGCAGTCACAAACTCTATACGGGAATGTTATCGTTTTAATTTGCTGATCTCACTAAACTAATAATGTAAAAGTATGAAAAAGAGTCAAAACCATACACAACTGCCCAAATCAGGCCCAGTTCTGGCCCACATGCCTAATATCTTCTTGAAAGTCAAACAAAACTTGCATATGAAACCCAGAATCAGCTCAGAGCTGTCTGCTCTCTGGGGTTATCATGATTTCAGATTTTTACTCTTTTTTGCATTTTACCTTACAATGGTAAGCTTTATACATTGATTTAAAATGATTTGATTGAATTATTTGATTTTCTTTTTTTACAGACAAGGAAGTGGCCACTGGTTTATGAGGCCTAACAAGATCATTGAAAGAAGCTGCCCACAACGTTCAAAGCCTGGAGTTACAGAATTTTCTTCCTTATGGATGCCTCCTCATACAACTGAGTGTCACAGTCTGCCTTGGTTTGTGCCTGTGTTTTTGTTTACATTGTCCTTTCAATGCCATGTGGTTTTGTTTGTTTTTGTCATGTGCTCCTTGTCTCTGCCCTTCTGTCTCCACCCCTCAGCTGCTCTGTGTTTATGTCTCCTCCTGTTCACCAGGTGTCCCTAGTTCAGTGTCTGCATTTATACCCTTTGTTTGCGCCTTGTCTTTGTCTATCCTGTGTTACTGTGATGATTATGTTTCTGTTAGCTCTATGTTCTTGTTTTGTTACTTTGGATTTTTGTTTGGTATTCTAGTCTTGAGTGTAAGTAAAATCTACCTGCATTTATATCCACAACTTCTGCCTCCAGAATCATTACAGAAAGACAGACCACAAAGGATAAAGCAGGTATGTCTGGAATTTATGGACTTTATGATCATGGACAATTCCTATTGCCTGAGGCAATTTTAGCTCCGGTTGCCATTAAGAACTCTGCTCTGCTGTCAGACTGACTGTCCAGAGCCAAGACCAGGCAGCAGACAAACAGGCTAAACCCACCGGCTGCTCGCTGCATTGAGATGTCACCTAGCAACAACTAGACTGTTTCATTGCCCCGAATTAAACACACAAATCTCAATCAGTTTGTTTAAAAAATGTAATATAAGAATATTAGATCCAGTGTCTAGCTGCAGTGTTTCTGAACTAAGGTTTGGTTTATTTAATATAAGATCACTGAACTCTGAAGCTGTGATTGTAAATTATACAATAATGTATCATAAAATTGATGTTATTGTGTCTCACAGAAACATGATTAAACCTGAGGAACATCTCATTAAATGAAGCTCCTGTAGATTATAAGTATGTACACAGCTCTAGACTGTCTGGTAAAGGAGGAGGTAAATGTGTTATTTATAAAAACTCATTAGACATGAGTCAGAAACACAGTCTCACTTTCAATTCTTTTGAAATTCTTTTCAATCAGAATGTAACAGGACCTACACATTCCTGTAATCACACTCTAGATCTAGTTTTGTCTCTAGATATTCACATACATAATCTTACACTTCTTCCAGTCTTCAGTAGTTTCTACTCTACTCCAGTCTTCAGTAGTTTCAGTAGTTACCTAATTTCACATAAACTGAGTCTTAGTGAACAGGTGTATATATATCACCTACTACTGCATGAAGCAGTAAATAATTCCAAATACACCTCAGCACTTTACCAGCTTATCAACCATAGCTTTACCTTCATCCTACCCAACAGAGCTAGACAGACTGCGTAGAACCCCCATCGGGCCCCACAAGCAGAAGAGGCTCAAGAGCTGTTGTAGTAGAACGGACTTGGCAGAGGGGTTTTGTGATGAGCGATTTGCCACCGAGGAGGGAAGGCACCCCATGAGATTGCCCGTAAGCGGCCTCCAGGACAAATTCAGGGAGCTGGCTGCGGACATGATCAGGGGAGTCGAGCCATCCAAGGATGAGCAGGCTCAGCTGGAAAACACCACCCAATCGGTGCTTCGAAGGTTGACAGCGACCGTGCCTGGGGCGTGGCGGAAACATCCCTTACCAAGCGGCCTGTCACGGGGGGTGACCAGTGGTAGAATGTACATAGTCAAGAGAAGGATCTATGTGAAACACCAAAATTGGTTCATGGCTGACCCTGCTCAACTTGCTGAAAAGATTCTTGATGGGAAGGAAGCAGCTGCCTGTCCTATCCCCCTGGAGCACACTGGTAACGCTTTCAGGAAGAGGTGGGAGAGGATTGGTTGCTTCACCGGGCTGGGTCCTTTTAGAGTGAGTGCAGAGGGATGTGGGCAATTCGGCCTTTTGAATCGGCCTTGCCGAGAAGTACTGGAAGCCCTCAGAGGGATATCGAACGCATTCGCACCTGGCCCAGACGGGGTCCGAAAGCAGTGCTTGCTACAATGGGACTCGGGTTGCGAGATACTGACACGCATGCTCAATTTGTGGTGGTTCACTGGAGTCATACCGAATTGCTTGAAGCGATGTCGCACAATACTTTTACCCAAAGATTTGAATGGGCAGCAATGGAGGTTGGTAACTGGAGGCCAATCACCATCGGTTTGATAATTTTGGGGCTCTTCACTAAGGTGATCCACGGTAGACTCATTCAAGGGTGCTGGGATCATCCATGTCAAAAGGCACTTCATCAGAGCCCTGGGATGTTTAGAGAACATTGAGGTGCTGCAAGGCCTCATAAGGCACAGTAAAGAAGGGCGCAGCCAACTTGCCGTGGTATTTGTGGACATCGCAAAGGCATTTGATTCCATCTCCCATGAGCACATATGGTGGGTTCTAAGGAAGCGAGGGGTGGATGAGCACATAGTAGGGCTGATCCACGATGGGTGCGTAACAAACATAAGTGTCGGAGACCAGTCCATATCCAGTGTTCACCTGAAAGTTGGTGTGAAGTAGGGAGACTCCTTGTCTGCCTTGCTTTTCAACCTAGCCATGGACCCCCTCATCCATGCGCTTAAAACTGCTGGAAAGGGCTTCAGCCTAACGCAGACTTCTCTCAGTCCTGTCTTCTGCAGATGATTTGCCGGTGGTGAGTGATTCATGTCAAGGCATGGCGGCCAACCTTGAAATCCTTGAAGACTTTTGTGGGTGCAGGGGGCTGAAGGTTCAGTCAACCAAATGTCATGGCTTTTTCATTCCGCAACATGGGGCTACCTGGTGCCTCAATGCCTGTCCGCCTTGGAGAGTTCAGGGAGAGACCCTCCATATGCTTGGTCCAGATAAAGCAGTCAGGTATCTAGGGGTAATGGTGTCCCCTTGGCTGGGATTAGGAAAGCTGGATATTGCCTCTCGAATGGCGGATTGGGTGCAGAGAATTGGTGATGCCGTCTCAGAAATTAACAATTCTGGTAAAGCACGCCATACCAAGGGTCATTTATGCCACCAAGCATTGCAAACTGGGATTGGGAAAGCTGAAAGCCACGGATGGGATAATCAGGAAAGCGGTGAAAGAATGGCTTCATCTGCCACCTTAGACCTGTGATGGGCTGTTGTATGCACGTAACCGAGATGGTGGCTTTGGGTGCACATGTCTTATCCCATCCATCAAGGCAAGGTGTCTGTTTCATCTTGCAGGTTCCTCAGATGTTGTGACCAGAGAGCTCATGAGCACTGAGAAGGAACATTCTAAGTTCATGACAGCATGGAAGAGGGCTGGGGGTAAAGCAGAAGATCAGGTTCTTGAGGGTGATTCCCCAAGCCCATTCATTCTGCGGTACACCTTACCCTGCAAAGGTGTCAAAAGTATTCACATTCATTACTCTGGTAAAAGTATAGATACTAAGATTTAAATATACTTCTGTAGAAGTTCAAGTATCAAGCTTTTTACTCAAGTAAAAGTACTGCTTTTAAAACTACTTAAAATATAAAAGTAAAAGTAATGGAAGGGGAAAAAATGCCATTAAGGACAAAAGCTTAGGTCGCACCACAGGGGTCTATAGTGCACTAGCCCACCTCCCCAAAAACCCCATTCTTCTAAAAGACATAATGACTATAATGTTATATTAAAATGTTGATGTTGATAAATTTGGGATGCGCTAGGCTTCCTGTTTCAGCTCATATTCACCCATTGAACATGAATGTAGTTTAATACAATGTAAATATATTAAAGAAGCATATCTGTTACTACTGAACATTAACATGTGTTTCATGGAGCAGAAGATATGATCACTAGTCGTCTATAAGTGTTGTAATGAAGTCCAACTTCAAAGACATGTTATCAATAATCTTTACTGGAATGTAAATGTACATGAATGAAAACAAGCTGAAATTAAATAGCAGACCTGCCAACATGGGATTTTTTTTTTTTTGAGTAGCAAATTCTTGCGGTTGAGCGGCGCAGCACATCACGGCATGGAACGTCGCAGCAGGCGCGAGGTCAGGTACATTTGCACCCAGGCAACAGGAATCAGTGAATGCATGCTCATAAACTAAACCATCCCAATTCACTATTCCCACACCTGCCAGTTACCTCTGAAACAGTGTTTAGCACCGTCCTCCCTTTAAAACCAGTCCCAGTATGAAGACGGACCGAGACAGATGAAAACCAATTTCTTTACTGCTGTTTTGGCAGCTCTCTGGCTCTGCGCTTAAAGCCTGTTTGAAGAGTTTAAAACTAGTGCTATGATTGGTCGAGCTCGTGTCCTAGACATCGCTAGGCATCTACCCTCGGCCCTCAGACAGAACGCCTTCGAGACCGTGGTCATCCACGTCGGACCAACGTCATCTCTGCCCGGCGTAGCGAGGTCCTGAAGGAGCACTACCGTTCGCTGCTGGACACCGCGAGGAAGGCGACCGATGCCAGGATCGTCATCTGCGGCCCCCTGCCCACCTACAGGAGAGGATCGGAGCGGTTCAGCAGGCTCTTCGCGCTGCAGTCCTGGCTCTGCGGTTGGTGTGCCATCAACGGTCTCGGCTACGTGGACAACAGGGCTTTGTTCTGGGAGCAGCCAGCGCTCTACCGGAGGGATGGCCTGCACCCCAGCCATCGCGGAGCGTTCGTCCTCTCACGGAACATCGAGAGGGCTGTCCGCTGACTGCACAACGGAGGCCACGTAAGTAGCGACGATAAACAGTCATTACCTACATACAGTAATAGTGAGACTGTTACTGTTACCGACAGAGAGTCGTTACCTAGAAACAGCTATATTGAGACTGTCATTGCCCCGAATTAAACGCAGACTCAGAAATTCTCGAACAGCTTGTCCAGATAACCTAATTAATATAAAAATATCAGACCCAGTATCTAGCTGCAGTGTTTCTGAATTAAGGTTTGGTTTGTTTAATATAAGATCCCTCAACTCCAAGGCTCTTATTGTAAATGATACAATAACGTATAAAAAATTTGATGTATTATGTCTCGTAGAAACATGGGTTAAACCTGAGGAATATTTGGCATTAAATGAAGACACTCCTGTAGGTTATAATTATGTACACAACCCCAGACTGTCCGGTAAAGGAGGGGTTATATGTGTCATTCATAAAAATTCATTAGACATCATTAAGAAACACAGTCTCACTTTAAATTCTTTTGAATGTCTTTACATATACATGACCAATCTGACCACTAACAGAAGTGTAGTGACCCTAGTCAGTATTTATAGACCATCAGGACCTTATTCTGAGTTCCTAAAAGAATTCAGTGACTTTGTTAAAGATCTAGCAGTGAGCACTGAGAAACTAATAATCGTAGGAGATTTTAATATTCACTTTGAAAACTCAGCAGATCCATTAAAGACTTTCTCATCTTAGACTCTGTTGGTCTCACTCAGAATGTAACAGGGCCTACACATTCCTGTAATCACACACTAGATCTAGTTTTGACTTTAGGTGTTGATATACATAATCTTACTGTTCTTCCACAGACTTCAGTAGTTTCAGATCTCTACCTAATTTCATATGAACTGAGTCTTAGTAAAAATGTATGTACACCCCGTTATTGCATGAAACGTTCAATAATGCCAAATACATCTCAGCACTTTATTACTCTTCCAGATTATCAACTATAGCTTCTCCTTCAGACCCAACAGAGCTACACAGACTAACTGACTGTATAGAAAATACACTCCCATTAACTTTAGACAATGTTGCACCTATAAAAATTAAAGATGCAACAGAAAAAGCTCCGTACAACAAATACACACCTGAAGACAGACAGTACGGAAATTAGAGCACTAATGGAGAGTGACCAAGCTGGAGGTGTGTGTGTGTGTGTGTGTGTGTGTGTGTATATGTATGTATGTATGTATATATATATATATATATATATATATATATATATATATATATATATATATATATATATATATATATATATATATATATGCCTTAGCAGTTACAGAAAGACACTTATTAAAACGCGCTCAGCATACCTGTCCACACTCATCGAACACACCAAAAACAAACCTAGAGTTTTATTTAGCCCCATCGCAAAACTTACCAAAAACCTCAAATACCCGCCGACTACAGCAGCAATGATTTCAGGGACTTCTTCATTAACAAAATCAAGAATATTAGACAAAACGTTCAACTGACACCAGTAACCTATCCTTAATCCGGTTTGGCTGAGACATTTTGTCCACTCCAGCAGACAGAACTAGAAAAACTAATCTCTTCTTCAAATCCTGCTACATGCTCACTTGATATGATTCCAACAAGCCTATTGAAACAAGTATTACCAGCTATTATTAAACCTTAACTATCACCAACTCTTCTCTTAGTCTGGGTCATGTACCTAAGTCTTTTAAACTAGCTGTGATAAAACCCTTGATAAAGAAACCAAATCTTGACCCCAGAGAACCGTCCAGTTATAGACCCATTTCCAATTTACCTTTTATCTCTAAGATTTTAGAAAAGGCTGTAGCTTGACAACTCTGTTCTCATCTACATAAGAACAACATATATGAAAAATTCCAATCTGGTTTTAGGCCACACCACAGCACAGAGACAGCTTTAGTTAAGATAACAAATGATCTTCTTCTTGCCTCTGATCAGGCCATGTATCTCTACTGGTGTTACTAGATCTAAGTGCAGCTTTTACACTATAGATCAGATATTCTCTTGGACAGATTAGAAAATATAGTTGGAATCACAGGAACAGCGTTATCCTGGTTCACATCTTACCTTAGTGATCGCTTTCAGTTTTAAAGATAAATAATGTATCATCTAACTATACAAGAGTGCAATATGGAGTTCCACAAGGTTCTGTTTTAGGTCCTCTATTATTTACACTATATATGCTACCATTAGGCTCAGTTATAAATAGACATGGAATTAGTTTCCACTGTTATGCCGATGATACACAGCTGTACATATCAGACCAGATGATAAATCCAGATTAAATAAGGTAGAAGATTGTGTAAGAGATATTAGACTTTGGATGCTACAGAACTTCCTTCTTTTAAACCCTGATAAAATGAAATTCTCCTACTCGACCCAAAGGCTGCTCGGACTAAATGTTCAGATTTAATGTTAAATCTTGCTGACTTCTCTGTAGTTCCTGGTTCAGTAGATAAAAATCTTGGTGTAACAATTGACTCAGATCTGACATTTAATCAACACGTAGGTAACATTACAAGAACAGCGTTTCTTCACCTACGAAACATTTCAAAGTTAAGAAATGTGTTATCTGTGTCTGATGCTGAAAAGTTAGTACGTGTCTTTATAACCTCAAGGCTAGATTATTGCAATGCATTATTGTCAGGATGCTCCAGCAGGAACCTGAATAAACTCCAGTTAGTTCAGAACGCTGCAGCTAGAGTACCAACTAAAACCAGAACCTTCCATCATCAGTCCAGTTTTATCAGCTACACTGGCTTCCTGTTAAATTCCGTATCGACTATAAAATTCTATTACTGACGTATAAAGCCCTGCACGGTCTCACACCGGAGTACCTGCAAGATCTAATCTCCTATTATGAACCACCACGTTCACTCAGATCACAGGATGCTGGTTTTCTAATAGTTCCTAAAATTCAGAAGACTTCAATGAGGGGAAGAGCTTTTTCCTACAAAGCCCCCAAACTGTGGAATAATCTCCCAGTTAATGTTCGGGACTCTGACACAGTCTCTATATTTAAGTCCAGACTAAAAACATACTTGTTCAGTTTAGCTTTTGGAGACTGGGCTATGCTTCTCATCCACTGTATTACTCCAAACCTGAACTAACCTTGTTTTTCTTTCTCCTTCTTTCTGAGGTAATAACAGCCCACCTGTCCTGCCGAATACTGTTGGAGGACGGACCACCAATACCCCTTGTTACCTTGTTAACCTCTTCATTGATGTTAGTCATCTGCTGCACCTCGATTGCATTACTGTATCATCCAGATGTAGCACGTGTGCAGTTTCTCTTCCTTTTAGTTCATTCTGTTTATAATCAGATCTGTCAGAGTCACCAGCTGCACTCTAAACACTCCATATCCTCTATACTAACCCAGACCAGAACTAACTCAGTCTCTGTACTAACCCAGACCAGAACTAACTCAGTCTCTGTACTAACCTAAACCAGAACTAACTCTGTCTCTGTACTAACCTAAACCAGAACTAACTCAGCCTCTGTACTAACACAAACCAGAACTAACTCTGTCTCTGTACTAACCTAAACCAGAACTAACTCAGCCTCTGTACTAACCCAGACCAGAACTAACTCAGTCTCTGTACTAACCTAAACCAGAACTAACTCTGTCTCTGTACTAACCTAAACCAGAACTAACTCTGTCTCTGTACTAACACAGACCAGAACTAACTCAGTCTCCGTACTAACCTAAACTAGAACTAACTCTGTCTCTGTACTAACCTAAACCAGAACTAACTCTGTCTCTGTACTAACCTAAACCAGAACTAACTCAGCCTCTGTACTAACACAAACCAGAACTAACTCTGTCTCTGTACTAACCTAAACCAGAACTAACTCAGCCTCTGTACTAACCCAGACCAGAACTAACTCAGTCTCTGTACTAACCTAAACCAGAACTAACTCTGTCTCTGTACTAACCTAAACCAGAACTAACTCTGTCTCTGTACTAACACAGACCAGAACTAACTCAGTCTCCGTACTAACCTAAACTAGAACTAACTCTGTCTCTGTACTAACCTAAACCAGAACTAACTCTGTCTCTGTACTAACACAGACCAGAACTAACTCAGTCTCTGTACTAACCTAAACTAGAACTAACTCTGTCTCTGTACTAACCTAAACCAGAACTAACTCTGTCTCTGTACTAACACAGACCAGAACTAACTCAGTCTCTGTACTAACCTAAACTAGAACTAACTCTGTCTCTGTACTAACCTAAACCAGAACTAACTCTGTCTCTGTACTAACTAAACCAGAACTAACTCAGTCTCTCTACTAACCTAAACTAGAACTAACTCTGTCTCTGTACTAACCTAAACTAGAACTAACTCTGTCTCTGTACTAATGTAGCCAGCAGGCTTAGTGAGAGAGGGACTTTTATTTTGAAGGCAGCGCCTGGGGGCGGCCATTTTTTTTTTTGGGGGGGGGGGGGGGGGGGGGGGTATTTTAGTCCCGCGATAGCTCACCAAAGTATCGTTTGGTCTCGTTTGAGTTCTGCCGGTCTTCACGTGCAGCAGGTAGTTTCTTTCTTATCAAGTTAATATGTAACAGTTGTTTCTGTGTTTATACCGCGCGTTTCTGTAGATCATTAACGAGAGTAGCAAGTGGCAGCACGGGCCGTGAAAGGTGAAGGCTCCATCCATAGAAGGACTGTTTTGGATGGATTAAGTGGTGTCAGTGTTTGATCCAGAGGCTGGAAACTAAGTTTGAACAATGTGTGTTGGAGTGTCTGAGTGATTAGTAGTATGAAGACACAATGCGGTTGTTGTGATCTAAGGCTCTTTTGTTATGGGACGTTTTATTATAGTCTGAGATCGATTTGGATGCTTGGTGGGGGCTGAGGTTCTCAGGAGTACATGTGTTAATACATCGCTGTACAGGTACGAGCTGGCTTATGTTAAAGGGATGCTGTGTTGAAACTAGGCTCATTTTAGTAACCTTGTGTCCTCATGACTGACTAGTGTGGCCTCAGATCACATTCTAGGTGGTCTCGGTTCACCTTGGCAGCCAGTGTATGCCATTGGGTTTTTTTTGGATATATTTTGGTTGAGAATAACTTTGATTGATTTTAAAGTTGATTGTTTTCTTTTTTATATATATATTTGATTTATAATTTTCTTGTGCATGTAAAGATTTATTTATTTATTATAGTAATCTCGTGTGTGTGTGTGTGTGTGTGTGTGTGTGTGTGTGTATAGGATTTGGTGTGGGGTGGCAAAGTCTGAGGCCAATGGTTGTGTTTTCTGTCTCTTTTGTGAGACCCTAGAGTTACCTGTGAGTGCCACAGTCTTCTGGTTGGGGAACGGCTACCTGGTTGTGATAATGGCATGATTGGATGCTGTTTGATGTTAGCCAAATACTGACATTTGCTATAGTTTTTTTTTAATAGTATTTGGAATTAAAGAACAAATTGTATTTTTAACTGCGTTTTAGGTTCTGTCTTAAAATATATAAAAATAAAATCTTTCTACTGCATCAGTCTCATCAGAACTGTGTGTGTCCTTAATTTGGGGAATTTTAAGAGGTAGCACGTTTGATTTTAGAGATTTCTATTGTGTAACCACTTGATGAGGGCCACTAACACAAACCAGAACTAACTGTCTCTGTACTAACACAAACCAGAACTAACTCTGTCTCTGTACTAACCCAAACCAGAACTAACTCTGTCTCTGTACTAACACAAACCAGAACTAACTCAGTCTCTGTAACACAAACCAGAACTAACTCTGTCTCTGTACTAACACAAACCAGAACTAACTCAGTCTCTGTACTAACACAAACCAGAACTAACTCAGTCTCTGTACTAACACAAACCAGAACTAACTCAGTCTCTGTACTAACCTAAACCAGAACTAACTCTGTCTCTGTACTAACCCAAACCAGAACTAACTCAGTCTCTGTACTAACTAAACCAGAACTAACTCAGTCTCTGTACTAACCTAAACCAGAACTAACTCAGTCTCTGTACTAACTAAACCAGAACTAACTCAGTCTCTGTACTAACCTAAACCAGAACTAACTCAGTCTCTGTATTAACCTAAACCAGAACTAACTCAGTCTCTATACTAACACAAACCAGAACTAACTCTGTACTAACTAAACCAGAACTAACTCAGTCTCTGTACTAACCTAAACCAGAACTAACTCAGTCTCTGTACTAACTCAAACCAGAACTAACTCTGTCTCTGTACTAACCTAAACCAGAACTAACTCTGTCTCTGTACTAACCCAAACCAGAACTAACTCAGTCTCTGTACTAACTAAACCAGAACTAACTCAGTCTCTGTACTAACCTAAACCAGAACTAACTCAGTCTCTGTACTAACTAAACCAGAACTAACTCAGTCTCTGTACTAACCTAAACCAGAACTAACTCAGTCTCTGTACTAACTCAAACCAGAACTTTTTCCGAGGAAAAAAACGCCCACCTGTCCCGCCGAATACTGTAAAGGACTGACCACCAGGGCCCCCTGTCACTTGGCACCAACCAGTTCTCCTCTCCATTCGTACCATTTGCTCCATCCTTGACTGCATCACTATATTATCCACCTGATGTAGCACCTGTACAGCTTCTAAAGCTTTTACCTTCAGACTCAGCTTTAGTTTATAAACTGTAAATACTGTTCGACCTGAGGAGGATGGGTCTCCCCTTGTGAGTCTGGTTCCTCCCAAGGTTTCTTCCTCCAGTTGAGGGAGTTGTTGTTGCCACTGTTGCCTCTGGTTTGCTCACAGGGGGATAAACAGCTGTTATTTCATGTTTTTAAAATTCCTGTAAAGCTGCTTTGTGACAACATCATTGTAAAAAGCTATACAAATAAACTTGACTTGTCTATTGGTGTAACCGCATTGGGCAGCAACATGTTGGGAAAAGTCGAGTTGCCAAATGCACGAATTCAGACAGTTGAAGTCAACTGACTGCTCGTATTTTGCAGTGAGAAATCGTAGCAGTGCAGTTTGTCTAAATTTTAGAGTAATTTGTCTAAATGCGTGAAGGTTGCCACGTCTGAAATAGGAGTAATGAGGCTATTTTTAAAACGTAAGGAGTAGAAGGTACAGGAAATGGAGTGTAAATGTTAGGAGTAGAAGTAAAAAGTCAGCTGAAAATTACTCCAGTAAAGTATAAATAAACCAATATTACTACTTAAGGTAACAAAGTATTTGTACTTCATTATTTGACACCTCTGTTACCCTGTGACTGGAAAGCGGAGGAATTCCTGAAATAGGCTGGTCTTGCGGTACAAGGGTTAGTGTGTTTGGCTTCCAGGGCTTTAGGGCAAGCAATGCATGGCTAGCGAATCCCATGGGGATGAAGCAACACCATTTCATTCCAGCTGCAGGCGAGTGTCTATCCGACCCTCGAGTTCAAATGTAGGGGCAGAGGGATGGAGGGGGCCCTCTGCAGACTGTGCTCAGGAGGGTTGGAATCCGCTCCTCACATCTTGGATAGTTGCCCTTCCATGCAGAGGTTGAGGATAAGGATGCATCATAAACTGTGTGAGGTGTTGGTGGTGGAGGCCGAGCCCTGAAACTGGACTGTGCACCGTGAAAGTCTTTTGAGGCCGAACATAGTTCTGGTGCAGGGAAAGCAGGCCCTGGAGCTCCTAACTTTCTTTCCAGATCAAAACCTACAGCTGTCTAAAGAGTGCGATCGCCTCTCAGTTTGGTGTTTTGTCAGCCTTGGTTTCCCAGTGGGGCCCAGAGGTCTTTGGCTAGCGTTCAACAACAATATGCTCCTAGCAATGGGTCTGCCCTCTGTGGGGAGAGCAACATTTTCCAGACTGGTCAGTAGAAGAGCTGTGTTGTATTCGTTGGATGTGATAACAGGGCCCCCGTAAGGTACAGAGGGCCCCCGTAAGGTACAGAGACAGAGAACACAAAGAGCGAGTGAAGGGGCTTCTCCATTGCAAAAGGGAGAGGGATGGGTTGGGACCACCGCAAGGGTGATCTGGTTCTGACATGCAGCAAAGGTGAGAGGGGGCTTGATGATGTCAAACTAGTTTGCAGAGACAGTTTTCATTCCTCAGTGAACATCAATTTGGTCTCTGGGCACCAAACTAGTAGAAGGCGGAAGGGCGTACAGCTCAGTGCTATTACCATAATAAAATCTAAAAAAAGAAAAAAACACACACACCATTCACACATTCCAACAAGTTAGGACAAGTATAATCACGGTCCATTGGCAGGTTTACATATTTTATAGAAGTAAGCAAAACCCATGTTCTATGGGGGAGGCAACAACTCATTAAGTCCCATTTAAGTTGGGCAGCTTCAGTTGGATACATACAACACTGCATTCATCTCACTGCACTGACATACATGGTGTATGTAAGATCACTGAACTCTAAGACTCTCATTGTAACTTATACAATAATGTATCATAAAATTGATGTATTGTGTCTCACAGAAACGTGATTAAACCTGAGGAACATCTCATTAAATGAAGCTCCTGTAGGTTATAAGTATGTACACAGCCCCAGACTGTCCAGTAAAGGAGGAGGTATATGTGTAATTTATTAAAATTCATTAGACATGAATCAGAAACACAGTCTCACTTTCAATTCTATTCATAAACATAAACAATCTAACCACTAACAGAAGAGTACTCCCCCTAATCAGTATTTATAGACCACCAGGACCTTATTCAGAGCTCAGAATTCAGTGATGTTGTAGCAGATCTAGTAGTGAGCACGGATAAAGTAATAAAGGAGATTTTAATATTCACTTTGAGAATCAGCAGATCCATTAACAAAGACTCTCCTCTATCTTAGACTCAACACTTTATTGAAGTTCTTCAGGACTTATCAACCGTAGTTTCTCCTCCAGCAGACGCAACAGAGCTAGACAGACTAACACACTGTGTACAGCTGATACACTCAGATCAGCTTTAGACAATGCTGCACCTAGAAACACTAACATGATGCAGCAGAATACTGTTATACTTCCTGCCAGCAGAGGGCGACCCCGGTGAGGCACGGCTGCCCCTGGAAACTCCAAGTCCCAGAAATCATAAGGCCAATCAGTGAGAACTGGCTGCACCTGCTGGAATCTTTACATAAGACTGTGACCAACGCTCTCTGTCGTCACACCTTTGTAGAGGAGTGACTGGTATGGTACTTAAAGAAAAGACAAAGTAAAGTTTAAACAGCTCAGTGACCAAAAGAGAGAGAAGAAGAATAAGGAGAAAGAAAGATAAATAATAAAATAAAAGGGAATGAAACTTTATTTTAAGCAGAGACAGGTTTAAGTCGCTTTGTTGTTTTTTGTTTGATTTCAAGCAAGGTTGTTTCCTATTCTTCACTATAAAGGTATTTTGGTTCTGTTGGTTTCTGGGACTCTCTTTTTTTGTTTGTTTGCTGTCATTTTGGCTTTTCCTTTGTTTTTACATTTTCCTGCCTTTTTTCTCCTCTGCAATTCTGGGGTGTTATTCCACTTCCCACCAGTGGAGCTACAGTAACTCACTCAGCCCACAAACACAAGGTGGCTGGTTCAAGTTCAGCTCAGTGAGAAGCATATCCAGTCCCCCTTCATTCCATTTCTGTTACTTATAAACAATATTTTATTTCACCTTATACTTTAATAAACTTGAGTATATTAAAACCCAGTCTCTCTGACTTCCCTTCTGTACTTAAGTCCTCCCTCTCAACCGTCCTGTGACAAATACCAGTAACCTATTCATCATCTGATTTAACTAAGACAACACAAACTGTGATTTTAGAAGAAAGACTAGAAACGTTCTGTCCACTCAGCAGTTAGAAACACTTATCAGCACTATCAGTGCAACATGCACACTCAACACGTTTGTGCCTAAGTCTTTTAAACTAGCTGTAATAAAACCCTTGATAAAAAAAAACAAATCTTGACCCCAGAGAACTGTCCAGTTATAGACCCATTTCCAATTTACCTTTTATCTCTAAGATTTTAGAAAAGGCTGTAGCTCGACAACTCTGTTCTCATCTACATAAGAACAACATATATGAAAAATTCCAATCTGGTTTTAGGCCACATCACAGCACAGAGACAGCTTTAGTTAAGATAACAAATGATCTTCTTCTTGCCTCTGATCAGGCCATGTATCTCTACTGGTGTTACTAGATCTAACTGCAGCTTTTACACTATAGATCAGATATTCTCTCAGACAGATTAGAAAATATAGTTGGAATCACAGGAACAGCGTTATCCTGGTTCACATCTTACCTTAGTGATCGCTTTCAGTTTGTAAAGATGAACAATGTATCATCTAATTATACAAGAGTGAAATATGGAGTTCCACAAGGTTCTGTTTTAGGTCCTCTGTTATTTACATTATATATGCTACCATTAGGCTCAGTTATAAATAGACACGGAATTAGTTTCCACTGTTATGCCGATGATACACAGCTGTACATATCAGACCAGATGATAAATCCAGATTAGATAAGATAGAAGATTGTGTAAGAGATATTAGACTTTGGATGCTACAGAACTTCCTTCTTTTAAACCCTGATAAAATGAAATTCTCCTACTCGACCCAAAGGCTGCTCGGACTAAATGTTCAGATTTAATGTTAAATCTTGCTGACTTCTCTGTAGTTCCTGGTTCAGTAGATAAAAATCTTGGTGTAACAATTGACTCAGATCTGACATTTAATCAACACATAGGTAACATTACAAGAACAGCGTTTCTTCACCTACGAAACATTTCAAAGTTAAGAAATGCGTTATCTGTGTCTGATGCTGAAAAGTTGATACATGCCTTTATAACCTCAAGGCTAGATTACTGTAATGCATTATTGTCAGGATGCTCCAGCAGGAACCTGAATAAACTTCAGTTAGTTCAGAACGCTGCAGCTAGAGTACCAACTAAAACCAGAACCTTCCATCATCAGTCCAGTTTTATCAGCTACACTGGCTTCCTGTTAAATTCTGTATCGACTATAAAATTCTTTTACTGACGTATAAAGCCCTGCACGGTCTCACACCGGAGTACCTGCAAGATATTATTTTCTAGAAAGTCAGGGTCTTCTTTCCCCGCTGATTCTGCCAAGCCCGTTCCCTTGGCTGTGGTTTCGCTAGATAGTAGGTAGGGACAGTGGGAATCTCGTTCATCCATTCATGCGCGTCACTAATTAGATGACGAGGCATTTGGCTAACTTCACAGAGTCATAATTACTCCCGCCGTTTACCCGCGCTTCATTGAATTTCTTCACTTTGACATTCAGCCGCACAAGGCGACGGGCTGACTCTTCCTTCTGGGTTTTTTATACTCTTCCATCGAGCATACTACCACCTAATCTGCTGACTAAGTGGCGGCTTATTTTTCGTCACGTATAGCAACATGTGCATGAAGCGGCCACATTCCTCAAGACTTCCTGGCGGCGAACCGCACCATAAGGATGTCGGGTTGAGGAGGCCTTCTTGTAATCATTCCAGCCAAAGGAGCCCGGAGGTCTCTGTTCCTGCCCAGTACCTATCACCTAACCCTAAGTATGTACATGAGAGGCCTAGCGGCTTGGAGAACAGGCCCCATGTTCGTCAGTGTAGTGTGCCGTGTTGTGGAGCCTTATGTATTATGTGTTTCCAAGTGGAGCTGCCCAACTTACATGGGACTTAGTGCAATGTTGCCTCCCCCATGGAACATGGGTCTGGCCTATTCCTTAAAATGTACCGCCACTCAAGGACCGTGGTTACACTCACCCTTACTATGCTCCAGCTGTAATCTGCATATGGTGAGTAGAATATATATATTATGGTCATGGCACTCTGACCCGTGCACCCTTCCACCTTCACTAGCTTGGTGCCCAGAGACGAGTTTGATGTTTGACGGAGAATGAATCTGGCTCTGCAAACTAGTTTGATACATCAAGCCCCTTCACGCCATCACTGTATGTTGGAGCAGGATCAATCACTATGGTATAATCCGAGGTTTGTGGTCCAATCCGCCTCTCTCCCTTTCCAGGGAGACGACCCTTCACTCACTTTGTATGTTCGCGGTCCATCTCCATGTCATTCAGGGGCCCTGAATTTGGGTAGTCTCCTGTAAAAGTATGTCCAGTGAATACAGCACAGCTCTTCTACTGGCCAGCCTGGAAAATGCCGCTCTCCTCACGGAGGGCAGACCCATTGCCACCAAACTAAGAGGCGATTGTACTCTTTAGACAGCTGTAGGTTTTGACTTTCTCTGCCGCCGCTCTGGAAAGAGTATCGGCAGCATACTCAAATCTCACAGTCACATCGACTACTAAGGCCTGCTTTCCCTGGACCAGCACAATGTCCGGCCGTAAGAGCTTCCCACCAGGTGCCTCGAACGACTTTTCACGATGCACAGCCCAGTTCCAGCGCTCAGCCTCGGCCACCACTACCTCACACAGTTTGTGGTGCCTCCTTATCCTCAACCCCTGTGTGGAAGGGCAACCACACAGGATGTGAGATGCAGATTCCAACCCTCCTAAGCATAGCCTGCAGCAGGCCCCCTCCATCCCTCTGCCCCTATGTTTGAACTCAAGGGTTGGATAGACATTGGCTCTTAGCTGGATGGCCGCAATGAAATGACGTTGCCTCATCCCCACAGGATTCGACAGCCATGCATTACTGGCGCTGGAGCCCCAGAAACCAAGCACACCAACCCCCTTAACAGCCAGGCCAGCCCATTTCAGGAATTCCTCCACTCTCCAGTCACAGGGTAAGGGGCATTGTGGAATCAACAGATTGGGGGAAACCTGCTCATCTGCCACCCCCAGACACAGCAGATCTTCCTCTTTACCACCAGCCCTCTTCCATGCTGTCTTGAACTTGAAATACGCCTTCTCAGCGCTCATTAGCTCTCTGGTCACAACATCTGAGGACCCTGCAAGACAAAACAGACACCTTGCCTGGATGGATCGGATGAAATGGGATAGTTTTTGCACCCACAAGCCACCATCTCGGTTACATGCATACAACAACCCATCACAGGTTGACTGGCAAGTTCAGCCATCCTTTCACAGCCTTCCTGATTATCCCATCTGCTGCCATCAGCTTTCCCAGCCCCAGCTCTCAGTGATCGCTGGCATAAATGACCTTCGGTATAGCGTGCTTCACCAGAAAGGTTAGTTTCTGGGTCGCCTTAAGCATGGCGTAGCCAATTCTCTTCACCCAATCCGCCATTCGTGAGGCCTGTCTGGCCTCTCCACTCCCAGCCAAGGAGACACCATTACCCCCAAGTCCCTAACCGCTTCATCTGGACTGAGCATATGGAGGGTCTCTTCTTGAACCTTCCATGGCGGACAGACATTGGGGCACCAGGTAGCCCCACAATGGGAAATGAAGAAGCCATGACATTTGGTTGACTGAAGCCTCAGCCCCCCGCGCCCACAGAAGTCTTCAAGGGTTTCGAGGTTGGCCGCCATACCCTGCGATGAGTTACTCACTACCACCAAATCCTCCGCAGAAGCCAAGGCTGAGACGGGAACATTCGTCAGGCTGAAGCCCTTTCCAGTAAATTAAAGCGCATGGATGAGGGGCTCCATGGCAAGGGTGAAGAGCAAGGGGGACAAGGATTCTCCCTGCTTCACACCATGTTTTTGATAAATGTCAGAGGTGGACTGGTCTCCGACACTTATGTTTGTCATGCACCCATCGCAGGAGTTCAGGATCAGTCACTATGTGTTCGTCGCTCCCTTAGAACGTACTATATGTGTTCATGGGAGATGGAGTCAAATACCTTTGTGATGTCCACGAATACTACTGTATTACCTCTGTTCTTTGCTATGCCTTATGAGGCCTTGCAACACCTCAATGTTCTTGCAACACCTCAATGTTTTTGGAACACCTCGGGGCTCTCATGAAGCCCCACTGGCGTGCATGACCTGGGCACCCTCAAACAAGTCTACCGTGAATCACCTTGGTGAAGAGCCTCAAAATCATAGAAACCGATGGTGATTGGCCTCCAGTTGCCTCTCCATCTCCATATCTTTAGGCAATAGTATTGTGTGACATCGCTTCAGACATGCCGAACTGACTCCGGTGAACCTCCACAAATCGAGCATGTGTGGCAGTTTCTCGCATTCTGGGTCCCATTGTAGCGAGTACTGCTTATGAACCCCATCTGGGCCAGGTGTGGGTGCATTCGAAATTCTCTGGAGGGCTTCCAGTATCTCTCTGGGCGACAGAGCTGATTCAAAGGGTGAGTTATCCACATCCCTCTCCACTTTAAAAGGACCCATGCCGGCGAAGCGACCGACATGAGGTTCTATTTTAGGGCCTATTCTATATTATACATGCTGCCACTAGGCAAAGTTATAAGCAAGCATGGCATTAGCTTCCATTGCTACACAGATGACACACAGCTGTATATATATCAGCCAAACCTGACGATAAACTTAGATTAAAGAAAATAGAAGATTGTGTAAAAGATGTGAAAGGCTGGATGTTACAAGACTTCCTCCTTCTTAATGGTGATAACACTGAGGTTCTTATTCTGGGACAGAAAGTTGCTAGGAGTAAATTATCTGACTTAACGTTAAATTTGGCTGATTTTTCTGTTATTCCTGCTTTAGCAGCTCTTTATTGATTCAGACCTATCATTCGATCAACATATAACTAGTATTACTAGAACAGCTTTTCTACATCTTCGTAACATCGCAAAGCTAAGAAGTGCTTTATGCATGCACGATGCTGAACAACTAGCACATGCTTTCATTACCTCAAGGCTAGATTACTGCAATGCTCTATTCTCAGGATGTTCTAGTCGGAACCTCAGTAAACTTCAACTTGCCCAGTCCTATCAGTGCTGCATTGGCTTTCAGTTCAATTCTGTATTGACTATAAAATTCTGCTTTTGACATACAAAGCCTTACATGGTCTCGCTCCGGAGTACCTGCAATACCTCATTTCCTATTATGAACCATCTCGATCACTTAGATCAGGGTGGGATGCCAGTGTTTCAGGGTGCCCCGTTGTTGTGTTACCTTCTGCTTCTCTCCTTTTAGCTCTGCTGTTATAGTCAGATCTGCTGGAGTCGTTAGCCACACTCTAATGTTGTACATTCTCCCTATCTCCATACATCCAAACAGAACTGATTCTCTTTATCTTTTCCGAATATGACTGCCCACCTGTCCTGACTGACACTGATGGAAGACAGGCGGCCAGGTTCCCCTGCCACCCAAGTCACCCAGCAGACTGATCGTTGGGCCCAGATGTTACCGGTGCCATACCAGCTACCTAGCCTCAGACTAGCTGCCTAACCTTCACTATAGACTCGTCTGAAATTTACATGGACTCTAACTAGTTTCCACCAACCTTCTACCTTTATTACTGTCATCACTCTCACTGTTCTCAGCTGAACAGAAGTACAAGGTGCTACAGTCATTTTATCAGTGCCAGTCAACCGTCCCCTGTAGCCAGGATTTTAGTGCAGAGGTATGCTCGTCCTCTGAGGGGTCGAGTCGCCGGATCACGTCCGCAGCCAGCTCCCTGAATTTTTTCTGGAGGCCGCTGATGGGCAATCGTGGGGCGTACTCACCCTCCTGGCAATTCGCTCATCACGTGACCCCTCTGCCAAGTCCGTTCTACAACCATTGCTCTTGAACCTCTTCTGCTCATGGGGCCCAGTGGGAGGTAGGGCCCGATACCTCTTCCCCCCCTATGGCAATGCCCTCTGAGTCACTTTGAGCTCCAGCTTACACCGATGTCCCCATATCAGCGGCTCCCCTTAAGACCAAGACCTGCGCCTTGGCCATCCTACTTCTGATTATTTCAGCGTGGACGATGCGCCTATGCGTACCTAGTCCTCTGCCAGTAGTGAAGCGAACACCACACTTCTCACAGATGTAATTGTGAGCCACCGAATCGGAATCCGCGCCAGCCCCCTGACCCTTGGGTACATGGAAGGAAATTGAATGGTGATTGGCTGAAGATTTTCCGCATCAACAACATTTGTACACGGTAGGCACCTTTCCAGGTCGAGCGGCAAAGTGTCTTGCCGCCTGCAAAATAGTGCCCACCCGCGTGAGATTGCATCTAATGTTTTGATTCGGGGCTTCGGGATCCGACAAAATCGGTATCCATCCTTTCACATCCATCCTTTTGCAGCCAGGTCTTGCACCCTGACACCGCACAAGTCTCCTGAGCCAACCACCACTCTGTCGCTGCTAAAATCGCTATGATCTCCAACAACACCAGCCGCAAGAAAATTCTCACAGCCATACCACACTGAGCAGCATGGATAGTCAGGAAGTGCCACCCTTGGAACCAACCATGACTCCCCGTTCCATGGAGTCAATGCTTAGCAAACCTCAGATCGCCCTCCCGACAAACACTTGAGTGCAGGAATGGGATTGAGACATTGCCCTAACCCACATGACTAGCCTGCAAGGTGGGGAGAATCGGCCATCTATAATGACTGTAAGTCAGATAACGATCTACCCCTGGCAGGTTTAAACTAGCCATGTTTGGATATTCCTTGTCCTGTTTGCCTCTAGTCCAGTGTATCCACAAGATGGGGAGAGTAAGTCATTTACGCTCTACCCCTGGTGGGGCCACCTTCTCGTTGCCGTTTATATTCTCATTCCAAACCTCCTCTCTGCATTAAGACTGTTGCAGGCCATGCCGCCCCTACATGACCCACTCCTGATGGATTAGTCAACCCGCAGTGAGTCCGGGTCTCCCCATCCATCATGTTACTGGCAGGACCAGCCAGGTAGCAGAACTGGACGGATCCTGCAGCGGCCAGGGACACCCCCGCCTGCCTCCTTGCCGTTTTGAAGTCTGACACATGCACAGGACTCGCGGGGCGCCCACGACAGTTAACCCCCCACACCATGCAAAGGGGGGCACCGTTATAAGGAACGTCGGCCCACGGCTGCTCGGAAATGCCCTTACGGAACCAACAGAGCCAAAACCAGGAAAGTTTTGATTCGCGGGGCACGCTAGCAGATGAAGGTGGTGTTGGATGCGTTAAGGCAGGTGCCCGGAGGTCACGCGCCTATCATTCTCTCAACCCCTAGCACGCTCACGGCCGCCGGAGTCAGAAAAGCTAGTGAGTCTCTCTCGTGTATCTGATGGTCAACACCACTATAACTCCTCTGTACCAACCCCTCTTACACTTGGGTACATGGCAAGAAATTAAGTGGTGGTTGGCTGAGGAACAGGCGAACAGGCGACATCTGTACACGATAGGCATCCTTCCATGGCGAACAGTAAAGTGTCTTACCGCCCACACAATGATGCCCACCTGTACGTCACAGAGATCACAACTTCTGTTGTGGTTTGGCAGATCCATGCAAGTATCTTGCAAAAACTGATGCTGGTAGATTGTAGCGAGATGGTATGCTGTAGTAACGTGAGACCTCAACGCGAACTTCAGCAGTATCAAGTAAGGCAGTGCGTCAGTGATTTGTTAAAAACTATATGGATTAGTTTTCTTAGTCAGCCTAGTTATAGACAACTTTAAAGGCTATAAAATTTATATGAGTAAGTTAGTCACTACCTGAAGCGCACTGGAGGACGGCGAAGAGGATCTGGAAAGTCTGCAGACTTATATCGATGAGTGTTTCAAGTGAGTTGTCATGGGTAAACCAAACAAAATGTTGACTCCCTCTGGCCACAAAGGAGCTCATTCCACCAAGAGGAGTCGCCCTGAAGATCCCCTAGAGCATATGTGTCCAGCTCAAGGCCCGCGGGCCAAATGTGACGTCCTTTTATGTGGCCCGCGAGAGCTTGAAAGGTCTTAGTGTCTAAAAATAAATAGGTCAGAAGCGTGCTTTGACCAAAAACTACATTTCCCACAATGCATTGGATTGTGTTACGGCTTACTGCCACTAGACGACAGTGTAGCCACTGATGTGGTAACATGGCCGATCCCATAATGTCCAGAAAAAGAAAAGTTGATGCAGATGGACGACTGTTTAACAAAGATGGGAAGTGAATACATGTTCGTGCTTCAAGGTGAAAGACCGGTATGACTTAAGTGTTACGAAGCAACATGTCGTTTATTAAAGATACAATCTACGCCGACATTCTCACACCAAGCACGGAGCTCAGTACGGCAAAGCTAGCCTTCAAGAAAAGCAACAGATTCACAAGAATTAAAAGTTAAACTGAAGTCGCAGCAGAATCTGCACTGTATTCCCTGACAGTATAGTGGACTCATTAAAATTACTCTAATTTTAATCAAAACTGCAAACTAGTTCAAACAGCTTAAAACATTAAAGTCCATACAACGAACTGTGAGGTTTTAATCTTGATGGGCTCAAAGTTTTCAAGTAAAAACAACCTCTAAACGCAATATTTTTAATTTCATATTTACGTAGCGTCTGACGTAATATGCTCCTGTCTGGCTATTGGTCAAAGTCATCTAATTAACATACTGTAATTTCTGATCCAACATGGCGGACGGTGCGGCAAGTGGGGGATAGCAATCTTTTTAGTTTTTTCTTTATCAGTACTTCATATACTCTCCCGAACAGTGTTAGTAATCGTTGTGTTGACATAACTGACATAATTTGTGACAAGGGACATCGTTGTTTTTCATAAGTAACATTTTTTTTTAATTGCGCGCACTGACTCCTTCCCGCGCGCTGAGCTAACAGCCCCAGGTGGAGTTTGAGGGCGATGCTAAACCCACCGACTGAACCACTAGTGCCGCTAATTTTCATTCTCCTCGCCGTGGCTGCTCTTCTGATGTTCGAAATCGATATTTGGTAAGTATTGTATATTTGAATTGTTGTTCTTTTTTGAGGTAATTAAAACAGTGTAGTTTTTAAACTGAATGCTTGTTTTCAGTATTTGTCAGAGTTTGTTCGTTGCTCGGATTGCCGTGATACTGAGCAGTAACGTTAAGTACGTTGAAGTTCAGTCGCTGATATGCTGTTCAGAACCGTACTAGGAGTTGTTGCACTGTAAAGTTCTCGATTACACTATATTTTATTTGAACGTTAGACTGTGTTTAAACGCAATTCCTACTATCTGAGTTAGGGGATGACCGTGGATCAAAAAAAGAAACTTTAAGACCTTAATTTCTTTCGCAGTGTGTTAAATTTAAATTTGCCAGATCAAGAAAGCTATAGTAGCCTGACTTGTATGCAACACTTGTGTATTTATTATTATAGTTTTGCAGGCTTTTGGTGATAAGAGCAGATACATCGTTGTGAACTCAATTCAAAGGCGCTTTAGATTTTTTTTTCTTTTCTTTTTTTAATTACAAATAATGTGATGCGCTGTAAGTGCCTGTTGTTTAAATGGAGTAATACTTCTGTTTCACTGTCAAAAAGATTTGTATTTTTGTGTTCATGAACAGGAGGGTAAACTGAAGACAGAATACATGTCCAGTTCCTAAAAGATAACTGCATAGGTAAGTCTGATTAACGTCAAATAGTAATAGCTGATTTTGTAAGGTAACTACACCCTTACACACTTATCTGGTAATATTTTTGAGTTGCTTTATACTTGTTAATGCTTTTTGGCTAATGTAACAGCTGTGTATGTCCCTATACTTCCTATGATTCAGGAGCTGTTTAAACATACTGATGTACTTGCTAAAATTCAAGAATCACATTTCAATAGTAAATAAAAAAGTAATTCATGGTCTGTGAAAAGTAATTCAGTGCTGTCAGTTCAGAGGAATTTCTATATGTAAAGTAATTTTAGATGCAGATTGTAATGCATTGTAATTGTAAACATAATGTAAGCAATAATTTTGTAAATTGTGGTATTTGCATGCTTGAATGTTTAGGTTTGTGCAGAATTCCACAGAATCACAAATATGAACTTGAGAAGCAAGTTCTATGCAGAGCTGGACAAGCATACACAGAGACTGTTGGCTGTCTACCGGCAGAAGGCTGCACGTACTGGCAAGACTGCTGAAGCTCTGAGGAGCATATTTAGTGCCTATGATCTTCTGGTATGTGGCACCATGTTTTAATATCATGTCATCTGCTTCTGCCTGTCCTTCTTGTTCCCTCATCAAATTTTTTATGCCTCTTTACAGGAGCAATGTGATGTTAACCACAGACGTACAGCTGCGCTTCGAGCCCTCCCTGTGTACCTACGAGATGACGACTCTGTTTTTTTCAGGACTTGGAATGTAAGTATGTAATACAAATATGTAATTTGAATTTAGCATATTCTATTTGCAGTCAAAGACTTAAGTGCAGTGAAGTTTTTTTGTTTGTCAGCAATAATATTTCAAGTTAAAAAAAAGAACGCACTAAAACTACAGTATTTGTAGTTGTTGCAAAAGGTGAAAGAAAGGGGAAAAACTGCAGCACATTTTTGTAGTTTGAGTCATTTTATTTCTTTATTTCTTTATTTTTTTCAGACAGAAAAAGAGGATGAACCAGACATTGCAGATTTGGCCATTGCTCTTCTCAGCGTAATAAATGAAAACCCAAGTTCCCTTGTTCAATTCAGCCCTGCTAGGATTGCCATTGTGTTGGAAGGTGACATTGTCTTGAATGACCTTTCTTATTTGGCTGATGCTTTTCTTATGTTGTTTGGTTTAATGTATGCATTACACCTTGATTATCCAAAAGAACTGACCCACACGTTCCACTTCATCCAGAAAGTCCTCATGGGCTTGGATGACTTCAAACCACTAGCACCCAGGTTGCTGAATCTAAAAAATGATCTGCTGGTGAAGGTGTAGTAGGCAGGTGATGGGCTGCCTCTGGATGTGATGCGTTCCCATCTGATGTTTGCTTTGTGAATTTAGGAAGAGTTGGCTTTAAAGCGATAACGTAATATGATGGTTGGTGAATACTCTGCCATGATTCTAATGATGGGAAGTTTGATTTTGCTGCACAAAATCAGTTAGGGCTGTTTTGTGCTGAGTAAATGTAACATGTAAGTAGCAATGATACTTCAGTTGACTTTTTGCTCAATCTTCTGTTTTTTTGTTCCACATTAGGCAGTAGAGCAGTTACATTCAGACACCAATTTCAGCATCTTAAAGTATAAAGCATGGATCAGTTAAATTAGACATTTGGTTGTTTGACTCAGAGTTCAAATGAAATGGTTCAGCAAAAATAATTGAATTTCCCATTAAAACCAGATCCTGCCTGTGGTAAATTTTGATTATATTCATCACCTTTATGTGCTAGTTAGTTAAACCTGCTTTTGTGATTACAGTTTTTCTGGATTATTGTCACAATGCATGATATGTTCCAAAAATTAGAGTTTTAAAGTGTTTAGCATGAGCATTCAGCTGGCATGAGTGTTCAGAAAATGTTTGTGCTGTTTAAAGTGTTGTAGTACTGTTAAAATGCTACAGAAAACTGGTTTACTGTGGCACCAGTGCACATTTAAGTATTTACCTATAAGTATTTAGGGCTCAAGAACACAAAAAGCCTTTATGTACTCAGTCATATCAAAATATTATGAACACCCCAGGTTTGGAATGAACTCTTCCTGTTTTATGAGCTCCACTGACCACTGATATAGGAGCACTTTTAAGCTCTACACTTACAGACTGTAGTTCATCTGATTCTCTGTATACTTTATTACTCTGTTCTTTAATGATCAGGACCCCCACAGGACCACCACAGATCAGGTATTAGAGGTGGATCATTCTCAGCATTGCAGTGACAAATTTGTGTGTTGTACTGGTGTGAGTGGATCAGACACAGCAGTGCTGCTGGAGTGTTTAAACACTGTATTAGACCTAGCTGGCCCCCCTTGTAGTTTTAAAGTCAGAGAGAGAAGCTCATCTGCTACTGCATGGTTTGTTCGTCATTCTCTAGTCTTTCATTAATGCTCACGGGTGTTTAAACACTCCAGTAACACTGTTGTGTCTGATCTCCTTATACCTGCACATCGCACACTGACACCACGTCAGTGTCACTGCAGTGCTGAGAATGATCCACCTCCCTAATAGTATCTGCTCTGTGGGGGTCCTGATCATTTAAAGAACAGTATACAGAGAAACAGATGGGCTACAGTCTGTAATTGTGCTCCTATATGGTAAATGGAGCTGGTAAAATGAGTTCCAGAACAGGGGTGGTCATAATATTCTGATATGACATGATTGTGTTGAGACATTGCAGTGTATGCATACATTTCACGAATGCCCTTAATTTTGAGGGTGTGTGTGGGATTGTTTTTTTTTTTTGTTCATAAATGTCTTCCTGTAATATATTTGGGCCAGCCCTATTACGTTTAGCTTAGCTATGCTTTAACTTCTAACTTAGCTTTAACTTCTGTGAGAATTTTATTGCACATTATTGCAAATATTGTTTAAACATGTTTATATACTGTTGAAATTGCAGTTTTGTTTATGTGTAAAGTAAATGTACACAAAAGCTTATATCAGGTTAATTTGGCCATGTGTTCTAAGGTTTACAGTAAAATCAAAGTGAGTACTTATTGAATTGTTAAAATAAAATGGCTATTTTAGCAGATTTCTGTTTCCTTGTTTTATATTTAGTTTTTGTGATGGCATTTTTGAGTTATGCTTACTCAATTAGTTTTGGGTAATTAGTTTCTTTAAATGTTTTAAGTAAGCTATTACATTTATATGAGTATTTGCTAGTCCAAATACTTGAGTCCACCTGACACAATTCTTTAAATTTAAACCTAATATAATTATTTGAGTATATCAAACTATTAAAATGTAACTCTTTTGAGTTAATTAAATTGATTAAATATAGTTAGAAAAACATTTCAAAATTAAGTACACTGTATACAGTTATTTTAAGTAACGTTTCATTGAATTTATATAGTTTAGGAAATCTAATGATACTGAGTATACCTTAATCAGTTTTATAAAGTTTAGGACACACAGAATAATTATGTTCCATTTACTTGAAACATTGGAGTGCATCAACTTAAATGTTTTGTGGTAATCAGTTTCCTCAAACTTTTTGAGTTAACTGAACTTATTCGGGTTTACAGTGTGTTTACGAAAGACAAAAACAACAAGGCAGTGAAAGCTAGCCCGTGCTTCAAAGTGTTTTTCAGAGAGAGTGTTTTTGAAGCAGTGCGTGCTGAAGGTATGTGTCCCGACCAGATTGAGACTTTACAAAAATGTCAGTTTGTTCAGAAACACCATCACTGACCGAGTTAAGGAACTAGCTGGTCGAGTCACGCAGCTACACAGCTTTCATTAGCTGTTGATGAAGCACAGATATGTGCAGTTACTGTTGTAATGTATGTAGTGTTTGCAGGTTTTATATGTTTATTGTAATCAAAGCACGTTGTTAGTTTGATGCAAGGCTGTTTTTTATCTGTCATGTTCTTATAGCAGCTCACAATTTTTGATTTTTTTTACTAATTAAGCTTCATTTCAGTATGCCAAACGTTTTGATCAAAGTTAATATTATAACTTGTGTTTGATGTTATTTTTTATTCACTTGAATAGTTTGATCCTTGATTGATGGAGTTTGTGGATTTCAAAACATGACAAATTAAAAGGATTTATAACAGAGAAACAAGCAAACATATTTTTTCCATGTAACTGTAATGTTTTAATTGAATAAGTAATACATTTAGAGTTATTTAACATTAAGGAGTAGTTACATTCATTATATATTACATTTGGTTACATTTTGTTACATTTATAAGTTAAATCTGGCCCTTTGAGGACAGCCGTTATGCCGATGTGGCCCTCTGTGAAAATGAGTTTGACACCCCCGCCCTAGAGGCTTCTTCTCATTCCAGTGATATGGTGAATATTTTGAAGTCCATGGATAAGTAGCTGTCAAGTTACGACGCTCGCCTCTCCATTCTGGAAAATTCTCCACAAGGAGTTTCAGGCTCTTGGGGAGTCTGTAGAGTTTAGCCAGCAGCAGGTGGAAACAAAAAAATAAAAAAATTAAAAAAAATAAAAAATAAAAAATTCAGAGAAACCGTCCTCGAGCTCCAGGCCCGCAGCATGAGGGACAACCTTGTGTTTTCAGGATTACTGGAGAAAGTGGAAGAAAACCCTGAGACGACAGTGAAGGAATTTATGCAGGCCTACCTGAAGCTCCCGGAGGACACCATAAAGACCATCACCTTCGACTGTGTTCACCGCAAAGGAGCTAAGCAACCTGGAGGACACAGACCCAGACCGATCATAGCCAAATTTGAACGCTTTAAGCAAAAAGAGCAGGTGAAGAGCCGCGGACGAGAGCTGAGAGGAACGGACCCCAGCGTCAATGATCAGTTTCCCAAAGAGATACTGGAGCGACGCGTGAATGAGCATGTATGGAGAGTGGAATAGAGTGCACAGAAAGTACTGAAGAGTGTATGGAGAATTGAATAGAGCGTATAGAAATTATAGAACAGTGTATGAAGATTTTAATAGAGCGTATGAAAGGTATAAAACTGTATGGAGTATAAGAGTGTATGGAGAGTAGAATAGAGCATATAGAGAGTGTAAAAGTGTATTGAGTGTTGAAAAGAGTGTTGAAGAGTATAAAGGCGTATGGACTGTATAAAACGGTATGGAGTGTTTGGTAGAGTATAGAAGAGTGTATTGAGCGTTTAATGAAAATTGAAAGTAGAATCCTGACTATGCTATGAACATTTTGTAAACCAGTGAAAACTATTTTACTTGATGAATTTGATTTTCCACATGACAGATGAATAAACAATGTACTTAATAGATCTCTCAGTATGTGGGAGCGACTTCTTTTTATTTTATTTCAATCAACCATCTACATTCCTTCACTTTCATATTGGTCTTAAGCACATTCCAGCACTCCTCTCAGAAAAATCTCTGATGGAGAGCATATGGAATCTCATGAATCAAGGAAGAAGTATCAGATTTACTTTAGTAAACAGTTCTGAGGAACAGGCCACTTTAGTATGAGTAATGTCCCCACCTGTACACTTCACACAGGTGAAAACGACCAACTGGAGAGTTTAATACAGCATATGTACAGTATAATACAGTGTATAGAGAGTTTAATACAGCATATGTACAGTATAACACAGTGTATAGAGAGTTTAATACAGCATATGTACAGTATAACACAGTGTATAGAGAGTTTAATACAGCATATGTACAGTATAACACAGTGTATAGAGAGTTTAATACAGCATATGTACAGTATAACACAGTGTATAGAGAGTTTGATACAGCATATGTACAGTATAACACAGTGTATAGAGAGTTTGATACAGCATATGTACAGTATAACACAGTGTATAGAGAGTTTAATACAGCATATGTACAGTATAATACAGTGTATAGAGAGTTTAATACAGCATATGTACAGTATAACACAGTGTATAGAGAGTTTAATACAGCATATGTACAGTATAATACAGTGTATAGAGAGTTTAATACAGCATATGTACAGTATAATACAGTGTATAGAGAGTTTAATACAGCATATGTACAGTATAACACAGTGTATAGAGAGTTTGATACAGCATATGTACAGTATAACACAGTGTATAGAGAGTTTGATACAGCATATGTACAGTATAATAGAGTGTATAGAGAGTATAATACAGCATATGTACAGTATAATAGAGTGTATAGAGAGTTTAATATAGTGTATAGAGTTTCATACAGCATAAAAAGAGTTTATTAGAGTATGTACAGTATAATACAACATTTGAAGAGTATATTAAAGAGTATGTACAATATATTAAAGCATGTGAAGAGTTTATTAGAGAGTATAAAGATTATGATAGAGCATATTAAGAGTTTTTTAGAGAGTATAAAGATTATAATAGAGCATGTAGAGATTATAAAACAGTATGGAAAGTTGAACAGAGTGTATGCAGAGCTCAAAAGAGCAAATTGAGATTGGAATAGAGCATATGGAGAGTGTAATAGCACCTATAGAGAGTATAAAAAGGGTGTGGACAGTAGAAGAGTGTATGGAGAGTTTAATAGACCACATAGACTGTATGAGCGTGTATGCAGAGTTGAATAGAGTGCACAGAAAGTATTAAAGAGTGTATGGAGAGTTGAATAGAGTGTATGCAGAGTATAAAAGTGTATGGACAGTATAAGAGTGTATGGAGAGTTGAATAGACCATATAGAGTGTATAAGAGTGTATGAGCATGTATGGAGAGTGGAAAAGAGTGCACAGAAAGTACTGAAGAGTGTATGGAGAGTTGAATAGAGCGTATAGAAATTATAGAACAGTGTATGAAGATTATAATACAGCGTATGAAAGGTATAAAACTGTATGGACAGTATAAGAGTGTATGGAGAGTAGAGTAGAGCATATAGAGTGTATAAGAGTGTATGAGCGTGTATGGAGAGTTGAATAGAGTGCACAGAAAGTATTAAAGAGTGTATGGAGAATTGAATAGAGCGTATAGAAATTATAGAACAGTGTATGAAGATTTTAATAGAGCGTATGAAAGGTATAAAACTGTATGGAGTATAAGAGTGTATGGAGAGTAGAATAGAGCATATAGAGAGTGTAAAAGTGTATTGAGTGTTGAAAAGAGTGTTGAAGAGTATAAAGGCGTATGGACTGTATAAAACAGGGTATGGAGTGTTTGGTAGAGTATAGAAGAGTGTATTGAGCGTTTAATGAAAATTGAAAGTAGAATCCTGACTATGCTATGAACATTTTGTAAACCAGTGAAAACTATTTTACTTGATGAATTTGATTTTCCACATGACAGATGAATAAACAATGTACTTAATAGATCTCTCAGTATGTGGGAGCGACTTCTTTTTATTTTATTTCAATCAACCATCTACATTCCTTCACTTTCATATTGGTCTTAAGCACATTCCAGCACTCCTCTCAGAAAAATCTCTGATGGAGAGCATATGGAATCTCATGAATCAAGGAAGAAGTATCAGATTTACTTTAGTAAACAGTTCTGAGGAACAGGCCACTTTAGTATGAGTAATGTCCCCACCTGTACACTTCACACAGGTGAAAACGACCAACTGGAGAGTTTAATACAGCATATGTACAGTATAATACAGTGTATAGAGAGTTTAATACAGCATATGTACAGTATAACACAGTGTATAGAGAGTTTGATACAGCATATGTACAGTATAATACAGTGTATAGAGAGTTTAATACAGCATATGTACAGTATAACACAGTGTATAGAGAGTTTGATACAGCATATGTACAGTATAATAGAGTGTATAGAGAGTTTAATATAGTGTATAGAGTTTCATACAGCATAAAAAGAGTTTATTAGAGTATGTACAGTATAATACAACATTTGAAGAGTATATTAAAGAGTATGTACAATATATTAAAGCATGTGAAGAGTTTATTAGAGAGTATAAAGATTATGATAGAGCATATTAAGAGTTTTTTAGAGAGTATAAAGATTATAATAGAGCATGTAGAGATTATAAAACAGTATGGAAAGTTGAACAGAGTGTATGCAGAGCTCAAAAGAGCAAATTGAGATTGGAATAGAGCATATGGAGAGTGTAATAGCACCTATAGAGAGTATAAAAAGGGTGTGGACAGTAGAAGAGTGTATGGAGAGTTTAATAGACCACATAGACTGTATGAGCGTGTATGCAGAGTTGAATAGAGTGCACAGAAAGTATTAAAGAGTGTATGGAGAGTTGAATAGAGTGTATGCAGAGTATAAAAGTGTATGGACAGTATAAGAGTGTATGGAGAGTTGAATAGACCATATAGAGTGTATAAGAGTGTATGAGCATGTATGGAGAGTGGAAAAGAGTGCACAGAAAGTACTGAAGAGTGTATGGAGAGTTGAATAGAGCGTATAGAAATTATAGAACAGTGTATGAAGATTATAATACAGCGTATGAAAGGTATAAAACTGTATGGACAGTATAAGAGTGTATGGAGAGTAGAGTAGAGCATATAGAGTGTATAAGAGTGTATGAGCGTGTATGGAGAGTTGAATAGAGTGCACAGAAAGTATTAAAGAGTGTATGGAGAATTGAATAGAGCGTATAGAAATTATAGAACAGTGTATGAAGATTTTAATAGAGCGTATGAAAGGTATAAAACTGTATGGAGTATAAGAGTGTATGGAGAGTAGAATAGAGCATATAGAGAGTGTAAAAGTGTATTGAGTGTTGAAAAGAGTGTTGAAGAGTATAAAGGCGTATGGACTGTATAAAACAGGGTATGGAGTGTTTGGTAGAGTATAGAAGAGTGTATTGAGCGTTTAATGAAAATTGAAAGTAGAATCCTGACTATGCTATGAACATTTTGTAAACCAGTGAAAACTATTTTACTTGATGAATTTGATTTTCCACATGACAGATGAATAAACAATGTACTTAATAGATCTCTCAGTATGTGGGAGCGACTTCTTTTTATTTTATTTCAATCAACCATCTACATTCCTTCACTTTCATATTGGTCTTAAGCACATTCCAGCACTCCTCTCAGAAAAATCTCTGATGGAGAGCATATGGAATCTCATGAATCAAGGAAGAAGTATCAGATTTACTTTAGTAAACAGTTCTGAGGAACAGGCCACTTTAGTATGAGTAATGTCCCCACCTGTACACTTCACACAGGTGAAAACGACCAACTGGAGAGTTTAATACAGCATATGTACAGTATAATACAGTGTATAGAGAGTTTAATACAGCATATGTACAGTATAACACAGTGTATAGAGAGTTTAATACAGCATATGTACAGTATAATACAGTGTATAGAGAGTATAATACAGCATATGTACAGTATAATACAGTTTATAGAGAGTATAATACAGCATATGTACAGTATAACACAGTGTATAGAGAGTATAATACAGCATATGTACAGTATAACACAGTGTATAGAGAGTTTAATACAGCATATGTACAGTATAACACAGTGTATAGAGAGTATAATACAGCATATGTACAGTATAATACAGTTTATAGAGAGTATAATACAGCATATGTACAGTATAATACAGTTTATAGAGAGTATAATACAGCATATGTACAGTATAATACAGTTTATAGAGAGTATAATACAGCATATGTACAGTATAATAGAGTGTATAGAGAGTTTAATACAGCATATGTACAGTATAACACAGTGTATAGAGAGTTTAATACAGCATATGTACAGTATAACACAGTGTATAGAGAGTATAATACAGCATATGTACAGTATAACACAGTGTATAGAGAGTTTAATACAGCATATGTACAGTATAACACAGTGTATAGAGAGTTTAATACAGCATATGTACAGTATAACACAGTGTATAGAGAGTATAATACAGCATATGTACAGTATAACACAGTGTATAGAGAGTTTAATACAGCATATGTACAGTATAACACAGTGTATAGAGAGTTTAATACAGCATATGTACAGTATAACACAGTGTATAGAGAGTTTAATACAGCATATGCTGTGGTAGGATCTAAGGTCATTATGGGAGCAGCTGATGGAGCAGTCCATGCTGTAAAGCACAGTAGCAAGCTGCGTCGAGGTCATGGCAAAGGTAAGCCAGTACCGTTACCCATGGCTAGTACATAGTTGTCAAACACCCTTAATCTATGACTTGAGCAGAACGAGTGGCTAACCAGCCGAACACAGAAACAGTGCGGGTTAGTTAAAGTTCAACATCCGCGTCAACATATGTTATATTCCACTTGACTCAGAAGAACAACACCATACGAACACAAGTTATGTAACTTAGCAAACTGTAACAAACGTTTTGTTCCATTTTACTTCACACAAGTTCTAGCACAATTCTGACTTTTCCCATACCACTGGCTCCCCCTAGTGGTTATTCCCAGACACCACGACCAGTTATTAAATCCAAGGGTTCACTTACTTTTTCCACCAGCACTGTGAATGTTTAATGGATGTGAGTTCGTCTGTACTTGGGACTGTAGAACAGATCAGGTTTAATGACCAATTAATGCAGAACACCAGGCAATTTCAAATACTTCACATACTTTTTATTTCTTACCACTATATATATATATATATATATATATATATATATATATATATGTGTGTGTATCGAATCTCATGAATGAACCCCCCACGTACACATGCACACTAGTAAACACACACTAGGGAGCAGCGAAACACCCACTAGTGAACGCAAACACTGGGAGCAGTGAAACACACACACACACTATAGTGAACACACACACACTAGGGGGCAGTGAAACACCCACATATACACACACTAGTGAACATACACACTAGGGACAGCGAAACATCCACATATGAACACACTAGTAAACATACACACTAAGAACAGCTAAACACTCACATATACGAACACACTAGTGAACACACACACTAGGGGGCAGTGAAACACACACATAGACACACACACTAGTGAACACACACTAGGGACAGCGAAACACCCACATATACACACACTAGTGAACATACACACTAGGGACAGCGAAACATCCACATACGAACACGCTAGTGAACACACACACTAGGGGGCAGTGCAATACCCACATACACACACACACACACACACACACACACTAGGGGGCAGTGCAATACCCACATACAAATACACACTTTAAAACGCACACACTAGGGGGCAGTGAAACACCCACATATGAACACACTAGTGAACATACACACTAGGGGGCAGTGAAACCCTCACATACTCATTAGAGGCCAGTGAAACACCTCGCACTTCCCCCCACACACACACACAAGTTAACACACACACTAGGGGGCAGCGAAACACCAACATACATACACACACACTAGTGAACACACACACTAGGGGGCAGTGCAATATACACATACACACACACACACACACACACACTAGGGGGCAGGGAAACACCTACATACGAACACACCAGTGAACATACTAGGGGGGGAGTGAAACCCTCACATACTCATTAGGGGCCAGTGAAACACCCCCCTGTCCACTACCACACTGTCCACACACAGTCTAACTCCACCGCTTTTCTTTCTGGTGACCCCTATGGGACAGACCCATTCAGATGCTTCAGTTGACTCTAATACATCTTGTTCAACAAGCTTCCTTAACTGTGGTTATGACATTATGACAGAACCCATTCATGGAGTCACTGGAAGTACTCAGAAACCCCAGAGGCAGCCAAGAGACAAAGACGACCATGCCAACCTGCCTGGAGGCACCTCAGGACAAACTCCTGGAGCTGTCACAACTCTGGGCAGGAGTCCTCAAGCTCAGATGGCCACATTAATGACCTGCGGACCAGCTTGTCGAAGAGCCTTGACCGACTTCAGCCAATGGATTTGGAGGATGCCACCTAGGATCACCGTTGGGATGCGGACCAGGACATGATGGGTGGCATCGGTGAAATTCCTCCACCAAGGCAGGATCCAACATGTCTGACCTTTTGAAAGAAAGCTGTTTACTGGTTCCACCTTCTCTCCTGACCTAGAATACACTTCTGCGTTACAATACATTACAATAAATGTAGCAGAGCACTTTTTAATCAAGTACTTCTTCACATTTCCCAGCATGAGCTTGTCCTGAAGACAGGACAGCTCTGGACAAGCTTTAACCACCTTCTGTAGACACAGCCAAGATCTACATCTCTTTCTGCAGCCAGTACTTCACCCCAAACATATTAGGGATTGTTAGTGTTATGTCATATGATATCATTTTAACACATTAACAAAGCTTCTCTTCTCTTACTCTTTGATTGTTTTGGATGACACTTTAGCTGTTGTCCACTGAGGTGCTCAACATTTCCTCATTCCGGACAACTCGAAAAACACAAGATGGAAAAGCAAACAAATATTATCATACATAGTTTAAACACTACTAGCTGTACACAGAACAATACATCTCAAAAATTATTATTTGTTTTGTTCCGCAAACGTGGACACGTTTTCACTCTTTGGTAAAAGGAATAATAAACAATATGGGGGGGGGGGGGGGGGGGGTTTGCATCACAAAACTACATACACACATTCATTTAAAGTGTCAGTATTATTTTTATTAAATAATAATTTAGTCCCTGGAAACATAACCTTGTACAACCTTTAGTCAAAAGTCCTCCTGAACCTCAATCAGAAAATTTAGAAAAGTAAATGAATCTCATACCTGTCACTCCTGTCTGTTTCTCTCCATGTGTCGTTTGTTTGCACTCTTGTCCTTTCAATGTACGTCTGTTCCTAGCTCCTCCTTTTCTCTGCCCTCGTTATGGATTCTCCAGCACCTTCTATTCTTCAAACCTAGACTCTAATAAACAGCTTTCGTAATTTATATCTACCTGCTTCACAAAACCCTGCTGTTCACTGGTCACTGTTCTAAAGTTCTTGTGAAGGCCTGGAGGGGTGTTGCGGGGCGATTACTTTTGTGTCTTAGACCATAGGACCTCTCTGTATACGGTTTCATAGCTTGCTGAGGTGGGGGGCTCGCACTGTTTATTTACACCAGATGGTGCAACCCTGGCCATGTAAATGTGTGCTTTTCATCAATTTGTTGACTGTCCCACCAGTAGGAGAAGAAACATCCACCTGCTGTATGCTAACATGAGGGACGCATACAGGGCACCACCACTACCGCCGTAGGGAAAATCAGATCTTAGTCTTGTTCTCCTTAAGCCTCAGTACAAACCACTGGTACTAAGGCAGCCCACCACCACACGCTCATTCAGAGTCGGGTCTCCTGGAGCGTGCTACTGGACCCACACGGAAAAGACATTGAGGGGGTGACACACTGCACAATGGACTACTTGAATTTCTGTGTGGACATTGCTGTTCTCACAAAGACTGTATGATACTTTCCAAATAACAAGCCCTGGATTACCAGCGATGTCAAGAACCTCCTCAACCAAAGAAGAAGGCGTTTAGAGTCAGAGACTGGACAGAGCTTAAGCATGTACATCGGGAACTCAAGGTTCGACTGCAAGATGCCAAGGAGTCCTACAGGAAGAAGGTGGAGAGAAAGCTGCAGGAAAAAGGCATAAAGAAGGTCTGGGATGCGATGAAAACCAGCACAGGCTGCAGACATAGCAGCAGCAGCTCAGCAGATGGAGGCGTGGAGAGAGCAAACCAGTTTAACAACTTGTATAAAAGGTTTGATTGTTCTGCTACTGCTGCACCCTCCTCCCCTCCTCCTGCAGCAGCTATCACCTCATCCCCATCAGCACCCCCAAAATCAGAAGAGAGCTGAGGAGACTCTGGCCCAGAAAGGCAGCAGGCCCGGACAAGGTGTGCCCCAGAATGCTCAAAGCATGCACCACCCAACTGGGGGAGCCCCTCCAACACATCCTCAACCTGAGCCTAACCCTAACCCTGACATACTGCGTCAAAAACTAAGGAATCGCTGGTGGACTTCAGAAGGTCCAGGCCTTCTCTACAGCTGGTCTTTCCTTCAGGGTCTGCCATAAGATCCTGAGGATGTTCTACCAGTCTGTGGAAGCATCCTTTGCTCTGCAGTAGTATGTGGGGAAAGCAGCGTTAAGAAGAGGGACGCCGGTCGACTCGACAGGCTGGTGAGGAACGCTGGTTCTGGGCTGGAACAAAGTTGCAGTGTCTTACATCAGTAGCAGAGAGAAGGACCCTCAGTAAACTGCTGACCATCATGGACTGCTGACCATCAAGCTCCATCATTCAGTGGCAGACTGCTCTCCCAGTCCTGCTCCACAGACAGATTCAGGAAGTTGTTTGTCCCTCAGGCCATCAGACTGTTTAACTCCTCCCAGCACATCAAATCATAATCCTGTAACACTGTTATACTCTGGACCCCTATATCAGTTATCAGACACTGTTATACTCCGGATCCCTAAATCAGCTATCAGACACTGTTATACTCCGGACCTCTATATCAGTTATCAGACACTGTTATACTCCGGACCTCTATATCAGCTATCAGACACTGTTATACTCCAGACCTCTATATCAGCTATCAGACACTGTTATACTCCGGACCTCTATATCAGTTATCAGACACTGTTATACTTCAGACCTCTATATCAGCTATCAGACACTGTTATACTCCGGACCTCTATATCAGTTATCAGACACTGTTATACTCCGGACCTCTATATCAGCTATCAGACACTGTTATACTCCGGACCTCTATATCAGTTATCAGACACTGTTATACTCCGGACCTCTATATCAGCTATCAGACACTGTTATACTCCAGACCTCTATATCAGCTATCAGACACTGTTATACTCCGGACCTCTATATCAGCTATCAGACACTGTTATACTCCAGACCTCTATATCAGTTATCAGACACTGTTATACTCCAGACCTCTATATCAGCTATCAGACACTGTTATACTCCGGACCTCTATATCAGTTATCAGACACTGTTATACTCCAGACCTCTATATCAGCTATCAGACACTGTTATGCTCCAGACCTCTATATCAGTTAACAGGTATCAGACTGTATCATATTATATACACTGATACTGTTATAATCCAGACCTCTATATCAGTCATCAGACTGTATCATATATACACTGATACTGTTATAATCCAGACCTCTATATCAGTTATCAGACTGTATCATATTATATACACTGATACTGTTATAGATAGTGTATGTGTATAACTGTATGTTATATATACTGTTAACTATATATAATAATGACTATACTGGTCTTATTGCACTATGCCTATTATATTGTACATTGTACATCATGTTTACAGTTTACATATAAATAGTGCTGCTGCTCTTTATTGTATATTCACACTATCGACTGCATAACTGTTTATTTGCACTACTGAAGTGGTCTACACTGTTTAAACTAATTAACTCCACTACTGCCATCACTCTCACATACAAACTGTGTGACTTTTTCTGTTTTGTTCAATTTTGACGTTTCATCCAAAACAGCATATAAAGTCATTATTATAGTCTGCATAGCAATGGTCACCAGGCCTGTTCCTGGAGAGCTGCTTTCCTATTGAGCCTAGTTCCAAACACAGTTTGCCACACCTGCTCTAGTCAGGGAGAGTCTTCACAACAGCTAAACTGGTTGAACCAGATGCATTAGTGCTGCGTAAGCATGTTAGACAGAGTTGTGCAGATCTCTAGGAGTACGGTTGGTGGCCAAAAGTTACTGATTAATCCTGTTATGAGATAGATCAGCTGTTCAGTACAGAGTACACCACAGTCTGCCATACGGCTGAAGTGACCAACCACATCCGTTTTATTTACTATTTAATTACTAAACACACTTTTTTTGTGTTAATAATAATAAAATAGCGATGAATCCAAAAATATGCTTGTAAACGAAGGAATAAAAATTAACTCAGAAAAATGGAGCTTTAGGCCAAAACTTTAAAACTACCAAAGCTGATACAATATCTCATACCAGCAATGTACAATGCAACACCTGAAATCATTTCATGCAATAACTTAATCTGAGAACATTTTACAGGTATTACATGTTTTGGTTTTCAGTGTCAATTATGTTAATTATGCAGATATTTTGAAGAAAAAATATCAAATTCCTCTTTAATGTAGCACGTCACGCCTACGGTCTCTCCTGAAACCTCAGAGCTTCTGAACTCCAATTTCCTAGCATGCATATGCTGATGATGTCACACTCAAATGTTTATAATGCACCAATAACTTACCCCTCTCCTGTTCAGCGTCTCCCGAATACTGATTACACACCTTTTACACCTTTTGTCACACGCACTATATATACACGCTTCGCAAAGTTTTGCCAAACATTGTTTGCTATTCCGATTGGTTTTTATTGTCTATCTATCGGTTTATCTGGCTTTTGACTCTCTTTGGATTTTTGTATTTACTCCCTTTGGCTTTGGTTACTTGGTCAGATCTGCTCTCCTGGTTTTTGAGTTCCCTTCCATTTTCTTCCATGTACTCTCTTGCCTCTCCCTTATGACTTGTTTGCCCGGCTATCTTGCTTGTACTATTGACCACGACTACTATTGATTGCCAATTCTGTAAATAAATCAATTTCCACGTTTAGCTTTGTGAGCGTGGTGCCTACTTCTTTGTTTTTCACCTCACACCAGAATTTGTGGAGAATTTAATGGACCTTAGTAAGAGTTTAAAAGAGAATATGAAAAGACTCATGGAGAATAAGGAGAGTTTAATGGAGAATTTAGTAGAGTGTAGGAAGAGTTTAATAGAGAAAAGGGAGAGTTTAATAGAGAATAAGGAGAGTTTAATAGAGTGTATTGAGAGTTTAATAGAGAATAAGGAGAGTTTAATAGAGAACAAGGAGAGTTTAATAGAGTGTATTGAGAGTTTAATAGAGAATAAGGAGAGTTTAATAGAGTGTATTGAGAGTTTAATAGAGAATAAGGAGAGTTTAATAGAGTGTAGAGAGAATTTAATAGAGAATAAGGAGAGTTTAATAGAGTGTATTGAGAGTTTAATAGAAAATAAGGAGAGTTTAATAAAGTGTAGGGAGAATTTACTAGAGAATAAAGTGAGTTTTATAGAGTGTATTGAGAGTTTAATAGAGAATAAGGAGAGTTTAATAGAGTGTATTGAGAGTTTAATAGAGAATAAGGAGAGTTTAATAGAGAATAAGGAGAATTTAGTAGAGTGTGGGAAGAGTTTAATAGAGAATAAGGAGAGTTTAATAGAGTGTAGGGAGAATTTAATAGAAAATAAGGAGAGTTTAATAAAGTGTAGGGAGAATTTACTAGAGAATAAAGTGAGTTTTATAGAGTGTATTGAGAGTTTAATAGAGAATAAGGAGAGTTTAATAGAGTGTATTGAGAGTTTAATAGAGAATAAGGAGAGTTTAATAGAGAATAAGGAGAATTTAGTAGAGTGTGGGAAGAGTTTAATAGAGAATAAGGAGAGTTTAATAGAGTGTCTTGAGGGTTTAATAGAGAATAAGGAGAGTTTAATAGAGTGTCTTGATAGTTTAATAGAGAATAAGGAGAGTTTAAAAGAGTGTAGGGAGAATTTACTAGAGAATAAGGAGAGTTTAATAGAGAATAAGGAGAGTTTAATAGAGTGTAGGGAGAATTTACTAGAGAATAAGGAGAGTTTAATAGAGCATATTGAGAGTTTAATAGAGAATAAGGAGAGTTTAATAGAGTGTCTTGATAGTTTAATAGAGAATAAGGAGAGTTTAAAAGAGTGTAGGGAGAATTTACTAGAGAATAAGGAGAGTTTAATAGAGAATAAGAAAAGTTTAATAGAGTGTATTGAGAGTTTACTAGAGAATAAGGAGAGTTTAATAGAGTGTAGGGAGAATTTAATAGAGTAAGGAGAGTTTAATAGAGTGTATTGAGAGGTTAATAGAAAATAAGGAGAGTTTAATGGAGAATAAGGAAAGTTCAATAGAGTGTATTGAGAGTTTAATAGAGAATAAGAAAAGTTTAATAGAGTGTATTGAGAGTTTACTAGAGAATAAGGAGAGTTTAATAGAGTGTAGGGAGAATTTAATAGAGAATAAGGAGAGTTTAATAGAGTGTATTGAGAGGTTAATAGAGAATAAGGTGAATTTAATAGAGTGTAGGAAGAGTTTAATAGAGAATAAGGAGAGTTTAATAGAGTGTATTGAGAGTTTAATAGAGAATAAGAAAAGTTTAATAGAGTGTATTGAGAGTTTAATAGAGAATAAGGAGAGTTTAATAGAATGTAGGGAGAATTTAATAGAGAATAAGGAGAGTTTAATAGAGCATATTGAGAGTTTAATACAGAGACAGAGTTTGGTTTGGGTTAGTACAAAGACAGAGTTAGTTCTGGTTTGGGTTAGTACAGAGACAGAGTTCTGGTTTGGGTTAGTACAGAGACTGAGTTAGTTCTGGTTTGGGTTAGTACAGAGACAGAGTTATTTCTGGTTTGGGTTAGTACAGAGACAGAGTTAGTTCTGGTTTTACTTTAGTACAGAGAGAGTTTGTTTTGGTTTGGGTTAGTACAGAGACAGAGTTAGTTCTGGTTTAACTTTAGTACAGAGACTGAGTTAGTTCTGGTTTGGGTTAGTATAGAGACAGAGTTAGTTCTGGTTTAGGTTAGTACAGAGACGGAGTTAGTTCTGGTTTGGGTTAGTACAGAGACAGAGTTAGTTCTGGTTTAGGTTAGTACAGTGACAGAGTTCGTTGTGGTTTAGGTTAGTACAGAGACAGAGTTAGTTCTGGTTTGGGTTAGTACAGAGACAGAGTTAGTTCTGGTTTGGGTTAGTACTGAGACAGAGTTAGTTCTGGTTTGGGTTAGTACAGAGGATGAGGAAAGTTTAGAGTGTGGCTGGCGACTCTGACAGATCTGATTATAAACAGACTGAACTAAAAGGAGAGAACCAGAAATAGCCAAGAGAACCCTGAGACACTCCACATCAACAAACTTGTGTGATGGCATAAAGTGGTGGGACAACAGCAACAACATCTCAGTTTACCGTACTCCAGATCTCTCCGGAAAATCAGTCAGATTAAAATCTAAACTAAACAAGTATGTTTTCAGTCTGGACTTAAAAGTTGAGACTGTGTCAGAGTCCCGAACAGGTGCAGGTACTCTGGTGCGAGAGCGTGCAGGTACTCTGGTGCTAGAGCGTGAAGGTACTCTGGTGCGAGAGTGTGCCGGTACTCTGGTGCGAGAGTGTGAAGGTACTCTGGTGCGATAGCGTGAAGGAACTCCGATGCAAGAGTGTGAGGGTACTCTGGTGCGAGAGTGTGCAGGTACACTGGTGCAAGAGCGTGAAGGTACTCTGGTGTGAGATCTTGCAATTTATAGTGGATACGGAATTTAACAGGAAACCAGTGTAGCTGATAAAACTGGACTGATGTGATGGAAGGTTCTGGTTTTAGTTAGTACTATAGCTGCAGCGTTCTGAACTAACTGAAGTTTATTCAGGTTCCTTCTGGAGCATCCCGACAATAATGCATTACAATAATCTAGCCTTGAGGTTATAAAGGCATGTATCAAATTATAGAGATCAGATATAGATAACACATTTCTTAACTTGTAACTGTCCTTGTAATATTACCTATGTGTTGGTTAACCATTAGATCAAAATCAATCACACCAAGATTTTTAGCTACTGAACCAGGAATTACAGAGAAATAGGTACTGCAGAAAATCAGGTACTACTGAACCAGGTACAACAGAGAAGTCAGTGAGGATTAAAAGAAGGAAGTACTGCAGCAACACAATCTTCTATCTTATTTAATCTGGATTATCATCTGGTTTGGCGGATATGTACAGCTGTGTATCATCAGCATAGCAGTGGAAACTAATTCCATGTCTATTTATAACTGAGCCTAACGGTAACATATATAGTGTAAATAACAGAGGACCTAAAACAGAACCTTGTGGAACTCCATATTTCACTCTTGTATAATTAGATGATACATTGTTTATCTTTACAAACTGGAAACGGTCAGTGAGGTAAGATGTGAACCAGGATAACGCTGTTCCTGTGATTCCAACCATTGGGTTGAGGTTAGGGTCAGGGTTAGGTTTAGAGTGAGGGTTAGGATTAAGTTCTGGGTTGAGGTTTGAATCAGTCATACTGACTCCTTATCAATAGTATGTCTAGTTAATGTATGTTATATTTTTAATAGTACTTCAACAAATTTACTTTAATGTTGTGTTGTTAATGTGCTATTGATACTCTGTTAAAAGTTGATAATCTTCTACACCACTCGAAATAAAGTATTACCATTACATTTAATATTTCATAGAAGCACTAGTGAAAATTCCCAGTATGCTGGTATTTTGTATGTGCTTTTTCATTTGTTTTGTTTCTCTTAAAAGTATTATCTTCTGCATCTACTAAGATTGTGTTTTTCTGAATGAGATAAATGTAAGTTGAACATGACTCAGCAACATGTGGTGAAATAATATTTTAATAATATTAAGTTGTTATTGTTGCTTTACCCTTAAGTATAAAATGCATAATACTTGATAAATATATAAAAGTTACAAATCTGCTTGCTGTAGCACACATTTCTTATATATATACATAGTGTTGTATATATAATGATGTAATATAATGTATCAAGCATAACACTCAGTATCTGAAATAATAGAGTTCTGAAAGAATCTGCTGTATCTTTTCATTTCTTTCTTTAAAAGAAAAAAGGCCATCATACAATTCAACATTTTTTAGTTTGTAATTTTATTGAGAATTATAGATCACTTAATTACACCAATTTCATACATAAGATATACATATGGTTTAATCCAAATAACTGACATTAAAGTGAATATATGTGCATATGTGTTATGTGCTGAAAATCCCCTAACCTTATTATTAATATGATTATAAGATGATTAATATATTGAGATGAGTGTTAAGTATATATCTCCTGATTTTGTTTACTAACAGCACAAAAAAATGTTCACTTAAAGAAGACGAGCAGATTGATCTGCAGAAAAGAGTGTTTTTTTGCCTGTTTTTTACTACTTGGTCATAAAGTCCAGTTGGACTGAACTGGTTTCACCAGATTCAATGTCATGGGCTGTTGCTTTCATCTCAGTGAAACCAAACCTGACTTTTAGACTGACTGACCGATTCATGCCCCTCCTGGCGTCTGGCATCGGCACTGAGAAAAACCCAATGTTCTTCATTCCCTGCTCATCTACAAACTTGGCGGACTTATGGTCAGTACAGTAAAACTTGAATGACATCGCTGTTTGGTCCCTCTCAACTGGGCCAAAGGTGAACTCTCTGGGTTCATCATAAAGGACCGACTCGTCCTTCCTCACCAAGCAGCGGAAGCAAACATTGCAAAACCTGACTCCGTCTTCATTTACAAACGTGCTCTTCCCCGCGTGTACCGCCGGATTAAACTTGTCACATGTCGAAATGCCATAAGTGAACAGGCTGATCCGAGACTCCACTACATTCGGCAGCATGCCAAATGTAACAGCTCCTTTCACGACGGCTTCCTGAGCTTCCATAGGACAGAGCACCTTAATGTCTGATCCAAACCTCTCTCTGACAAACTTGTGGACGTGTGTACTCAGAGCGAACCCTCCAACTAAGAAGATGTATCTGATTCGCAGGTTGGGTTTTTTCAGTATCCCTTGGATCTCTCGTTCTATGCCTCTGAGACTCTGCTCATGCAGGGATCTCATCTTTTCCCCTGTCAGCAGTATTTGCCCCTCCTCCCACTCAGCATCACTGTCACTGATGCCCCTAAAGTAATCTTCAATGTCTTTCTGTTTCTTGGCTATCTCCTGTAAACCATTTGGACACTCTATTAGCACATTATCATCTGAACGTTTACACACAGAAAATTGATACATCAGCCTCTGCAGCTCGTTGGGATGACTTTCCTGAAACTCGTCAATCACTCTAGCAGAGAATATCTCTCTGAGGAACGCAAAGAAGTTCTTGTCCACTCTCTGTCCACCCAGGTCATTTCCTGAAACCTTGTGCAGCTCCCTTAGATGACCTCCTTGCACCACCTCGTGAACTGTGATGTCAATAGTTCCACCTAAACAGATTAAGATTGAAGAATCAACCAAAAAATCTTTTGTCCGTCATAATACTGGACTTCACCAAAGTGGTTTAAAAAAATCTTTGCACACTACTTTAGATTCACTACTAGTTACTGTATACAGATAGTTTTGCTTTTGCAGTATTAGCTTGTGTATATTTGTGTGTCTTTTTGTACTGTTTTTTCCTCTTTTCACACTGGTTCACTGAGTGGCTGGCTCAGATGTTTCGTCTGGAATTTGCTGATAATTAGAGGAATTAATTCTTGTACCTGTGTGATGTTTTCTGAGGTGCCGGCTGCCTCACAACCACAAATAAGTCTAACTATATGCTTATTAAGGTGCATGGTCCATTTGGTTGTCCGGTTGGTCTGGTTTAACCTACAAAGCCTGAGATATTGAAGTGCAGTTCTAACTGGAACCTTAGACCTGATGATGATGCTGATGCTGTGTTTACTCTGGTGAACATCTTTACAGTGTAATGAATTTAAACATTGTTTTGAAACACAACAACTCACCAAATCATGAAAGAGTAACATAAAGAGCTAAACATCTACCCACCTCCACAGTCCACCACCATGTAGCTTGTTCCTGGATTTTCCTCGATCCTCCCTACTTCTTCATCGTCTCCATTCATGAAGTCTTCGCTTGGCAGCTGTTTACACCACACAGACGCAGCTTCTGGTTCCAGAGCTACAATCAGTCTTTCAGGATCGGACTTTGTAACCAGACCAGCCTAAACACATCCAAAACAAACAAATCCAGATGTATCAGCTTCACAGCTGTGTTGAATAAACACTTCATGATGCTTATATGGTTTCACTGTGCAGATAGTAAAAATCAATGCCGCAGCAACACTAGCTTTCATCTAATCATCAATAACATTTAACACAGTCATATATACACAGACAATGTACAACAAAAATTTGAAATAATCAGAGCTCAGTGTAACAATAAACGTTCTCACTCACATCTGTAGCTGCTTCTCTCATGAACTGTTTAGCTGCAGCGCTCCAAATGGCTGGAACTGTCAGAATCCACGTGGCATCTGAGGCTTTGTACTTGGCTCCATACGAGTGCTTTCCAATCATCTCCAGAGCGTGACTTTTCATGAAGGTCAGACTCTCAGAAAACACCTGGATGGCTCTCATCCTCTTCCCGTTTTTGGCTGTGATCATCAGATCTCTGTCTAACTCCTGAGAAACACAGCGAGGGCTCACGTCACTGAGTAACGGTGCTACATGGGACTCAAGCAGGAATACTGATGCTGGGAAAACTGTATTAGCTGTTTATGTAACTGAACTAAGTGTGAAGCTCACCTTGTCGTAGAGCTCCATTTTGAAGTTGTCGAAGAAGTAGAGTTTCTGCGCTTCGCTCCTCGGGGTCTTCCTGGTGTACGCCATCACAGCGTCATAGCCAAAATTTACAAAACCTTCACCTTCATCAAACAGGATGCAGGTGGGAGTTTTGGGGGTGTTGTAGCCGTATTCTGAACCCCACTTAGGCATTCGGATCTGTGTCGACCCCCTGAATGCGAAGCAGTATCCGCTGAATGCAGTGCCGAAATCGATAGCAATGAAAAGGGCTTGCTTGGCCATTTTCCCCACAGAACCGTCCCAGCTGAGTGCCAGAGCAGATAGTCTCCTGCAAGAAGCTCGCACACCTTTATAAGCACATCACGTGTTTTCACTTTGTCAGTCCAGCCCATAGAAAGAAAAGGCGTTTCTGGAATATAAGAGGACCTGAAGCATCTTCATTCCTTCAGTAGACGTTCCTGCTTTTCAGTCTTCAAATTGGAACTCTCAAAAGGTAAGAGTATAAACCTTAAATACTGCTCAGATATAATTATTAGGAATGTATTTACGATAAAACACTGTTTATTAAGAGTGAGTATCACATTTTTATATATAATCTTATATAATGTATATTAGAGTAAACCTTAAATACCGCTTATATATAATTACTAGGAATGTATTTGCGATAAAACACTGTTTATTAAGAGTGAGTATTACATTTTTATATATTATCTTATATAACGTATATTAGAGTAAACCTTAAATACCGCTTATATATAATTACTAGGAATGTATTTACGCTAAAACACTGTTTACTAAGAATGAGTATAACATTTTTATACATAATCTTATATAATGTATGTCAGAGTAAACCTTAAATACCTCTTACATATAATTACTAGGAATGAATTTATGATAAAACATTGTTTATTAAGAGTGAGTATCACATATTTATATATAATCTCAAATAATTGATAAACATGTAAATCTTAAATACTGCTCACATTTAATTACTAGGAATGTATTTACGATAAAACACTGTTTACTAAGAGTGGGTATTACTTTTTTATACATAATCTTTATACTTTTATAAATTATATATAAATATATAGAGAATTTAACACTTGCTCTTAGTAAGCTGTATATCTACTGTGTTCTACACTGACCTTTATTATGATCTAGAACAGTATTATAAAGTGAAACACATGGTAAATCATTACTAATGACTGTGTTACTCTGTTATTCATTAGGTGTTCATTGTATTTTTCACTTGATAATACTGTTCTAGATCATAATGAGCTCCTAACAAGAAACATTCAGATTTGTAGCTGCAGAGTTAGTGAGAGAGAGAATCACAGTTACTGACAAACAAAACAGTCACTAATGGAGTGAACAGGATTGACTGAGAGAAAGCAGCACAGTTACTGAGAGAAAGTAGCACAGTCACTGACAAAAGAAAGCAGCACAGTTAGTGAGAGTAAGCAGCACAATTACTGAGAACCCTAGAAATGAATAATTTCTACTGAACACTTATTTCTGGTATAACAGTTGTTTTCTTCTTTTCATCTCAGCATGGCACATCAGGATGAATACATCACCATTAAAAGGTAACTAATGCTTTATTAATATACAGTCTTTAATATTTTCTATTTCATTCTGATTGTAAAGGTATGGGTATTTACGAAGTAAAGTGTTTGGTGTTAGAATCTATACCTGAGTACAAAGCACGTAGACAATGAAATACATACTGTAAAAAACACTATAATAAACACTGACCTAAACACTGAAATACACACTGTAATAAACACCATAATAATCACTGACGTTAACACTGAAATACACACTGTAAAAAACACCATAATAAACACCAACCTAAACACTGAAATACATACTGTAATAAACACCATAATAAACACCAACCTAAACACTGAAATACACACTGTAACAAACTCTATAATAAACACCGACCTAAACACTGAAATACACACTGTAATAAACACCATAATAAACACCGACCTAAACACTGAAATACATATTGTAATAAACACTATAATAAACACCGACATAAACACTGAAATACACACTGTAATAAACACCATAATAAACACCGACCTAAACACTGAAATACACACTATAATAAACACTGACCTAAACACTGAAATAAAACACACTGTAATAAACACTATAATAAACACCGACCTAAACACTGAAATACACACTGTAATAAACACTATAATAAACACCGACATAAACACTGAAATACACACTGTAATAAACACTATAATAAACACCGACCAAAACACTGAAATACAACACACTGTAATAAACACTATAATAAACACCAACCTAAACACTGAAATACACACTGTAATAAACACTATAATAAACACCGACATGAACACTGAAATACACACTGTAATAAACACTATAATAAACACCGACCTAAACACTGAAATACACACTGTAATAAACACTATAATAAACACCGACCTAAACACTGAAATACACACTGTAATAAACACTATAATAAACACCGACACAAACACTGAAATACACACTGTAATAAACACTATAATAAACACCGACATAAACACTGAAATACACACTGTAATAAACACTATAATAAACACCGACATAAACACTGAAATACAACACACTGTAATAAACACTATAATAAACACCGACCTAAACACTGAAATACACACTGTAATAAACACTATAATAAACACTGACATGAACACCGAAATACACACTGTAATAAACACCATAATAAATGACATAAACACTTAAATACACACTGTAATAAACACCATAATAAACACCGACATAAACACTGAAATACACACTGTAATAAACACCATAATAAACAGTTAGAGAGAGATGTTTATAAACGTGTAGTAAAAGTGACTCAGAGTTACAGAGAGACGTTTATAAACGTGTATTAAAAGTGACTGAGTTACAGAGAGACGTTTATAAGCGTGTAGTAAAAGTGACTCTGAGTTACAAAGAGTTATTTATAAACTTGTAGTAAAAGTGACTCTGAGTTACAGAGACGTTTATAAACATGTAGTAAAAGTGCCTATGAGTTACAGCTAGACGCTTATAAACATGTAGCAAAAGTGACTGAGTTACAGAGAGAGACGTTTATAAATGTGTAGTAAAAGTGACTGAGTTACAGAGAGACGTTTATAAATGTGTAGTAAAAGTGATTGAGTTACAGAGAGACATTTATAAGCGTGTTTATAAACAGAGAGACGTTTATAAACGTGTAGTAAAAGTGACTGAGTTACAGAGACGTTTATAAACGTGTAGTAAAAGTGCCTATGAGTTCCAGAGAGACGTTTATAAAAGTGTACTAAAAGTGACTCTGAGTTAGAGAGAGACGTTTATAAAAGTGTAATAAAAGTGACTGAGTTACTAAGAGACGTTTGTAAACGTGTAGTAAAAGTGCCTATGAGTTACAAAGAGACGTTTATAAGCGTGTAGTAAAAGTGACTGAGTTACAGAGAGACGTTTATTAACATGTAGTTAAAGTGCCTGAGTTACAAAGAGACGTTTATAAGCGTGTAGTAAAAGTGACTGAGTTACAAAGAGACGTTTATAAACGTGTAGTTAGTAACTCTGAGTTACAAAGAGACGTTTATAAGCGTGTAGTAAAAGAGACTGAGTTACAAAGAGACGTTTATAAACATGTATTAACATTTTTATTAACATATTTGTCATGATTAGTTTGAATTTTTCATAAAATATAAAATATAAAATTCTTAAGCTGGAATGTGAAGGGACTAAATAACCCGGTCAAACGTTCAAGAGTGCTTACTCACTTGAAATGCTTTGATGTGGATGTGGTCTTCTTGCAAGAAACACACCTAAAAAATAGTTATGATTTAAAATTAAAATGCCCCTGGGTGGCCAGAGGAGTAGCGCTTTTGATCAGAAGAGGGATTCACTTTACTCCTGATAATTCCATCCTAGACATAAATGGCAGATATCTGATTGTTCATGGTACCCTGTGTAATACCCCGGTAATACTGGTAAACATCTATGCCCCCAATATTGACGATCCAAACGTGATGCAAAAATTATTTAGCTCTATTCCCTCTCTAAACACCCATCGTCTGATAATGGGTGGAGATCTAAATTGTACGATTGACCCAGTTTTAGATAGGTCAGGCTCTTGGACACATTTGCGCCCCTTGGCTTCCCAAGTAATATCTGATTTTTAGTAATGGTTCTGTTGATCCTTAAAGATTTTACAATCCAGGCATTAAGGCATTTTCTTATTATTCTTATGACGGTTTTGACAGTATTGACGGTTCTCTTGTCTGTAATGTTACCTCTTCTGATTATCACCCTATAGCTATTTCAGATCATGCTCTGATGACTGTAAATCTAAAATTTCCAAATTATCATTGTTGTCCAACCACATGTAGGCTGAATTCGCTGTTGCTATCTGACAACACTAATTTTATCTTATTCTCAATTGACAAGTTTACACCCTCCATCCTGTGGAAGTCTCTTAAGGCCTACATACGTGGACAAATTATATCTTTCACAGCATATCAAAATAAACTTTATAAACTCAAATTGCAAAAATTATTGACAGAAATCTCTGAGGTAGACAAACTTAAGTCAAACACCTTCTCTATTGAAATGGCGGCCTATATTCAGAAGGCATTGTGTTGGCTTCACTCCCCACATTTATTGTGGGTTAAACTAGAAAACCAGTCTCTACATTATCCTGGCTTCTGCGTTGCTGGCCTCCTCCCTCTTCCTTAAACATACTGATCAACTACCCCGCCTTACCCTGCCCCTGCGTGGGGGATAAAAACAAATTAGAGGAAAAAAGAAGGCTGTCCTATTTTCATTTGCTGAATAAGGCTGGATGTCCAGACTTTTCCTGTTCATGCTTGTTGGTACAGAGATATGTCTTATTCAATATTCTTCTAATCTATACATTTAATGGTTCAATAAAAATATATATAAAAAAAATAACATACTAAAACAGAGGCAGACTGAAAAAAACAGCAAATACTGGGAATCTTAACAATGAAAGAAAAGGTCATGTTGTAGAGAAGCAACTTTATTCCACAGATAACTAAAGCGTTCACTTTTACCTTTTAAAGGTCAAAACTGGAGGAACTGGAGAACTTTAAAGAGAGGTACTGTATTGTTTTCTAATGTGTAAAATGCAATTGTCATAAACATAACATTTATAGACTCAATGCATCTCTTTGTTTCTTGTAACGCTTTACCAGAATGGGAAAAGCAATGGATCTTGAAATGGGAAGCAGCGGAGTGCTGTCTGAAGACCTCAACAACCCCTGCAGGGAATCTAAACTGATAGACATGTATGATAAGATAAAAACAGGTGGATGGGCCGACTTTCTGCGGAAATTAAAGAAATCGTGCAACACAGAATCTTTGGACATAAAGAAAGCTCAAGCAAAGCACACCATCAAGGTCAGAATATGTATCTGATAACGCTATGTTAGATAGACAATATTAGTCAGGATGAGCGAATATCAGAATATAATCATATAATCATTTAATAACCAGTAAGCAGCTGCTCCTCAGCCACTCATGACACACCCAACATGTAAATACCCTGACTGGCATGCTTCTGCAAATTCCTGTCTCCTCAGCATGGACACTAGTGTATACTAAAGAATAGAAAATAAATCATGTGCAACACTACAGATAAAGAACAGAATACAATATAATTAAATAATCAGAAAACCTCTGAGATATTTGTAAACTGTTCTAACAGGTTTGACAACCTTCCATATGACGTCTATGTGGTTTAAAGTAATATGGAGTAATATGTCTTACTAAATTGAAGCAGTTTAAAAACAGAATTGCACAGCCAACTTTAATCATTCAGAAGTGTCTAGAAAGCTCTGTGCATTCTGTGTTTTTTTTCAATAGTTTGATTCCATCAGTCCTGACTGTCATGTTGTACCAGCACTACTGCCGCTAGTTAGTCCAAGTTGGTTCTTTGTTGTTGTGCGATAACAGTGATTTGTTTTGTACTGATAGGAGGTTATGACTTCCTGTGAAATATTTATCCCTGTAAGACAATTTGATTTTAAGTTACTCTGGATGAGAGTGTCTGCTAATTGTTATAAGTAGTAAACATGAGTAAATGCATTTTATAGAACTGACATATCATTAAAAATAATGACTGTAACTGTGTACCACCATTGTTCTGCCTGGATAATGTTGAACTAATATGATTTCAGGACTTTTTTTTATCCTATTATCTCTTTTCTTTCTGAAGCTGGCTTTGCAAAAATCACAAGAGGACGTTCTAAAAATTACACATGATCTGAAGAATCTTCTACAGCTCACTGAGAAACATGGAAGTGACACAAAAGTATTTTCAAGTCATGTGTGCATGTGTATATGCAGGTAGAGGTATATATTTCTTAACTGAACATTAACTTTTAGCCTTTTTGTTCATTTTGTAGACTTGGCAGTATTACAATTTGGCAGTGCAAAATCTTCAGAGGGCAATATATCATAAAAAAGGTGGACTGCAAAACACTGTCATGGTAGGTTCACAAATATTACACTTCAATGTACAGCACTGTTCAGGTTTTAGAAAACTTTTGCATTAGACAGTTGTTTATCTGGGAAATGTGCATTTACAGGGATGACTACTATTTACTTTCTATGTTGTTTTGTTGCAGTAGTGGGCCCGGAAGTGCCCATTGCTGGGACAGGAGCCTGGCCTATGTGACAGTACAAAGTGGATAAAAAATAGATAAAAAATAGTGTCCACTGAGCTTGACAGGGATTAAGCTTATTGTGTATTGGGTATAGGCCAGGTCCTTGTGCTCTGCCTTTGCTAAAGACCTCCTAGAGATCCCAGTAGTTTCTGGGGACCTCTGATAGGTCTAGCACTGGTGGGTTTATGGCGTACACTGCACCTGGTGGGGGCGTAGGGTCACCTAGACAATGGCCATGGCACTGGGTCCCCAGGCATAAACTGAGCATGTGGACCAGTCAATGCAAGGGTGGTGCTGTCTCAACCAAGGGAACCTCAATACTTGTCTCAAGTGGAGGGCTTGGGTGAGGTACAGAACCATGCTCTCGCGGAAATGGGGGAAGGAATGTGTAAGACCCTAACCAGTACCCCTGGCCGGGACAGCCCATGCATTTTCCCAGTGAACAACTGGTACTACTAGAATGCCTAGCCACACTGTGGGCAAGCCCAGGGTTGTGGTCATGCAGGCCAACAGTGCCTAATTGCTGGGGGAAGAACCAGCTGGCACAAGACACCAGGAGGGACAGGGGCCAGGAGCATGGGGGCTACCTCCAAAGACCTGTCAAAGTGGAGGGCAACTCATGGGATGCGGAACTCAATGGCATAGTCCGACACCTACCGAGCACCTTTGGAGAGGGCCAGGAGACATGGCCTTAAAGAAATTTTCGCTAGATTTACAATCTGGCGAGTTCTATTCCCACAGTGAGATGGCCCATGCCAAAGCCCTACAAGTCAGTAGGGAGATAACATATAACACTTTGGACCTTTCTGTAGGGAATCATGAGGGCTACTGCTCGAATACTAGCCAGCACTGCAACAGGAACCTCCTACAACTCTTCGAGTCCCCTGCATACCTTTCAAGATTGGTGATCATATATTCCCCCCATATGGGCCCCTGGTCAGTGCTGGGGGTGGAGATGAGGAGGGGGCAGATGCTACGCTGGCTAACTGGGCTAACTTTGGTCTAGGCCCTAGCCAGATGGGGCAACTGCTGCATCATTTGCTGCAGCACCTGCTCATGTCAACCAATAGTGGCACCCTGGCTTTGCAGTGCCGCTTTAAATGACTCCAACTCTGCAGGGTCCATGTGAGTCACACTTTTCTGTTATCGTTAAGCGCAAAACAGAGAAAACAGATAAAACAGTTTACACAAATGAGAGGGGTAGAAGGAGTGGTGACAATATATAAGGAAGTATTGGAAAATAATATAAATGGGGGTAGGTGGTGATTGGGCACAGCAAGTGGCTTGCCTCACTCAGGGATTGAACCCCTTATGTCTTGCGCAGCAAACTGGGACTCTCCCACTTTGCCACAAAGGTGTACAGGTGAGAGGCAGAATGATGCCTTCAGAGGAGTGAAGTGCAAAATGGTGGGAAAAGGCAAACAAAGGAGTGCTCAAACAGTGAGTTCAAACAAAGGAACAGTGTTTATTTTCTTTTCTTTTACATACCAGTCACCCCTCATGCAAAGGTGTGATAAGAAACTGTTGTTTGTCCTTAGCTTAAGTAGTTTCTTGACAGATGTAGTGAGTTGGCCATAATTAGCTTGAAGACTTTTGAAGTTCCCCAGGCCTTTCCACCATCGCCCTCTGCTGGTGACTAATGGTACCAACCGAACCCTTACACAGAGAGGAGCCTCAAACCAGAAACAGCAGGAAAATTTCCCCAAATTAAAACTTTTGTGCCCATTAATGTTTAAAATAATCACAGATGTCATGTTGTGGGTTAATACATTTAAAGTATCTGACCGTTTCACTCAAAATAATGAAACAGCAATAGACAAACAGTGAATTTACAAGCACATCTTTATAATGTAGTAGATAAAATTTTATTGATAACACTGTAGAAAGCCATAAACAAATGTGGCAAAATAAAAAGAACACTACTGACCAAAATACTGAAACAGAAACAACACAAAACACAAAGGGATGTGACTTTAACTGGAAAACACACAACCAGACAAATATGTACAAGGGAAACAGCAGAGAGACAGGACAAGGAAGGAGACACAGAGCAAAACAACATGAGGCCAAATAAACAATCTAGTGAATCTCTCCAGGTTACTGAATCTGTCTAGGTCAGTAATTCTTTTCAGGTCAGGAAATCTATACAGGTCAGTAAACCTCCCCAGGTTACTGAATCTATCCCGGTCAGTGAATTTCTTCAGGTAACTGAATCTCGCCAGTTCAAGAAATCTATCCAGGTCAAGAAATCTTTCCGGGTCAGTGAATTTCTTCAGGTTACTGAATCTCTCCAGGTCAGTAAATCTTTCCAAGTCAGTGAATCTTTTCAGGTTACTGAATTTTTTCTAGGTCAGTGAATCTCTTCAGGTCAGTGAATTTCTTCAGGTTACTGAATTTCTCTAGGTTGTTAAATCTCTCCAGGTCAGTGAATTTCTCAAGGTCAGTGAATCTCGCCAGGTCAGTAATTCTCTTCAGGTCAGTGAATCTCTCTAGGTCAGTAAATCTTTCCAACAAAGTGAATCTCTCTGGGTCAGTAAATCTCTTCAGGTCACAGAACCTCTCCAGGTTAGTGAATCTCTCCAGGTCAATAAATCAGTCCAGGTCAGAGAACCTCTGTAGATCAGCAAATCTTTCTTGGTCAGTGAATCTCTCCAGATCAGTTATTCTCTCTAGGTCAGTAAATCTTTCCAACAAAGTGAATCTCTTCAGGTCAGTAAATCTCTCCAGGTTAGTGAATCTCTCCAGGTCAATAAATCTGTCCAGGTCAGAGAACCTCACTAGATCAGCAAATCTTTCTAGGTCAGTGAATCTCCCCAGGACACTGAATCTCTCCATGTCAGTGAATTTCTTCAGGTTACTGAATTTCCCCAGGTCAGGAAATCTATCCAGGTCTGTAAACATCTCCAGATTACTGAATTTCTCTAGGTTGTTAAATCTCTCCAGGTCAGTGAATTTCTCAAGGTCAGTGAATCTCGCCAGGTCAGTAAATCTGTCCAGGTCAGAGAACCTCTCTAGATCAGTAAATCTTTCCAAATTAGTGAATCTCTCTAGATCAGTTAAAATCTCCTTGTTAGTAAATCTATCTAGGTCAGGAAATCTATCCGGTTTACTGAATATCTCCAAGTTATTAAATCTCTCCGGGTCACCAAATATTTCCAGGTTACTGAATCTGTCAGTAAATGCCTCCAGGTCAGGAAATCTATCCAGGTCAGTAAACCTCTACAGGTTAATGAATCTCTCCAGGTCAGAAAATCTATCAAGGTCGGGTAAACCTCTCCAGATGACTGAATCTAGGCTATTAAACCTATTAAGGTCAGTGAATCTCTCCAGGGTAGTAAATCTCTCCAGGTGAGTTAATCTATCCAGGTCAGTAATTCTATCCAGGTCAGAGAGCTGATTTGTCTTGGAGGTTCACTTCTCTGACAGTATGACAGTCCAGGTGACCCTTAACTGCACAGACCTGCGATGCCTTCTCGTCCTTTAGAAACAGACACGTGCACACACACACACACCTGTCAAAAATCTGATCTTCAATGCTGAGCTTATTTATGTTGCTTTAGTAAATATAAGCTTAGATCTCTCGTTCCAGTCCGGCTTATATTTCGGCTCTGCTCACCTTCCACAGAATAGCTTTTACTGATATTCAGTAAACCTAAGGTTAGGTTAAGGTTTATTTATTTATTTACAGAGTGCCTTTTATAAGAAATCAGCTGTACAAAAAAAAAAACAGCGTTCAGCTTTTTAAAGAGTAACACCTTGAGAAGAACCGAGAAAAAAGGAGTCAAAAAGGGGAACCTATCCTCTTCTGGGCAACATCAGATAGCAAAACAAGTACAAATACAAAAAGATAAGATGTACTATGCATAAATGAATATAGAGACAAAAAGCAAGAAAACTGTTGAAGTCCTGTCGGAGTAGCAGCAGAACCAGTTCAGTGTTTGTAAAGTAAGAAGTTTCCTCAGTTGAATGTGATGTTCTGTTACTTTATATTTTATGTACTCTTTTCAATATTTACCCCATTATTGATGTTTAACTAACAAACTACTTTTTATTAGAGCTAGTCTTAATGTCGATCTGTATTATCATTAAACATGTGCAATTGTTTTAATAGCCGGACATTCAGGACGATTTGCATCTACTGGAAGATAATTGCTACCAAACTGGCTTATTGATGGCTCTGCATAATCCACCCATGTTTTTTGACTGGGAAAATACTGGACAAGGACCTTTCCCGCCAATTAAAGCAGTAAGTGTTCTTGAATGATGAGGTCATAATTGCTCACAGGCTGAACTCTAAAATGTAATTACAAGAAAGTGTACAAGACATTGAAATGAGTTGGGTTTCTGCACTGAACACTGAACATGTGTTCTAATCATTATATTACTGACAAATATAGAAAAACACAATCTAACTGAATGAAACAAATACACACAACCTAATTACATAAATAATACTCACACACACATACATTTATATATATTAGAAGTGGGCAAGTATGTACACACAGGCACATTTGTATATATTTATAATGTAATTTATTTAAAATGAACTAAAGTATTGAATCTCATAAAGAATTATTTATTCTGATTTGGTGAATAAGTTTTAAATTGATTCTACTTTAAGGATTATGCCATTCAACCTGATCCTCAAATTCCTCAGAGAAATAGAAGTGGACAAGTAAGTATACACACACACATACACACACACACACACACACACACACACACACACACACACACACAAACACACACATATGTATATATTTATAGTCTAATTTATTTTAAATGAACTAAATTATTTAATCTGATAAAGAATTATTTATTCTGATTTGGTGAATAAGTTTTAAATTGATTCTACTTTAAGGATTATGCTGATCAACCTGATCCTCAAATTCTTCAAAGAAATAAAATTGGACATGGATGTACACACACACACACACACACACACACACACATTTGTACATATTTATAATCTATATTATTTAAAAGGAACTAAACTATTTCATTTGTTAAAGAATTATTTTTTCTGATTTGGTGAATAAGTTTTACATTTTTTCTACTTTAAGGATTATGATGTTCAACCTGATCCTCAAATTCCTCAGAGAAATAGAAGTGGACAAGTAAGTACACAAACACACACACACACACACACACACACACACACACACACACACATTTGTATATATTTATAATGTAATTTATTATAAATGAACTAAATTATTTAATCTGATAAAGAATTATTTATTCTGATTTGGCGAATAAGTTTTCAATTGATTCTACTTTAAGGATTATGCTGTTCAGCCTGATCCTCAAATTCCTCAGAGAAATAGAAGTGGACAAGTAAGTACATACACACACATATACACACACACTTTTGTATATATTTATAATCTATTTGATTTAAAATGAATTAAATTATTTCATCTGATAAAGAACTATTTATTCTGATTTGGTGAATAAGTATTTAATTTTTTCTACTTTAAGGATTATGCTGTTCAACCTAATCCTCAAATTCCTCAGAGAAATAGAAGTGGACACACAAACACACACACATTTGTACATATTTATAATTTTATTTATTTAAATTGAACTAAATTATTTCATCTGATAAAGAATTATATATTCTGAATTGGTCAATACGTTTTAAATTGATTCTACTTTAAGGATTATGCTGATCAACCTGATCCTCAAATTCTTCAGAGAAATAAAATTGGACATGTAAGTACACACACACACACACACACACATTTGTACATATTTATAATCTATATTATTTAAAAGGAACTAAACTATTTAATTTGTTAAAGAATTATTTATTCTGATTTGGTGAATACGTTTTTACATTTTTCTATTTTAAGGATTGTGCTGTTCAATCTGATCCTCAAATTCCTCAGAGAAATAGAAGTGGACAAGTAAGTACACATACACACACATTTTTATATATTTATAATTAAACTTATTTAAAAATAACTAAACTATTTAATCTGATAAATAATTATTTATTCTGATTTGATGAATATGTTTATATTTTTTCTACTTTAAGGATTGTGCTGTTCAACCTGATCCTCAAATTCCTCAGAGAAATAGAAGTGGACAAGTACACACACACACACATTTATATATATTTATAATCTAATTTATTTTAAATGAACTAAACTATTTCATCTGATGAAGAATTATTTATTCTGATTTGGTGAATAAGTTTTAAATCTTTTCTAATTTAAGGATTATGCTTTTCAATCTGATCCTCAAATTCCTCAGAGAAATAGAAGTGGACAAGTAAGTACGCACATATTTGTATATATTTATAATCTAATTTATTTAAAAACAACTAAACTGTTTAATCTGATAAGGAATTATTTATTCTGATTTGGTGAATAAGTTTTAAATCTTTTCTACTTTAAGGATTATGCTTTTCAATCTGATCCTCAAATTCCTCAGAGAAACAGAAGTGGACAAGTATGTACACACAGACATGTTTGTATATATTTATAATTGAATTTATTTAAAAATAACTAAACTATTTAATCTGATAAAGAATTATTTATTCTGATTTGATGAATAAGTTTATATTTTTTCTACTTTAAGGATTATGCTGTTCAACCTGATCCTCAAATTCCTCAGAGAAATAGAAGTGGACAAGTACACACACACACATTTGTATATATTTATTATCTAATTTATTTTAAATGAACTAAACTATTTCATCTGATGAAGAATTATTTATTCTGATTTGGTGAATAAGTTTTAAATCTTTTCTAATTTAAGGATTATGCTTTTCAATCTGATCCTCAAATTCCTCAGAGAAATAGAAGTGGACAAGTAAGTACGCACACATTTGTATATATTTATAATCTAATTTATTTAAAAACAACTAAACTGTTTAATCTGATAAGGAATTATTTATTCTGATTTGGTGAATAAGTTTTAAATCTTTTCTACTTTAAGGATTATGCTTTTCAATCTGATCCTCAAATTCCTCAGAGAAACAGAAGTGGACAAGTATGTACACACAGACATGTTTGTATATATTTATAATTAAATTTATTTAAAAATAACTAAACTATTTAATCTGATAAAGAATTATTTATTCTGATTTGATGAATAAGTTTATATTTTTTCTACTTTAAGGATTATGCTGTTCAACCTGATCCTCAAATTCCTCAGAGAAATAGAAGTGGACAAGTACACACACACACATTTGTATATATTTATTATCTAATTTATTTTAAATGAACTAAACCGTTTCATCTGATAAAGAATTATTTATTCTGATTTGGTGAATAAGTTTTAAATCTTTTCTAATTTAAGGATTATGCTTTTCAATCTGATCCTCAAATTCCTCAGAGAAATAGAAGTGGACTAGTAAGTACACACACATTTGTATATATTCATAATCTAATTTATTTAAAAACAACTAAACTGCTTAATCTGATAAAGAATTATTTATTCTGATTTGGTGAATAAGTTTTAAATCTTCTCTACTTTAAGGATTATGCTTTTCAATCTGATCCTCAAATTCCTCAGAGAAATAGAAGTGGACAAGTATGTACACACAGACACGTTTGTATATATTTATAATTAAATTTATTCAAAATGAACTAAATTATTTAATCTGATAAAATAATTATTTATTCTAAATTGGTGAATAAGTTTTTATTTTTTTCTACTTTAAGAATTATGCTGTTCAACCTGATCCTCAAATTCCTCAGAGAAATAGAAGTGGACAAGTAAGTACACACACATACATTTGTATATATTTTTAATCTAATTTATTTAAAATGAACTAAAATATTTAATCTGATAAAGAATGATTTATTTTGAATTGGTGAATAATTTTTTAATTTTTTCTACTTTAAGGATTATGCATTTCAACCTGATCCTCAAATTCCTCAGAGAAATAGAAGTGGACATGTAAGTACACACACACACACACACACACACACACACACACACACACACACACACACACACACACATTTGTATACATTTATTATCTAATTTCTTTAAAATTAACTAAACTATTTAACCTGATAAAGAATTATTTATTCTGATTTGGTGAATACGTTTATATTTTTTTCTACTTTAAGGATTGTGCTGTTCAACCTGATCCTCAAATTTCTCAGAGAAATAGAAGTGGACAAGTAAGTACACACAGACACGTTTGTATATATTTATAATTAAATTTACTCAAAATGAACTAAATTATTTCATCTGATAAAATAATTACTTATTCTGATTTGGTGAATAAGTTTTTATTTTTTTCTACTTTAAGGATTATGCTGTTCAGCCTGATCCTCAAATTCCTCAGAGAAATAGAAGTGGACAAGTAAGTACACACAGACACACACACACATTTGTATATATTTATAATCTAATTTATTTAAAATGAACTAAACTATTTAATCTGATAAAGAATTATTTATTCTGAATTGGTGAATACGTTTTAAATCTTTTCTACTTTAAGGATTATGCTTTTCAATCTGATCCTCAAATTCCTCAGAGAAATAGAAGTGGACAAGTAAGTATACACACACACACTGACACATTTGTATATATTTATAATTAAATTTATTTAAAATTAACTAAACTATTTAATCTGATAAAGAATTATTTATTCTGATTTGGTGAATAAGTTTATATTTTTTTCTACTTTAAGGATTATGCTGTTCAACCTGATCCTCAAATTCCTCAGAAAAATAGTGGACAAGTAAGTACACATACACACACACACACACACACACACACACATTTGGATATATTTATAATCTAATTTATTTGAAATGAACTAAACTATTTAATCTGATAAAGAATTATTTATTCTATATTGGTGAGTGAATGTTAAATTGTTTCTGCTTTAAGGGTTCTGCTGTTCAGCCTGACCCTCAACATTCTCATGAAAATAGAAGTGGGCATGTAAGTATAAACACATAAGTTTGTGTATGTGTTTAATTTAGTTTAAAAAATGATTAAACTACTTCATCTGATGCAGAGTTATTTATTTTGAGTTGGATTCTCTATTCTGAGTAAATGTGTCATACTTCCAGACTCACTATCCTTCTCGGTTGACTCCAATCACAATTCGAGAAGCTTCTCGTTGAATTTCCAATTAGCCATATCTGTAGTTCATTTAAACATTGCATTTAAACTGTTTGTTCAGCTCTTTGCGAAGTGTAGCCAGCGTTTCTCATGCATACTAAGCGGTCCTGTGTCTTTTTCCCTTTTCTGGTTTTGATCTGTTTTTCTGATTTAGTTTCCTGATTTTGCCCTTTTGAATTGGTGATCTTTTTATCTTGTTTGTTTTGACCCTTGTCTGCGTTCATCTCAAAAGCTTGCGCAACAACATATTAAGTTAAGAGTCTATCATTTCTGTTCAAGCTAGTTTCATTAGTTTTTTTATAAAATGATCAAAACACAATTTGAACCACAATTCAAAAACAATATGTTTTTTTCATTAGTTGATTTGTATTTATTATTACTTTTCTCAGTTCCAAGTTTTTTCAGTGAAATTTTTGTTCCTTAACAGAAGGGTATCAAAAATTTTGTTTACATGTGTATATTTAGGAGGCATTAGCAGAGGCATTATTTATTGCTCTACTTGCCCATTACCACTGGATAATTTTTTTGCATAGAAGAAGGATGAGGGACCAAACCCTATGCCTACCAATTACCACATGCCTGTAGCCTTAGAACTTGCAGGTCCATTCATATTTACTAAGTTAGATCTGAGAAGTGCATAGAACTTGGTAAGCAGGTTAATAGCAGATATTAATTGGTTTATTTCTTTCTGTACCACCTGTTCACAGAGTAAAACACCTAAAACTCTCCCTGCTGGTAAATTGTTGCCAATACCTGTCCCATCACACCCATGGTCCCTCTAGCAGTAGATTTTTCACGATTTTCCTTCATCTCAGGGTTTCACTACATCTAACAATTATCGGTTTTCTCAGTTTTCCGAAGGAGTTAGGTTTGTTCTTTTTGCTGAATTTCAGACTGGGAGACTTTTCCTTTATGCTTTTTTTTAAATTATTCATGAGGATATAATTTCTGATGGTGGTTCTCAATTTACTTGTCAGGTTGGGAAGCATTCTTTGTGTGATTAGGAATTAAATGTTTGTCTTACCTCAGGGTATCATTCTCAATGAAATCGTCAAGTAAGTGCGAAACTTGCTTAGTTTTAGAGGATTTTCTATCATCAGAACGATTGGGCACAGCACTTACCCTGGGCTGAAAACTTCCAAAACATATTCATTAGGTTGGTTACCACTATGGTTCAGAGGATGCTTGGTTATCAACACCCTTTTATGCCCTGGGTGATCCCTGTATGTGTATTTATGTACTGAGCATGTGTATTTTTCCCTGTTTTAGTTTTGATCTGGTTTTCAGTTTCCTGGTTTTTGTCTTTTGACTTGGGATTTTGATGACTGTTTTACCTTGCCCATGTACCTCTTCATAATTCTTTGGGTTTTTAACCTGGATTTGTGACTTTGCTTGCTTGTAAGGGTTGGTTTCCCCTGGCAGCCGTTCTGCCTCCCACCAAAGCATCCAAAATTGTTGTTTTTTTCTTCACCCATTTTTGGGTAGTTTTTTAAACCTCTATCCTAAGGCCATCAGTGTATCTGTGTGATGGCTCAGAGCATTAATGTGCTTGCCTCGTAGCGAGATGGCCTGGGTTCTGATCTTCCTTTGGGTTGTAGTGTTGGGTTTTTTTGTTTGTTTTTTCCCTTGTGATTTAACCTGCTTTGAGATCTGACTACTCTGCCCTGGGTCATACACTATAGATTTAGGGTTTGGCCATAGAGAGACATGAGCAGGCCCTGCAACAGATGCTAATGCATCTGACTGTGCTTCTTAACCAGGCCATCCCTTTCCCTCTTTAGATGTCTATGCCCTCTCTCAGTGTTTACCTACAACCTTATAGGTGCCAGAGAAGGTGATGAACCCACTGGTTTTGCTATTCATTTCATAAAAAAGTTTAGCTCTGTGGCTACACCACTGACAGCACTAATGCAAAAAAAAACTTCAGGTGGGTTTCAGTGGACCACAGAGGCCCAGGAAGCATTTGACAAAATCAAGCAATGCTTGACCACTGTTCCTGTCCTCCAGCTTCCAAACGCTGAGCTCCCATTTGTGGTTGAGGTAGACGCATCAGAAGTAGATGTAGGAGCAGTCTTGTCTAAGTGCTTTGGTCCTACCCAGAAGCTGCACCCTTCTATTACCATAGGGTTACCTGCTTCTTGTGGTAACACTGTGATATTAGTTGTAGTTAACCACTTCTCTAAGACTGTTGCCCGGCAGTGTGATGGCCCAGGTTTGAATCTTTCTTTGGATTCTTGTGGGTTTTTTTGTTTTTTTCCTTCCAATTTAACCTGCTCTGAGATCTGACTGCTCTGTCCCCTGGGTCCTACACCACAAGTTTGGGGTTTCTTACTCAGTGGGGGTCCCAGCTGGGTAATACGTTGCAAAGTTCTTGGATTCCCCTTGTGACATTAAAGCTTTTCACTCCTTAAATATCTGCAAGCATTTGTTTCATCAAAGCCAAGTTACGGAATGTTGAATTGTTTCTACTTTAAGGCTTCTGCTGCTCAAACTGGCCCTCAACTTTCTCAGAGAAACAGAAGTGGACAGGTAAGTGTACATACATACACATACAGACATATAGGTAAATTTAATTTATGTCAAATTAACTAAAATATTTTAACTGATACAGAATTATTTACTCTGAGCTGGTAAGTGAATGTTATATTGTTTTTACTTTAAGGGTTCTGCTGTTCATCATGACTCTCAACTTTCTCAGAGAAATAGAAGTGGACAAGTACGTACATACATATTTACAAAAAAACACACGTTTCTATATTTTCAACATGAAACTGAGTATTTTACCAACAGATTATTAATGTGACCATTACCTGCAAGATAATGATTAATTTGCTACCCTTAATGTGAAGTGAATGAGTCAGTGACCAGAGACATGGGAGCAATGCAGGGGGTGTGACACATATTAGATAAAAAGTTATTAAGTCTGAACATTTTTCAGAAGCAGTAAACTGTCAATATTGCTAAATGATTTGTTTCTTTATTCTGTTTAAAGGTAAAAAAGAAAGGCAATTATTCTTTATGAAATGTATTGTTTAATAAAATTTGGCTGAGTATATCTAAATCTTAATGTCTCCACTCCCACTAAGAAACCTACTTAATCAAAGACTACATCTGTCCCTGTGCCTTGGACAGGAAAGGCAGAAATCACAGTTGTAATGGTGAGATAATTTCCTATTTCAGATTTCTAAGAGTCTTGTAGAAAAGGTGCAATTAATTCAAGTTAATCCCCATATGAGAAAGAGCTTTTAATAATGACTCAAAGACGTGGATTAACTGAATGTACTATATAGATCATTTAATTTAACTTCCTCTGGTGTAAATTATTTTTATACTCATCATACTCAACTATGCAGAGTAAAGTCTCTCAATCTGTGCTCAAGCAAAACTCCCCAATGACAATGTCAAGTGTTTCCTTCTGCTGTCTTTCAGTCACACTTCTTCACACAATATAAAATCTCTCATACTGTAGTTTAGTCATACTTATTCAGACAGTGTAAAATCTCTCATGCTGTGGATCAGTCAAACTCCCACAGTCTTTGTAAAAGCCAGTCCCCCATTACAGATTCCAGTATGCTCTCACCTACAGCAGTGATGCAAAACACATTACACGGTTCCATATGTACAGCTGTCAGTACCATCTCTGTGTAGTAGTGATGCTAAACATATCATACAGTTCTATTAGTAAAGCTGTAAGTACTGTCTCCACTACAGCAGAGACCCTAAACACATCATTCAGTTCTATTAGTACCGCTGTTAGTACTGTCTCTACTGGAGCAGAGACCCTAAACACATCACTCAGTTCTATTAGTACCGCTGTTAGTACTGTCTCTACTATAGCAGAGACCCTAAACACATCACTCAGTTCTATTAGTACCGCTGTTAGTACTGTCTCTACTGTAGCAGAGACCCTAAACACATCACTCAGTTCTATTAGTACCGCTGTTAGTACTGTCTCTACTATAGCAGAGACCCTAAACACATCACTCAGTTCTATTAGTACCGCTGTTAGTACTGTCTCTACTGGAGCAGAGACCCTAAACACATCACTCAGTTCTATTAGTACCGCTGTTAGTACTGTCTCTACTATAGCAGAGACCCTAAACACATCACTCAGTTCTATTAGTACCGCTGTTAGTAGTAACCCAAACCATATTCCTAACCCTAACACACGTTCAGAAGATCGTTGTATGGGGAAGTCTTTATAAATTCTCTAACCCTAACTCCAAACTCTAACCCTAAACCTAGCCCTACCCTAACCCTAGCCCTAGCCCTAGCCCTAGCCCAACCCTTACCCCTAACGCTAACCCTATCCATAACCATAACCATAACTATAACCCAACCATAAAAATAATTACTCCATAAAGGTTGTTTAACTCGCATTAATACAGAACTCTATTGAAACGTCATGTCATGTATATATACAGTTATATATATTGTGTATGTATACTAACTCCTCCAGTCAGACTTCATGAAAAGTCTTATATACACACTTTTGAGATTCACTGCATAAGATCACAAGCTAACCCTAACCCTAGATCTGATTCTGTGTTAATCTGAACTTCTCTTTCTGTTTTACAGAGACTGACCCCGGCCAATATAGCGGTGCATTATGGGATGTGGTATCTGCATGTTATAAACTGTCCTATACATTTTTTGCTTCTGTTGTTTTATTTTTATATGATATTTGTATGTTGTGTTTACATTTTTCTGAGTTAGCAAGTAAAGAAAGTATGATCGAGTGTGTGACTTCATACTCATAGAATCAAGTTGGTCTAGGGTTAGGGTTAGGGTTAGGGTTAATCATCTGCTTGATTTTTGGTATGTGTGTACAATGATTTGTTGGGGTTAGTACAACACACACCCGCATTTTGTTACTGGTTGTTTTGCTTTAGTATATGAACCTCAGAGCTGATAGTTTTTCAGAGCTGATAGTTTTTCAGAGCTGGTTGTTTTTGTGAAGGGCTGAACATTTTGGTAAACGTGTTTAGGGCCTAGAGTTTATCAGTCCAGAACTCCAGTTGAGGCGGGACAGGAAAGACAGATAGACAGAGGCAGAGAAAGCTGGTCCAGTGTATTGAGTCTATTTTGTTCCCCATTTATTATTATGTCTCTATTTTAGTTTTAACTTCATTTGTATAATTGTATAATTATTCTCTGAATAAATTCTGGTAAGACATTAACTGTTTCTACCACTTTATTTCTTCAGTAATAACCTGCCTTCTTACAGCTGTTGGGTGTTTCACTGCCCCCTAGTGTGTGTGTGTATGTTTACTATTGTGTGTGTGTGTCTGTATATTGGTGTTTCACAGTGTATTAGTTAGTTGGCAGAGCAGCATTGATAGTTGCTGTGCAGAGCTGAGACCCGGCTGTACATGAAGCATGAAGCGTTCACTCCAAATACATCTCAGCACGTTATTACCTTCCACATTATCAACCATAGCTTTACCTTCATCACAACCAACAGAGCTAGACACACTAACACACTCACCAACACACACTCAGCATACTCACCAACACACACTAACACACTCACCAACACACACTAACACACACACCAACACACACTAACACACTCAGCAACACACACTCAGCATACATGTCCTTCGGGGTAGGGCTAAGGCTAGTGTGATTGGACCAGAGATAAAAGTCTTTCTTTTTACCACCGTTTATCAGTGTGTCGAACAAGTGTCTCTTTTCAGATACCTCACGAAAGAATACCCAACAATCAGCGTGGTTGGTGGTAACTAAGGTACTGACCTGAGTTTTTGACGTGTTTGCCGCACGTTGGTTCCCGCAAACCATGCTCCACGGCTCCGTGTTGTAAGGAGTTGAGTAGCTTACCACCTTAGGCCCCGCACCCAGTCCTTTGCCACTGGTCCTCCAACTGCAACAAAGGTACGTCGACCCCGGTCACTGAATTTAGAGACTGGGTTGTGGCCAACATTGAGTTCTGTAGGTTCCCATCTTCCTTGATTTGGTGAAGCAGTGTAATTCTGCCCTCTGATTCCGCTCTCTGCAGTGACAGACAGGAACAACTCTCACAGCCATGTGGAGAAGTAGCGGAAGGCATGGTGGCGAGTCATGAGCAAATATAAAAATAAATACTAAAAACTGAATAAATACTAAAATAAAAAATAAAAGAAATGAGTACTAAAATAAAAACTGAATAAATAGTAAAATTAAAATTAAAATAAATAAATCGGAGATTTAAAAAAAGAGACAAACACAAAACTCTGTCGCTTGCTCTGATGAGGGTTAGGGTTAGTTAGGCTTAGGGTTAGGGTTAGTTAGGGTTAGGGTTAGGGTTAGTTAGGCTTAGGGTTAAGGTTAGGGTTAAAGTTAGGGTTAGCATTGAGGAGCTACTGAATTCTGACTGTGTCTCAGTGGTGCATGGTCTTACCAGTACAAACTCGTTCTGCAGGTCGGATTGTGTTCTGATTTGTTCCGGCATGTAGAAAATGAAGTAAAGCCAGACAGAAGCAGAGCGAGCGTCTCTGATGAAGTAAAGACCTGTAAGAAGAGCTGAATATTGTTCTATTCAGTAAACGAGTACTGAATACTGAAACACCTGGACTTCTCTCTTCACTGCAGACCAAAAACCTGATTCTAGACACGGTAATTCTGCAATCCACACTCACACCAGACAGTAAATAAGCTTTTCAGTAGCGAGTAATCTAAAGTAGAGGGATAATGTGTGTGTGTTTGTGTGTGTGTGTGTGTGTGTGTTAGCAATGTAGTTAGATTGTGTGTGTGTGTTAGTAGTGTAGTTAGATTGTGTGTGTGTGTGCGTGTGTGTGTGTGTGTTATTAGTGTATTTAGAGTATGTGTGTGTTAGTAGTGTAGTTACATTGTGTGTGTGTTAGTAGTGTAGTTACATTGTGTGTATTATTAGTGTATTTAGATTGTGTGTGTTAGTAGTGTAGTTAGATTGTGTGTGTGTGTGTGTGTGTGTGTGTTATTAGGGTATTTATATTGTGTGTATTAGTGGTGTATTCAGATTGTGTGTATGTGTGTGTGTGTGTGTGTGTGTGTGTGTGTGTGTGTATGTGTTTGTTATTAGTGTATTTGGTTTGTGTGTGTGTGTGTTAGTAGTGTAGTCAGATTATGTGGGTGTTAATCTATAAGTGGTAGAACTCAGGTATGGATGTGTGTGTGTGTTAGGGTATAAGTGGTAGAACTCAGGTATGGATGTGTGTGTGTGTTAGGGTATAAGTGGTAGAACTCAGGTATGGATGTGTGTGTGTGTTAGGGTATTAGTGGTAGAACTCAGGTATGGATGTGTGTGTGTGTTAGGGTATAAGTGGTAGAACTCAGGTATGGATGTGTGTGTGTGTTAGGGTATTAGTGGTAGAACTCAGGTATGGATGTGTGTGTGTGTTAGGGTATCAGCGGTAGTACATCATAATAAATTTTTTCCAGTCATGTGTGATTTGTTTGATGCATATTTGGACGAGGACCCCATTGTTCCCAAACAGAAACCCACCATTATCCACAGAACTCTTTATTAAGGTCACTTTCTCTTCTTCTTTTTGTTCAGTGATTCAACATGGCAAACGTCATTAAATACAAGCTTCTAGAAGTCCTACAAGACCTGAAACAAAAGGACCTAACAGAATTCCAGTGGCGTCTGACCAGTGGTGTGGACGGTTTTGAACGTATTCGGACGGGAGACATGGAGAATGCTGACATGCTCATGACTGTGGACGAGATGGTGAAGCGTTATGGAGAACAAGGAGCTGTAGAGATCACAGAAAAGATCTTTAAGATGATGAAGCAGAACATGCTTGCTGAGGAGGTCCGGCGAATGACTGGTCCAAAAGGGAGTTAATTATTTTCATCATTTAAATTCACTAAATAAACTTGATCCTAGTACTGAATTTTGATTTAGTACTGAAATCTACACCCTTTTGTTCTTCTGTAAACCCAGAGTGTCCAGTACGTGTCCAATCCAGCTGGGAGAGGAACTGAGTCCACTTCCTTTCAATAGTAAGTGTCTGTCAATGCAGAAGGTAAAGCTGTTACTGTGTTTCGGTTAGTCAGGTTAGTCGCTGAAGGTTCTGTCCTGGGAATATGTGCCGGTACCTTGACGGCCAGGTAAACTCTCTCAGCTGCTGCTCGTCCACAGGTTTATTCACATGAAGCTAAAACATACAAAGGACATAATCATACTTTCAATACAGTGAATCAAGCATACGACCTAAATGCCTTACGGTATATTTAATATACATCAGTGTGATAGTAATTAATTAATTAATTAATTAAGTAATAATGTAATATAACATCCTTTCTGTTTATTTACTTCAATAGAACAAAAACATCACATCCCCAAAATAATGAGCTGTGATGCCTACATACCCCACCCACAGTTCACAGCTCACAGAGACTTTCCTGTTTATTAAATACATACCAAACGGCTGTTACTGCCCCCTTGTGGTTCTCACAGTTACAGAAACCCCCATATACAAAAAGATTGAAACTGTTCTTTTAAGAATATAATTTGTTTAAGCCGTTATGCCTTGTCCTCCTCCTCACAGACCCCTTTGTATTAACACTACTTACAACAGTGGTGTGTTAATGTGTGTGGTGCTGGTGTGAGTGGATCAGACACAGCAGTGCTGCTGCTGGAGTGTTTAAACACTGTGTCCACTCACTGTCCACTCTATTAGACACTCCTACTACTTGCTGCTCCACCTTGTAGATGTAAAGTCAGAGACAGTAGCTCATCTGCTGCTGCACAGTTTGTGTTCCTCTAGTTCTTCATCAGTGGACACAGGACGCCGCCCACAGGACACTGCCAACAGGATACCACTTATAGGACATCGCCCACAGGAAGCTGCTCACAGCCCGCCAGCTACAGGACGCCGCCCACAGGACACTGCTGTCTGGATAGTTTTGGTTGGTGGACAATTCTAAGTCCAGCAGTGACACTGACGTGTTTAAACACTCCAGCAGCAGCACTGCTCAACTCCACCACATGCTGACTTACACGCTCCCTTTGAAGACTAATCAAGCGACAATGAATAAAACAAGCAAAAACGTTGTGACAAAAAAAGAGAAACAGACAATAAAAAGAAAGAAATTTTTAAACTATTGATGTTGTCATGGGAACAAAATTATTTTACTGCAGTGTCAGTTAATTTGTCGGTGTTACTAAATCTCTCCGTGGTCGTGAATCTCTCCAGGTCAAGTCAGTGAATATCTCCCTCTCAGTAAAGCTCTACGGTGGAGTGAATCTTGCATGTTTAGATCAGTGAATCTCCCACTAGTTCGTTTGAAATTACTCCTGGTCAGTCTGAACATGTTGCCTTCTTCTTCTGTGAATGTCTCTAAGTCAGTAATGACTCTAAGTCAGAATGTTCCTATATGAATTTTCATGTTGGTTAATCTGTCCAGGTTGTCAAACAGCCGTCTATGAAAAAAGCTATGACTGTGACGGCTGACAATGACCAAGTCCAGCTTGGTCACCTTCTGATCTCCATAGCTTATGTCCTCCAGTCTTTGTGTCCCTCATGTTTCTGCGTTTGTTAGTTGTCCCCGTCACTCATGTTTACTCTTTTTCCTTGCTTTCTGTAGATATTCTGATCTCTTGGTTACAGGTCAAGGTTCTTCTATGGCTTCAGCTCTAAACTCAAATTCCTGCCAGCCAAGAGAACTGAATCTGACCGCTAATCACCCCAGAGAGAACGAAGTGAAGCTGCTATCAGAACCAAACCACACACCGAGGATGCAACAGTGAGTTATTGACTGTTACTGAATGTCTAAGATGTCATCAATACTAATGCGTCTATACAAAGAGTTTTGTTTAGAAAGGAATGGAACCCAGTTTGGGTGGGAAGACCGTAGAGACGCTGTGGATTCTCCACGCGGGAGTGGGAGTGTAAGAGGCTGTAAAAGCAGTGAAACAAAAAGGGCAGGAAACCAAACAAAGGGAATGACAGGAGTGTACAAATTAAACAGAAAATAATGGCTCTTAGGATTTAAGGTAGAGCTGAACCCAGAGGTCCTCAGCTCTTAACTAGGAGTGTTCTGCTTCTCCTGTCTTTCAAATGTATATATATATATATATATATATATATATATATATTTTTTTTTTAATATAGATACTTCTTTTACTTTGCTTCGCTTCTTTTCTGTCCCACCGTTACTGATTGCACCTTCTCCAAAAGAGCGGCAGTGAAGCGCTGTATACCTGGGTATATATGCCCCACAGGTGGGCCTGGTCAGCATTGATTACCGCTGGGGGTTCTGGGTTTTGGAGGTTTTTGGCCCAGCTTCTCTGCTGCGCTGGCCAGGCCCTCTGCTGGTGGCCAGCGGTAAATGCTGCCTCCTTACAAGTGCAAGAGGTTCATAGAGAAAACAAACTAGCAAGGAAATAAAACAGAAATAACAAAAGAAAATATCTAAATTAATGAACAAAACAAAGCAAGTAGAGTTTTTTATTTCTTTACTGACACATACTTTCTACTTATCTTCAGGGCGGAGCCTGCAGGGAAAATGAGAACGACGTCAGAACTAAGGAAATGTAAGTTTTCTCTCTCTCTGTCACACACACATAATGTGGTCTACTGTTGTGTTTACTCTCATTGAAGTATTGTTTATGTAGCAGGCAACTCTTCAACATGCTCTTCAAAGTGTTTTTCAAAGTATCTGCATTAACATAACACGTAGGCTAACACTACCCTTCGTAATAACAATCCTTAACATTATAGACTCAACAAAAGTTTATAACTTCACAGAGTAAACATGCTGCTCGTAGGCCCTTCAGAAATCACACCACAGGTAGCGTCTACAGCCTTTAAAGGAAGACCCAACAAGCCACAGTGGATTGTGCTTCATTATCAGCTTCGCCTACACAAAGAGGAGCTGAGATAGCCCTTACCTCAGCTCTTCGCTCACATCTGCACCCCCACAATAAGTGGGCTGACCCTACCTTTCAGAATAAGAGTCCTCAGTACAATACATGTAGAGAATAACTGCTGTGAAACAAGAATCAACATGAGAACATACTACTGATACACCTGCATGGCCATCTCCCAAACCACACAAAGAAGATTCAGTATTGAGTATTTTGGTAGAATAAATTCCAATAATTGTTTTTTGGCAATGGTAACGACCTAGTGAACTTCACTCTTTCCCACAAAATGTCACATACACCATTAATTCTGTTAATTAATTCATTCAGTCCAGGCTCTCCCGGCAGTAACATGCAGCGTGTAATGGCCCTGCAATGTAATGGTATTGTGGCAGTTATGCATAATTACCCCGAGGGATCCATAAAATAGAGTACAGTAGTAAATAGTTACAGTAACAGTACTCTGTATGTACCAGCCTCATCAGTGTGTGTGTGTGTGTGTTTGTGTACAGATGCCTGTGATCTCACTCTGGACTTGAACACAGCACACAGAGACCTCTCTCTGTCTGAGGGGAACAGAAAAGTCACACTTGCAGGAGGGCAGCGCTATCCAGCTCATCCAGACAGATTTGACAGTTGTACTCAGGTTCTGAGTGTGGAGAGTCTGACTAGACGCTGTTACTGGGAGGCAGAATGGAGCGGAGAGGCTGTGGTGGCAATGACGTACGGAGGGATCGGGAGGAAAGGAGATGGTGACGACTGCATGTTTGGATACAATACTCAGTCCTGGAGTCTGAGCTGCTTTAAAGACAATTACGTTGCTTCACACAATAACCACAGAACTGACATCCCTGCCCCCCAGGCCCCCTCTAACAGGGTAGGAGTGTACCTGGACTGGGGGTCCGGCAATCTGTCCTTCTATAGCATCGCACCTTACACACACTCACTGACCCACCTGCACACGTTCAGCACCACGTTCACTAAGCCGCTCTATGCTGGGTTTGCAGTTTGGTGGTCTCCCTCCTCAGTACATGTGTGTAAATGAGTATATGAGTATGTGAGTATAAGAGTATGTGTATATGAGTAATTGAGTATATGTGTATGTGAGAATGAGTATATGACTATATGTGTATGAGTATTTGAGTATGACTAAATGAGTATATGAGTATTTGAGTATGTGTTTATGTTTATGTAAGTATAAGAGTATGTGTATATAAGTACATGTGTATGTGGGAATGAGTATATGACTACATGTGTATATGAGTATGACTATTTTGTTCCTAACGCTATTAAATATATTAACAAATCACACTACTCTGTTTTAAGCTGTGTGTGTGGTTTATGTATTTATTATTATTATTATTTCTATTATTTATTTATGTAATTTATTTTTCCCCAGAACTCTGTTTGTGTTGTGCTGTGTCGTATGGTGGTGAAACCAAAGGAAAAGTTTCTGCTTTGGCAAGAAAATAAAGCTTTAATCTATTCTATTCTTTGTGTATAGAGTATATGTGTATATGTATATATGAGTATTTGAATATATGTGTATAAGTGTATGTGAGTATAAAAGAATAGGTATATAAGTATATGTGTATATGAGTATATGTGTATATGAGAATATGTGTATCAGTGTATGTGTATATGAGTATATGTGTATCAGTGTATGTGTATATGAGTATATGTGTATCAGTGTATGTGTATATGAGAATATGTGTATCAGTGTATGTGTATATGAGTATATGTGTATCAGTGTATGTGTATATGAGAATATGTGTATCAGTGTATGTGTATATGAGTATATGTGTATCAGTGTATGTGTATATGAGTATATGTGTATCAGTGTATGTGTATATGAGTATATGTGTATCAGCGTATGTGTATATGAGAATATGTGTATCAGTGTATGTGTATATGAGTATATGTGTATCAGTGTATGTGTATATGAGTATATGTGTATCAGTGTATGTGTATATGAGTATATGTGTATCATCGTATGTGTATATGAGTATATGTGTATCAGTGTATGTGTATATGAGTATATGTGTATCAGTGTATGTGTATATGAGTATATGTGTATCAGTGTATGTGTATATGAGTATATGTGTATCAGTGTATGTGTATATGAGTATATGTGTATCATCGTATGTGTATATGAGTATATGTGTATCAGTGTATGTGTATATGAGTATATGTGTATCAGTGTATGTGTATATGAGTGTATGTGTATATGAGTATATGTGTATCAGTGTATGTGTATATGAGTGTATGTGTATATGAGTATATGTGTATGAGTGTATGTGTATATGAGTGTATGTGTATATGAGTATATGTGTATCAGTGTATGTGTATATGAGTGTATGTGTATATGAGTATATGTGTATCAGTGTATGTGTATATCAGTGTATGTGTATATGAGTATATTCAAGGAGACTTTATTGTCATTCGCATCACATGTAGTACATGGGGTGGAACGAAATTGTGGTACCCAAGGACCCAGTTTTACCCAGACAGCAGTACTTAATAAATAAAATAAACATAAATATATAAAATATATGTAAAAATGAAAATAAAATAAACAGGAATGGAGAAGGTAGCAGCAGAGTGTATTAAAGTGACTGGTGTCGTTAAAGTGTCAGTGCAGTAAAGTGACAGTGCAGTGGTTCCACTAAGTGGCGTTTAAAAGTCTTACAGCTTCCGGAATGAAGCTGTTCCTCAGTCTGTTCGTTCTACACTTAACGCTCCGCAGCCTCCTGCCTGAGGGGAGCGGGACAAACAGTGAGTGTGCTGGATGAGTGGGGTCCTTCATGATGCAGGTGGCCCTCTTCCTGCATCTGGAGGTGTATATGTCCGTGGTGGTGGGGAGGCTGACTCCGACAGACCTCTGTGCAGCCTTCACCACCCTCTGCAGAGCTTTCCTGTCTGCAGCAGAGCAGCTTCCGTGCCACACGTTGATGCTGGAGCATAGAACGCTCTCCACCACACATCTGTAGAAGGAGGTGAGGACCGAGCTCCCGAGCCCAGCTCGCCTCAACCGCCTGAGGAAGTAGAGCCGCTGATGTGCCTTCCTGACCAGGCTGGAAGTGTTGTTGCTCCAGGTGAGGTTGTTGCTCAGGTGAACACCCAAGTACCTGTAGCTGGAGACCACTTCCACCGCAGACCCTCCGACATGCAGGGGGAGGTGGGCATGTCTGCCCCTTCTGAAGTCCACAATCATCTCCTTCGTCTTCTTTATGTTGATGCAGAGGTTGTTCTTTCTGCACCAACCCTCCAGGTGTTCTACCTCCCGTCTGTAGCCAGACTCATCACTGTTTGTGATGCATCCGACCACTGCCGTGTCGTCCGCAAACTTCACAATATGACAGCCTGGGTGGATGGGTGAGCAGTCATATGTGAGCAGCGTGAACAAAAGGGGGCTCAACACACAGCCCTGAGGGGAGCCAGTGCTGAGGATTGTGGTGGAGGAGGAGAGGTTGTGGATCCTCACAGACTGCGGCCTGTTGGTCAGGAAGTCCAGGACCCAGTTGCAAAGAGAAGAGCGCAGACCAAGTGAGGAGAGCTTATCTGTCAGTGTCTGGGGTATCATGGTGTTGAAGGCGGAAGTGAAGTCCACAAAGAGCATACGGACATAAGAGTCCTTCTGTCCACAGTGACGTCGATGGTGGCTTTGATGTGGGTCATAACCAGTCTTTCAAAGCATTTAGTGACTATCGGCGTGAGAGCTATCGGCCGGTAGTCATTCAGACCTGTCACTGTGGAGCTCTTGGGGACCGGGATGATGGTGGCGGTCTTCAGGCAGGTGGGAACAGCTGCCTGGGTGAGGGAGACATTGAAAATGTCTGCCAGGACCTCGGAGATCTGATCAGCGCACTCCCGTAGTACTCGTCCGGGTATGTTATCCGGACCAGCACTTTTCCGGGGGTTGATCCTCCTGAGGGTCCTCCTTACCTCTGCTGGTGTCACACTGAGGGGTACTTCTCCAGGTGGAGGGGTGAGTCTTATGCTGGGCGGGGTGTCAGCGTCCTCAAAGCGGGCATAGAATTTGTTGAGAGCCTCGGGCAGGGAGGGGTCTTTGGAACATTGTGCATCTCTGGTTATATGTGTATCAGTGTATGTGTATATGAGTGTATGTGTATATGAGTATATGTGTATATGAGTATATGTGTATCAGTGTATGTGTATATGAGTATATGTGTATATGAGTATATGTGTATGAGTGTATGTGTATATGAGTATATGTGTATCAGTGTATGTGTATATGAGTATATGTGTATATGTGTATGTGAGTATAAAAGTATGTGTATATAAGTATATGTGTATGTTGGAATGAGTATACGACTATATGTGTATATTGACACACACAGGAATGTATGAGTACAGCTGAGTCGATCACTACCGGTCTGTTAGTCTCAGCAGTGGCAGGACTGACTCCAGTAACTCGTCTGTACATCCTCCACTGAATAGACAGAATGCCAACGGTACATTCTGCAACCAGCCTGGCACGGCTGAGGGGATAGTTGAAGACCCTCTGCTCTCTTGGGAGGTTTGTGCCCGGAAAAGGACACAAGGGATGCGTCAAGGCCACCTGCATACTTCATAACTTTCTTAGGGTCACAAGCCTGAGGGAGGTGCAGAAGGAGTCACATACTAACCCTGCACCTGAGGATGATGGTAATGTAGCTCTTCAAGAAGTATCCAGGATGGGGACCAACAACGCTACAAGAGAGGCCATACATGTCAGGAGAACTTTCACCTGTTACTTCAGTCAAGAGGGTGCTGTCTCCTGGCAAGACCGCATTTAGTCAGAGCGCAATGCAAAAAAATATAAACCTGAAAATAATGTTTAACATTTCACCTATAATATCCTTATCAGAGCATATCATCTAGTGTACAACATACATATGTCCACTTATATACGTAAAGTTGGAATAGACCCATTCAAATTTCCTATAGATACATTTGATTTTCAAATTTATACTGAATATCATTTACTGTGTATTTGGACTATGAACCTCATCATGTACATTTTTAATTATTCCATTCAATTGTACTATTATCCTTGTAAGACCTGCTCATTTATTTTTGTCCTCTGGAGGGAGCATGAGTCTACAGAAGATATTTCAAAAACTAAATAAGGTACCTTGCTACATGGTGTGCCATATAGATGACATTCTGGGCTTTCGAGTAATGTATGATGTGTTATAATATAATATGTAATATTATGTGTTATAGTATAATATGTTATAATATATAATATGTATTTGTTATGTTTCTAAAGCCTGTAATTGATCTGTTTTAGGTAAAAAAACAGTTGTAGCTATTAACGGATAAATTCTGAGGAAATTCTACATATTAACAGTTAAATTCTGAATAGGTTCTACATATTAACAGTTACATTGAGTAAGTTCTACATATTAACAGTTAACATCTAAATAGATTAGAAACTCGACACATTCAAATGAATATTTAAAAATATATAAATATCTAAAATAAATGGCTAATGGGTTTCATATCTCTGAAGTGGTGAAACCACTGAGAGGCCTATTGACAAGCACAAGGATTTTAGCACCTGTGCACTTCACGCTTTTTCATAAGTATGTAAAAATTTCTTAATGATTACACACTTTTAAATATTACAAACTGTATATTTTAGAATGCAGGTATAGATTGTATTTGAAATAAGTTTATTTACATAAAAAAACTACATACAAGACTAAAACAATGTTTATTTACATAAAACTATACACAAGATTAAATAAACACGTTTATTTACATAAAAACTATATACAAGATTAACAAATAACATACATATTTAGTGTTAAATTCTGAGTAAATTCTACATATTTCCTGTTAAATTCAAAGTACATTCTACATATTAACAATTATATTTTGAGTAAATTCTACATATTAACTGTTAAATTCTGTGTACATTTTACATAACAATTCAATTCTGAGTCAATTCTACATATTAACTGTTAAATTCTGTGTAAATTCAATTGTAAATAAATTCTACATATAGTCACACATTATTTGCTAGGTTATTTAATTACCACATTTTCTCTTTCGTTTCTAAAATAAAAGGGTGTCCTGAGACTCACCACATGTGCATGCGTATAGATCCGTGGCTGAAAGTTTAACTGTGGCTCAAACTGTGTCGACACCTAAAAGAAAAACCTATGAGACGGCCAAAAGTGGCCATCCCTGAGTGGCATGGACACTCCTCCTCATGAGCATCTATACATTTGGCCTGGTCTGCTTTGTCTGTATAAAAAAACAAATGACCACTTTGTCCTGCTTTAGTGGTCTGGTGAACATTCAGGCCCTCCTGCCTTGACACCACTCTACCATGGTAGTCGCAAACAATCTCCCCACTAGCAAACTGCCTGCTGGCTAAAAGCCCCCTACCCTTCCCTGTTATGTCAGATATGACCAGCCCCTCCCACTTCTGGGTCCCGGTCAGCTTCCTGATTACGCTGCTCCTCCCCAGAAGGCTTCCACTGCTTGACCACCAGGGCAGCATCTGGAATGTTGGCGGTCCACTTCTGCTTCTTAATCCAGCTCCTCACCCTGGATTCAGAAGGTAAGCGCCGGCCAAAGTGCTCTGTGAAGAAAGAAAGAAAGAAATATTAGTCGACATGCTCAGACACACCTAAAGTAATACGTACACAATGCAGGTCAGGAACGTGGATTAGATATACATGTTAAAATCACTCACCTAGAACACACTGCGTCCGAAGCTCTAGCTGGTCAGTGCACCAGCGGTCATAACAGTAGCGCTCGTGCACCCCTGTCAGCGAAATCCGCACTGAGCGCTTTGGTGCAGCCCCGTCCAGCGTCACTGGGTAAGACCTGAGCAGCAAGTCATAGGCAGCTTGGTCGACCAGACTAGGACAGCTACCGCTACCACGGTCTTCCCTCTCCTCGTCACTAGAACTAGAGAAAACAAGAGAAACGATGGTGGGATAAGTGCATGTCTGTAAAAGAACCATCAAAACAATGAAACAGAAACACCGGATAAACAGACACTTACTCTGAACTGCTGCCGATCTTCCTTATGAGCAGACTACCGATCACCGCATTACCAGCCTCCCTCATGCGGTAATGCTTCTCCGCAGTGGCTGAACTGTGGGTGAGGTAGTCTGCCACCATGGACTTCTCCGCATCGGACATCTGCTTGGTGGCCGTCTCGAAAGCCCGCCTGGCCATCCGGCTGGTGACCTTCGGCAGCTGATACCTGCAAGATAAGGGTTACATACACATCAAGACAACATACTCATGCAACTCATGTAGACTTCATTGGAAGCATTTCATTTAAGAAGAGCAGTTGAATACGTTGGACTTACTTTCTGTGGAGCCGCGCCAGATCATTGGAAGCGTTGTAGATGTGGTTGCCGGTCGAGGAGATGAAAAACCTCTCCTCTGACTCGTCAACCTCCTCCTCCGTACGCTTCCTCTTCTTTCCCAGCATAACTGGGCGAACCTCTGTGTAGTAGAGCTCGAACCACTGTAAAAGGAAGAGAACATTTCATTTCTGCTATTATCACAGGACCCCATCACACTCATCAACACATTTACAACGGGAGTAATTTCACACTGAACTCACCAGCTCCTCCTCCTGGGAGAGAGCGAAGGTGGCCACCTGGGTTGCGGCGGTCTTGTGCTCCTTCACTCCCACCACAACATGACCACCATAGCCAGGAACCCTTCTGCGCTGCAGCCACTCGTTCACCTGCGACACACAGCAAACAACAGACGTGTTTGTTAAGTTATGAGTCTATCTAAGGGAGAAATTCATTAATCAGTTGATCAGCTCAGTCATTCACTGGTAATCAATCATAACTCACTGAATAGTCCAGCAGTGTCCAGTGTGTGGTTTAGAGGTTCAGGCCAGGAAATTATCTTTCACCTCCAGTTCAGACTGAAATTATTCAAATAAAGTGGTGTGTTTGGTGCTAATGCTAGTACTCACAGTCATGTGCTCCACCACACCAGGCCGCTGAAGATGCTGCAGAATCACAACTGCCTCTAAGTAATACAGGACCAGGTACAAGTCTTCCTGGGCCAGCTGATGGCCATAACAGCACCCTGGCCCGGTCAGCTTCCCCATTACAGCCAAGAAATCTTGCTTGGCAGCGGTCAACACAGCTAAGCACTGCGTAGGCGTAATCCCACCTTCAGTGAGAGCGTCAAATCTGAGAAAACAAAACGAGCATTAGAACAGCTATTACTGCAATTATTAAGAATACATTTAATTCATATAAACAAACAAAACACACTGACCTCTTTCTGGTCAACTCCTTGCTGATCTGCTTTGAAACCGACGCCTGGATGTTGGAGATGAACAGGATGTAGTTTTTGCAGTCCTCGTGCAGAACTTTGTCTTGGAAGCAGAGGTCGGTGCTGCCAATGTGAAATTTCAAGAACCTGAATCTCAAAGAGAGTTCGAGTCAGTCGCGTTGTGAAATTCAAGGTTTTGCAGTCTATACCGATATCAACACATCGCTCACCTTTTGACGCTCTTCAGATAATTCTGAACCGTCTGCTTGCTGAGCCCAGCCTCTGAGAGCTTGTTGAAATACCTTCGAGTCCGCTCGTGCTGACGGACAAACAGAAGGCTGGGCTGCTTGGAGTCCATGTAGTACATGAACCTAGCGACATTCTCCACCTGCAAATCAAACAGAACATGATTAGTTTAGTCTTTAAATGTGAACTCTGCTGCGCTCAATGTAAAGTATTAGTAAGTATTATGAAAGTTCTTACCTCCTGCTTGAAGTTCTCATTGCACAAGTCGACTTCAAGATAGTTGGCGAAACCAGTGAGGAGAGGATGGTCGAGCGAGTGCTTCTTGTAATAGCCCAGGGCCAACATCCTCTCCCTCAGGGAAGTAGTCTGCTTCAATCTTCTGGGGCTGAAAAACACAAGATTTTTATTAAATGTGTTGCTTACACTAAAAATGCAGTGAACCAAGACACAATATATAAACACTCACCACTGGTACAATTCCCCAAAGCTTTCAGAGCTCACCACAACCTCAACACTCTCAGCCTCAGCTGGTGGAGTGACAGGAGCCGGGTCCTCAGGGGGAATGCCTGTCACTGCGTTGCCCCTGTCCTGCAGCTCCTTAATCAACCTGTAAATAAACAGATATCACTTTAGCCTTTTCAGAATAAGATAAACACTGGCTGTTCATCATTAGCTGAAATGAAGTAAGCTGAACTAAGAGAGTGAAATGGTCAGCATCATACCTGCCAACCGGGTCAGGGTTGTCCAGGATCCTTCTGATGAGGCCATAATCCCAGACACGGCCTCTGCGAAGCAGCTCGTTTACCTCCTTCTTAGCAGCATCAACAGCCCTCTTAATATCCTCACCCAGAGACATCTTCATACAGGACCTCCTCAGATGAGCAGGAAGACGCCACTGAGTCTTCTTACAAACCGGACACAGGAGGAAGGTCATGTTGCAAATTTGCCTGTAAGAGAAAAAAGAAAGAAAGAAAGTAAGAAAGAAAGATTGATTATGACTGGAATATAGTATCAGGCTCCTGACTAAAATAAGACTGGGAAGTTTCTAAATTAAACACAGTCTTTATTAAATTTGGAAAATGTTCAGCCTTATTTTATAGACTCTTTAAAATAACAAATATATATTAACTGATAAACTCTGAGCAAATTCTAAATATTGACTGAATTTCTGAGTAAATTCTACATAATAACTGTTAAATTCTATAAATAAATATCTAAAAATATATGAATATCTAAAATAAATGGCTTATGGGTTTCATGTCTCTGAAGGGGTAAAACCACTGAGTGACCTATTGACAAGAACAAGGACTTTTAGCACCTGGGCATTTCACACTTTCTCATAAGTATCTGAACATTTCTTACAACCTATATACTTTTAAATATTACAGACTCTATATTTTAGAATGCAGGTATACATTTTATTTGAAATAACTGAAACATAAAACTTTGGGATTAATCTATACATTTACTTTCCCAGCTTAAGTGGCCTATGCTATGTTAAGTGCTATGGTGTTAAAACAGTTAGAGGGCAGGTTAGCTTAACCATAGGGCTGCAACGTAGCCTCTCAAGTCAAGTTTATTTGTATAGCTTTTTACAACAATGTTGTCACAAAGCAGCTTTACAGGAATTTAAAAGCATGAAAAACATGAAATCACACACTTTATCCTTTGTGAGCAAGCCAGAGGCAACAGTGGCAACAACACCTCCCTCAACTGGAGGAAGAAACCTTGGGAGGAACCAGACTCACAAGGGGAGACCCATCCTCCTCTGGTCGAACAGTATTTACAGTTTATAAACTAAAGCTGAGTCTGAAGGTAAAAGCTTTAGAAGCTGTACAGGTGCTACATCAGGTGGATAATATAGTGATGCAGTCAAGGATGGAGCAAATGGTATGAATGGAGAGGAGAACTGGTTGGTGCCGGGTGACGGGGGGGCCCTGGTGGTCAGTCCTGTACAGTATTCGGCGGGACAGGTGGGCGGTTATTACCTCAGAGAGAGAAAAGAGACAGAGTTAGTTCTGGTTTAGTTAGTACAGAGACTGAGTTAGTTCTGGTTTAGTTAGTACAGAGACTGAGTTAGTTCTGGTTTGTTTTAGTACAGAGACTGAGTTAGTTCTGGTTTGTTTTAGTACAGAGACTGAGTTAGTTCTGGTTTGGGTTAGTACAGAGACAGAGTTAGTTCTGGTTTAGGTTAGTACAGAGACTGAGTTAGTTCTGGTCTGGGTTAGTACAGAGACTGAGTTAGTTCTGGTCTGGGTTAGTACAGAGACAGAGTAAGTTCTGGTTTGGGTTAGTACAGAGACAGAGTTAGTTCTGGTTTGGGTTAGTACAGAGACAGAGTTAGTTCTGGTTTGTTTTAGTACAGAGACTGAGTTAGTTCTGGTTTGGGTTAGTACAGAGACAGAGTTAGTTCTGGTTTAGGTTAGTACAGAGACAGAGTTAGTTCTGGTTTGGGTTAGTACAGAGACAGAGTTAGTTCTGGTTTAGGTTAGTACAGAGACTGGGTACGTTCTGGTTTAGGTTAGTACAGAGACAGAGTTAGTTCTGGTCTGGGTTAGTACAGAGACTGAGTTAGTTCTGGTTTGGGTTAGTACAGAGACAGAGTTAGTTCTGGTTTAGTTAGTATAGAGACTGAGTTAGTTCTGGTTTGGTTTAGTACAGAGACAGAGTTAGTTCTGGTTTAGGTTAGTACAGAGACAGAGTTAGTTCTGGTTTGTGTTAGTACAGATACTGAGTTAGTTCTGGTTTGGGTTAGTACAGAGACAGAGTTAGTTCTGGTCTGGGTTAGTACAGAGACTGAGTTAGTTCTGGTTTGGGTTAGTACAGAGACAGAGTTAGTTCTGGTTTAGTTAGTATAGAGACTGAGTTAGTTCTGGTTTGGTTTAGTACAGAGACAGAGTTAGTTCTGGTTTAGGTTAGTACAGAGACAGAGTTAGTTCTGGTTTGTGTTAGTACAGAGACTGAGTTAGTTCTGGTTTGTTTTAGTACAGAGACTGAGTTAGATCTGGTTTGGGTTAGTACAGAGACTGATTTAGTTCTGGTTTAGGTTAGTACAGAGACAGAGTTAGTTCTGGTTTGGGTTAGTACAGAGACATAGTTAGTTCTGGTTTAGGTTAGTACAGAGACTGAGTTAGTTCTGGTTTGGGTTAGTACAGAGACAGAGTTAGTTCTGGTTTAGTTAGTATAGAGACTGAGTTAGTTCTGGTTTGGTTTAGTACAGAGACAGAGTTAGTTCTGGTTTGGGTTAGTACAGAGACAGAGTAAGTTCTGGTTTGGGTTAGTAGAGAGACTGAGTTAGTTCTGGTTTGGGTTAGTACAGAGACAGAGTTAGTTCTGGTTTGGGTTAGTACAGAGACAGAGTTAGTTCTGGTTTGTTTTAGTACAGAGACCGAGTTAGTTCTGGTTTGGGTTAGTACAGAGACAGAGTTAGTTCTGGTTTAGGTTAGTACAGAGACTGGGTACGTTCTGGTTTGGGTTAGTACAGAGACAGAGTTAGTTCTGGTCTGGGTTAGTACAGAGACTGAGTTAGTTCTGGTTTGGGTTAGTACAGAGACTGAGTTAGTTCTGGTTTAGGTTAGTACAGAGACTGAGTTAGTTCTGGTTTGGGTTAGTACAGAGACAGAGTACGTTCTGGTTTAGGTTAGTACAGAGACTGAGTTAGTTCTGGTCTGGGTTAGTACAGAGACAGAGTTAGTTCTGGTTTAGGTTAGTACAGAGACTGAGTTAGTTCTGGTTTAGGTTAGTACAGAGACTGAGTTAGTTCTGGTTTGGGTTAGTACAGAGACAGAGTTAGTTCTGGTTTAGGTTAGTACAGAGACTGAGTTAGTTCTGGTCTGGGTTAGTACAGAGACAGAGTTAGTTCTGGTTTAGGTTAGTACAGAGACTGAGTTAGTTCTGGTCTGGGTTAGTACAGAGACAGAGTTAGTTCTGGTTTGGGTTAGTACAGAGACTGAGTTAGTTCTGGTCTGGGTTAGTACAGAGACAGAGTAAGTTCTGGTCTGGGTTAGTACAGAGACAGAGTTAGTTCTGGTTTAGGTTAGTACAGAGACTGAGTTAGTTCTGGTTTGGGTTAGTACAGAGACAGAGTTAGTTCTGGTTTAGGTTAGTACAGAGACTGAGTTAGTTCTGGTCTGGGTTAGTACAGAGACTGAGTTAGTTCTGGTCTGGGTTAGTACAGAGACTGAGTTAGTTCTGGTCTGGGTTAGTACAGAGTCTGAGTTAGTTCTGGTTTGTGTTAGTACAGAGACTGAGTTAGTTCTGGTCTGGGTTAGTACAGAGACAGAGTTAGTTCTGGTTTGTGTTAGTACAGAGACTGAGTTAGTTCTGGTCTGGGTTAGTATAGAGACTGAGTTAGTTCTGGTCTGGGTTAGTACAGAGACAGAGTTAGTTCTGGTTTGGGTTAGTACAGAGACAGAGTTAGTTCTGGTTTGTTTTAGTACAGAGACCGAGTTAGTTCTGGTTTGGGTTAGTACAGAGACAGAGTTAGTTCTGGTTTAGGTTAGTACAGAGACTGGGTACGTTCTGGTTTGGGTTAGTACAGAGACAGAGTTAGTTCTGGTCTGGGTTAGTACAGAGACTGAGTTAGTTCTGGTTTGGGTTAGTACAGAGACTGAGTTAGTTCTGGTTTAGGTTAGTACAGAGACTGAGTTAGTTCTGGTTTGGGTTAGTACAGAGACAGAGTACGTTCTGGTTTAGGTTAGTACAGAGACTGAGTTAGTTCTGGTCTGGGTTAGTACAGAGACAGAGTTAGTTCTGGTTTAGGTTAGTACAGAGACTGAGTTAGTTCTGGTTTAGGTTAGTACAGAGACTGAGTTAGTTCTGGTTTGGGTTAGTACAGAGACAGAGTTAGTTCTGGTTTAGGTTAGTACAGAGACTGAGTTAGTTCTGGTCTGGGTTAGTACAGAGACAGAGTTAGTTCTGGTTTAGGTTAGTACAGAGACTGAGTTAGTTCTGGTCTGGGTTAGTACAGAGACAGAGTTAGTTCTGGTTTGGGTTAGTACAGAGACTGAGTTAGTTCTGGTCTGGGTTAGTACAGAGACAGAGTAAGTTCTGGTCTGGGTTAGTACAGAGACAGAGTTAGTTCTGGTTTAGGTTAGTACAGAGACTGAGTTAGTTCTGGTTTGGGTTAGTACAGAGACAGAGTTAGTTCTGGTTTAGGTTAGTACAGAGACTGAGTTAGTTCTGGTCTGGGTTAGTACAGAGACTGAGTTAGTTCTGGTCTGGGTTAGTACAGAGACTGAGTTAGTTCTGGTCTGGGTTAGTACAGAGTCTGAGTTAGTTCTGGTTTGTGTTAGTACAGAGACTGAGTTAGTTCTGGTCTGGGTTAGTACAGAGACAGAGTTAGTTCTGGTTTGTGTTAGTACAGAGACTGAGTTAGTTCTGGTCTGGGTTAGTATAGAGACTGAGTTAGTTCTGGTCTGGGTTAGTACAGAGACAGAGTTAGTTCTGGTCTGGGTTAGTACAGAGACAGAGTTAGTTCTGGTTTGTGTTAGTACAGAGACTGAGTTAGTTCTGGTCTGGGTTAGTATAGAGACTGAGTTAGTTCTGGTCTGGGTTAGTACAGAGACTGAGTTAGTTCTGGTCTGGGTTAGTACAGAGACAGAGTAAGTTCTGGTTTGGGTTAGTACAGAGACAGAGTTAGTTCTGGTTTGGGTTAGTACAGAGACAGAGTTAGTTCTGGTTTGTTTTAGTACAGAGACTGAGTTAGTTCTGGTTTGGGTTAGTACAGAGACAGAGTTAGTTCTGGTTTAGGTTAGTACAGAGACAGAGTTAGTTCTGGTTTGGGTTAGTACAGAGACAGAGTTAGTTCTGGTTTAGGTTAGTACAGAGACTGGGTACGTTCTGGTTTAGGTTAGTACAGAGACAGAGTTAGTTCTGGTCTGGGTTAGTACAGAGACTGAGTTAGTTCTGGTTTGGGTTAGTACAGAGACAGAGTTAGTTCTGGTTTAGTTAGTATAGAGACTGAGTTAGTTCTGGTTTGGTTTAGTACAGAGACAGAGTTAGTTCTGGTTTAGGTTAGTACAGAGACAGAGTTAGTTCTGGTTTGTGTTAGTACAGATACTGAGTTAGTTCTGGTTTGGGTTAGTACAGAGACAGAGTTAGTTCTGGTCTGGGTTAGTACAGAGACTGAGTTAGTTCTGGTTTGGGTTAGTACAGAGACAGAGTTAGTTCTGGTTTAGTTAGTATAGAGACTGAGTTAGTTCTGGTTTGGTTTAGTACAGAGACAGAGTTAGTTCTGGTTTAGGTTAGTACAAAGACAGAGTTAGTTCTGGTTTGTGTTAGTACAGAGACTGAGTTAGTTCTGGTTTGTTTTAGTACAGAGACTGAGTTAGATCTGGTTTGGGTTAGTACAGAGACTGATTTAGTTCTGGTTTAGGTTAGTACAGAGACAGAGTTAGTTCTGGTTTGGGTTAGTACAGAGACATAGTTAGTTCTGGTTTAGGTTAGTACAGAGACTGAGTTAGTTCTGGTTTGGGTTAGTACAGAGACAGAGTTAGTTCTGGTTTAGTTAGTATAGAGACTGAGTTAGTTCTGGTTTGGTTTAGTACAGAGACAGAGTTAGTTCTGGTTTGGGTTAGTACAGAGACAGAGTAAGTTCTGGTTTGGGTTAGTAGAGAGACTGAGTTAGTTCTGGTTTGGGTTAGTACAGAGACAGAGTTAGTTCTGGTTTGGGTTAGTACAGAGACAGAGTTAGTTCTGGTTTGTTTTAGTACAGAGACCGAGTTAGTTCTGGTTTGGGTTAGTACAGAGACAGAGTTAGTTCTGGTTTAGGTTAGTACAGAGACTGGGTACGTTCTGGTTTGGGTTAGTACAGAGACAGAGTTAGTTCTGGTCTGGGTTAGTACAGAGACTGAGTTAGTTCTGGTTTGGGTTAGTACAGAGACTGAGTTAGTTCTGGTTTAGGTTAGTACAGAGACTGAGTTAGTTCTGGTTTGGGTTAGTACAGAGACAGAGTACGTTCTGGTTTAGGTTAGTACAGAGACTGAGTTAGTTCTGGTCTGGGTTAGTACAGAGACAGAGTTAGTTCTGGTTTAGGTTAGTACAGAGACTGAGTTAGTTCTGGTTTAGGTTAGTACAGAGACTGAGTTAGTTCTGGTTTGGGTTAGTACAGAGACAGAGTTAGTTCTGGTTTAGGTTAGTACAGAGACTGAGTTAGTTCTGGTCTGGGTTAGTACAGAGACAGAGTTAGTTCTGGTTTAGGTTAGTACAGAGACTGAGTTAGTTCTGGTCTGGGTTAGTACAGAGACAGAGTTAGTTCTGGTTTGGGTTAGTACAGAGACTGAGTTAGTTCTGGTCTGGGTTAGTACAGAGACAGAGTAAGTTCTGGTCTGGGTTAGTACAGAGACAGAGTTAGTTCTGGTTTAGGTTAGTACAGAGACTGAGTTAGTTCTGGTTTGGGTTAGTACAGAGACAGAGTTAGTTCTGGTTTAGGTTAGTACAGAGACTGAGTTAGTTCTGGTCTGGGTTAGTACAGAGACTGAGTTAGTTCTGGTCTGGGTTAGTACAGAGACTGAGTTAGTTCTGGTCTGGGTTAGTACAGAGTCTGAGTTAGTTCTGGTTTGTGTTAGTACAGAGACTGAGTTAGTTCTGGTCTGGGTTAGTACAGAGACAGAGTTAGTTCTGGTTTGTGTTAGTACAGAGACTGAGTTAGTTCTGGTCTGGGTTAGTATAGAGACTGAGTTAGTTCTGGTCTGGGTTAGTACAGAGACAGAGTTAGTTCTGGTTTGGGTTAGTACAGAGACAGAGTTAGTTCTGGTTTGTTTTAGTACAGAGACCGAGTTAGTTCTGGTTTGGGTTAGTACAGAGACAGAGTTAGTTCTGGTTTAGGTTAGTACAGAGACTGGGTACGTTCTGGTTTGGGTTAGTACAGAGACAGAGTTAGTTCTGGTCTGGGTTAGTACAGAGACTGAGTTAGTTCTGGTTTGGGTTAGTACAGAGACTGAGTTAGTTCTGGTTTAGGTTAGTACAGAGACTGAGTTAGTTCTGGTTTGGGTTAGTACAGAGACAGAGTACGTTCTGGTTTAGGTTAGTACAGAGACTGAGTTAGTTCTGGTCTGGGTTAGTACAGAGACAGAGTTAGTTCTGGTTTAGGTTAGTACAGAGACTGAGTTAGTTCTGGTTTAGGTTAGTACAGAGACTGAGTTAGTTCTGGTTTGGGTTAGTACAGAGACAGAGTTAGTTCTGGTTTAGGTTAGTACAGAGACTGAGTTAGTTCTGGTCTGGGTTAGTACAGAGACAGAGTTAGTTCTGGTTTAGGTTAGTACAGAGACTGAGTTAGTTCTGGTCTGGGTTAGTACAGAGACAGAGTTAGTTCTGGTTTGGGTTAGTACAGAGACTGAGTTAGTTCTGGTCTGGGTTAGTACAGAGACAGAGTAAGTTCTGGTCTGGGTTAGTACAGAGACAGAGTTAGTTCTGGTTTAGGTTAGTACAGAGACTGAGTTAGTTCTGGTTTGGGTTAGTACAGAGACAGAGTTAGTTCTGGTTTAGGTTAGTACAGAGACTGAGTTAGTTCTGGTCTGGGTTAGTACAGAGACTGAGTTAGTTCTGGTCTGGGTTAGTACAGAGACTGAGTTAGTTCTGGTCTGGGTTAGTACAGAGTCTGAGTTAGTTCTGGTTTGTGTTAGTACAGAGACTGAGTTAGTTCTGGTCTGGGTTAGTACAGAGACAGAGTTAGTTCTGGTTTGTGTTAGTACAGAGACTGAGTTAGTTCTGGTCTGGGTTAGTATAGAGACTGAGTTAGTTCTGGTCTGGGTTAGTACAGAGACAGAGTTAGTTCTGGTCTGGGTTAGTACAGAGACAGAGTTAGTTCTGGTTTGTGTTAGTACAGAGACTGAGTTAGTTCTGGTCTGGGTTAGTATAGAGACTGAGTTAGTTCTGGTCTGGGTTAGTATGGGGGATATGGAGTGTTTAGAGTGCAGCTGGTGACTCTGCAGATCTGATTATAAACAGAATGAACTAAAAGGAAGAGAAGCTGCACACGTGCTACATTTGGATGATACAGTAATGCAATCGAGGTGCAGCAGATGACATAGATGAAGGTTACTAGGTAACAAGGGGTTACTGGTGGTCAGTTCTCCAACAGTATTCGGCAGGACAGGTGGGCGGTTATTACCTCAGAAAGAAGGAGAAAGAAAAACAAGGTTAGTTCAGGTTTGGAGTAATACAGTGGATGAGAAGCATAGCCCAGTCTCCAAAAGCTAAACTGAACAAGTATGTTTTTAGTCTGGACTTAAAGCTTGAGACTGTGTCAGAGTCCCGAACATTAACTGGGAGATTATTCCACAGTTTGGGGGCTTTGTAGGAAAAAGCTCTTCCCCTCATTGAAGTCTTCTGAATTTTAGGAACTATTAGAAAACCAGCATCCTGTGATCTGAGTGAACGTGGCGGTTCATAATAGGAAATTAGATCTTGCAGGTACTCCGGTGTGAGACCGTGCAGGGCTTTATACGTCAGTAAAAGAATTTTATAGTCGATACGGAATTTAACAGGAAGCCAGTGTAGCTGATAAAACTGGACTGATGATGGAAGGTTCTGGTTTTAGTTGGTACTCTAGCTGCAGCGTTCTGAACTAACTGGAGTTTATTCAGGTTCCTGCTGGAGCATCCTGACAATAATGCATTACAGTGATCTAGCCTTGAGGTTATAAAGGCATGTATCAACTTTTCAGCATCAGACACAGATAACACATTTCTTAACTTTGAAATGTTTCGTAGGTGAAGAAACGCTGGTCTTGTAATATTACCTACGTGTTGATTAAATGTCAGATCTGAGTCAATTGTTACACCAAGATTTTTATCTACTGAACCAGGAACTACTGAGAAGTCAGCAAGATTTAACATTAAATCTGAACGTTTAGTCCGAGCAGCCTTTGGGTCGAGGAGGAGAACTTCCGTTTTATCAGGATTCAAAAGAAGGAAGTTCTGTAGCATCCAAAGTCTAATATCTCTTACACAGTCTTCTATCTTATCTAATAGATAGAGGATTGTGTAAGCGTGTCAGCGTTCCCTGCTATACTTTAGGCGTCAAAAAGTATATGTTACAGTTCTGTCCAGTACATACAATCTGACAGTGGTAAACATACTTACTACAGTTCTCCCTCAAGTAGCTACATAGGCTGATGGGTTTTTTTGTCTCTGAAGGTGAATGGAGGTGAAAGTTGCATCACTGGATCCACAACAAGCAGCTTCTTCACCTGTAACTATGTACAGACCTGCTATATGAACTTTTATTTACATCATAAATACACAAATATTAACTATTTACAAGATATATTTACAAAATTAACAAGCACAAATAAAATAGAAAACACTCACTTTAAACATGCATACAGACCATACAAACTTTATACAAGATTAAATAACAAATTACATACATATTTACTGTGAATTCTACATATTAACTGTTAATTTCTGAGTAAATTCTACATATTAACAGTTAAATTCTGAGTAAATTCTATATAACAGTTGTATTCGGAGTAAATTCTAAATTTTATCTGTATCTGGGGGTATGTATCTGTATCTGTTAATTGTATCTGGGGGTAACGCCAGCTCTGCAGTCCACCTTGGCGCTTCATCGTGCGGGGCTGCCCATATTCCTGACAGTGCGCCTTCACGGTCCATCCTCCAGAAGCTTAACACCTGTACAACTTCTACAAATTTATACGCTGGCATTCACTAGACAACCCAATATGGGTGCAGGAGCCCTTCCCCTGCAGGCAGTGCAGTCCGGTAGCTGCTATCCACTCCCTGCCCCTTTTCCAAAATTCTTAGGTTGGGTATACATTGGCTAAAGTGCTGCAAGAAAATGACACTGCCGCATCCTACCTGGATGTGCAAGTCACTCATTGCTGGCCCTAGAGCTGACTAAACCAAGCACACTTATCCCTTGAGCAGTCAGGCCAGCCCACCTCAGGAATTCCTCCTGCCTCTAGTCGCAGGGTAATGGGCATCTGGTTATTGGGTCTGGGGGATCCTCCTGAGCACCTTCCCTCCTAAAGTCAAGAAGGTCTTCTTCCTTGCCCCCAGCTCTCTTCCAAACCGCAACAAACTTGGAATATTCTCACCGTGTACTCATTAGCTTCCTGGTCACAACATCTGACAACCCAGCTAAGTGTAACAGCCGTCTGGCCTAGACGGAGGGGATCAAACCTGAAAGCTTCTCCACGCCCAGGATCCCATCCTGATTGGCACCCAATGGGTGCCTTAAAAGACTTTTCACGGTGCACAGTCCAGTTCCAGAGCTCAGCCTCCGCCACCAAGATGTCACACAGTTTGTGGTGCCTCCTGATCCTCCCTACCCATCGCTTTAGGGATGTCCACGAATACCACTGCAAGTTGGCTGAACTCTTCTTTGCTTTTCTGATGTGGCCTCGAGGTACCTCGATGTTCTCTAAACATCCAAGAGTTCTAATTCTAATAAAGCTCCTTTGACAGGGATAAAGCAGGTACCATCGAACAAGTCTACCATGGATCACCTTGGTGAACAGTCTCAAAATTGTTGAACCGACGGTGGTCGGTCTCCAATTACCAATTACCGTGAGTTTGTCTTGCATGCACAGACATGCAAATATGAGCACAGGATCTGTTCCCTTGTGAGCAGCACTGGCACAAAGTTGTATCCCTCTCTCTGCCCCCATAGCGAAGCTCTACGGTCGGGTATACATCTCAGCAGCCCTTCAATTTCCTCAGTGCTTCAGAGTGATGTGGCTCCACCTGTCACCCCTCTTGGCATTCACTGTTCCAATCCTCTCCATATTCCACAACAGGTCAGGTGAGTATTCTCACTGGTCACACTTACGACTTCTGTATATATGGAATCTTCTTGTGCTGGGTGGCGCAGTACCTCGCCACCTGAGTGATTTTTCAGGGCCTTGAAGATGATGTCCTGGTCTGGGAGTTCCACTACAACACCATGCTGTTCCGAGTCCACATCTAATGGATCCTGTTCAGGTGCAACATAAAAAGAGGATATTTAAATTTTTAGTTTGATGCTAAATATGTGCGAGTTCCTTTACATCAAACCATGCATCATGGGTAGAACTTATGGTTCAATATTCTACATCAAGCTTTGCTTGCAGAATAAAAAGTCCAATCTGCAACAAAAAGAGCAAAAATGCTGTACATAACCTACACCATGCTATATGAAGGTCCAATTCAAATAAAAAAACTCATTTTCTGAACAAGATTAAAAAATTGAAACTTCAAAGCATAAAAGACAATATCCAGATATTTAGTTTATGCGACACGTGTGAGTTCTTTGACAATGAGACATCTCATGCACGTATCTTAAAAGCTGTAATCCTGTACAGAACGTGTACCCTGAATAAAAACACCAAATTTACACCCAGATTTCTCAAATTTTAAACATTCTAAAATAGATTCCGACTTCAAACTACAGATTAGAATATACTCCTTTATGTTGATGCTGAACATGCATAGGTTCTTTTACATTAACACCTCTTTAAAACACAGAACTTGTGATCAATAATCCTGTTCAAAGCCAGTCCCCTGCAATAGTCCATATTATAAAATTCATATCTAAATCTTTAGTTTCAGGCGAATTATGTGGAAATTCTTTTTATGAAACATGTTACGCATACAATGCATCTGGAAAGTATTCACAGCGCTTCACTCTTTCCATGTTATGTTACAGCCTTATTCCAGAATGGATTAAACTCATTTTTACCGCTCAAAATTCTACACACACAATACCCCATAATGCCAAAGTGAAAGGTTTTCATGCAGTGTGAGGAATTGTGTGTAGACCTCAGAGAGAGCCTTGTATGGAGGCACGGCTCTGGGGAAGGTACAGAAACATTTCTAGAGCATTGAAAGTCACAACGAGCTCAGTGGCCTCCTGGTGGTTCCAAACTTCCATCACTGGTCGACTGTGGAAAGCGTAGCCATGCTTTCACAACCTTCCTGAGGATCCCTCTCTGCTAACCACCTCAGAGCCACATTCATGAGCCAACAGACATGCTAAGGTTTGATTTTGCACTCATCCTGAGGGTCTTGTAGTCTGACACCACACAAACTATTTATTCCACTAACTCATGTTCAGAAATGAGTGCAGTGTGGGTGTCTGTTTACCATCTCTAAAATGTGTTCAATTTATTGTATTTGTTACTTTCTTGGTTGAACACTTATATCTGCACGCTTTTACTGTATACTCTTTGTTCATGTTGCACCGTGTTGTTCCTGGAGGACCGGCATTTCACTCCACTGTCTACTTGTACGTAGATGGAATTACAATAAATGCCTCTTCACGTTATTTAGCTTAACCTTAAAATGCACCCAGATTTTTCAAATCCTGAACCACATACATAGATCTAGACCTGGTCATATGAAGACAGACGGTTGAATCTTTAGTTTGAAAGCCATAATCTTGTATAAAGTCTTTCCCTTGCAATAAAAAGACTGAATTCACACCCAGATTTCTCACATTCTAACCAAGATAAATATCCAAATCCTGAATAAAAACTCTAAATTCTATAAACGGCTAATTTACAAAACAGATATATTGTTTATGTTGTGAAGTTTGAGTCTATAGGATTCAAACAGGATACAGGATTACTGCTCATAAGTTCTGGGTATAAAAGATGTCATAATATAAAAGAAGCCACATATTCAGCATCAAACTAAAGACTTGGATATTCTCTTCTATTGAAACTTCATAACTTAAGAGAATAATCAGATCTTTAGTTTGATGGTAAATGTGTGTGCATTACTTTACATGGAGACTTGTAGGTCAGATATAAACATTGCAGAGTATGCAGAACGTTAAAATTCAAAAATATCCCACTTCCAGCAGAAAATATACTATCAATATACCTTGATAATAATAATAATAATAATAATAATAATAATAATAATAACAATAATAATAGCATTTTTATACCAGATACTAAAAATAAAGATTCAGTCTGATTATATCCCCTGGTCATCCAACGCTGAAGAGCAGCCAGGTCCAGATAGCTAGTCCAGAAGGCCGAGTGTAGCGTTCTGAATGTTAGACTAAGATTATATCAAGAGCCACAAGCCAAGAAGTATTGCATGCCTGTCTTTGTACAGCACATATTCATTGGTGAGAACGTATTTGTAGATCTGAGGCTAAAGCTAGAAACCAGGTTTAGCATGTAAAACAATAAAAACGTTTTTTTTTAGAAAAAAATCTTAACATTTAATGCAAATAATCTAAAACGGTGGATGTCATTACACTTTTTGTCCACACGATGGCGCCTGTTGCACATTTTATACCTTTCACTGGTTGAACATAAATTATGCCTACAACCTAGAACCAATAATCCTGTACAAGGCCTGTGCCCTGCAATGAGGGCTCAATTTACACCCAAAGTTCTCAAATTCTGAATAAGATAAATAATCTTATTCTTAATCTGATATTCTGATTCTTTAATATTATATTATTTTTTTGCCCAGAATCTATAAGCAATTATTTTTTACAAAGATAGTCCCTTGCAATAAACAGGTATAAACAGACCAATGCACCATAAAGACCAATTTATGTGCCACAATGCTGTACAGAACCTACACCATGCTATATAAAGGTCCAATTTACATCCAAATGTATCATTTTCTGTACATTATCAATACATTTAGACCTGATATTATAAAAGAGAATATCCAAATATTCAGTTTGGTAGTAAATGTGTGGAATCTGTACCATGAAGACGTCTTTTATAGGATTTATAGGTTTATGACGTCATTACACTTTTTGTCCACATGATGGCACCTGTTGGTTTCAAGTTGGTTGAAAGCTACATACTATGCTGAAATGATTTTTGTTTTATTGTTAGTTTTTCACTAAGAGTTGTTATAAGCTAAAAAAAAAGCTTAAATGTAAATGCAATTAATATCAATGACACTTATTTTGTGTATATAGAAAGATATAAATATATATCTCACTGCGTGAAACTACTGTGGATTACATGTCTTGTTGAGACTATAGTGGTGTGTATGTGTGTGTATAAGACGCAACTTTGAAAATACCTGTTTAATATGCAGGTCAGGTTTATTGGATCTTGGAGGCTTGAGTGATCTGACTTGGTCAGAGCAGGGGAACCTTCTTCCAGCGTTATCAGCTTCAGTGGTTTCGTCGTCAGCTGATTCTGGATTCCTCCGGTAAGGAGTGGTGAGCCAACCCTTGAAATCTAAAAACAATGGCAGACATTAGAACGTACGCAGGTACTGAGCTCAGGCTTTGAATTCCCCCAATGAAGGTGCACCTCGGTCGGCCAGTCTTTGTAGATTGAGGACATCATGCTCACAGACATT
>CM038724.1:7241883-7406527 GCA_021613375.1 Megaleporinus macrocephalus | reverse complement strand
TTCAGGGTAAGTACATAGAAGCTGTGTGTTCTGGCTGGACTGAGTTAAAACAGGGGGGCTTCAAAAGAGTAACACTTTACAAACAACAAATAAATATAGAACAATAAGTGTGTACATTGTTTAAAACTGAAAAGACCTTCTGTTTCCTGAATCACATTCATTATTTTAATGAAGATATGTTATGTATTTAAATTGGAAAGCTTGATATGTTCAATATGATTAAAGATAATATTGATTTTACTGTGTTCACATCTGTTTAATCAGTTTATGTGTGTTTATCAACTGGCTTGAAGTGTTGTTTTGTGAAGGTTATAATAAAAAGATTCATTATTAGCATCCAAGTCAGCACACACACATATGTAAAGTATCAGTGTGTAACAGTTCTGTGGGCTCTATTATCAGAAATAGAATCTAATATACTATAAAACTCTGCTTTGCTGATCAACTGTAACTACAAGTCATTGTGTTTTTGTTTACTTAAAATCGTCTTCCACCACATAGAGGTGCCATGTTTCTTTTTTTTTTTTTTAATCACATTTCAGTGCAACAGAATTTCAGATAACATTTTAAATTACCCCTATTATGTGATTCATCATTTGTCTTTCTTTTTTTAACAAATACAAAACTGAATAATAATAATAATAATAACAGTAAAAAAAGGATATAGTAAAACATCCAAATCTCAAATAAAATAAAATAAAACTTGAGGTACACTTACGAATAAAGTATGCATGCTAGAAGAAAAAAAGGGTACAGTACAGACTTATACTTACAGTAAATAAATCAAAAGTATATTTAATTTATTTAAACAAAAGAAGGGTATTTCAGGGAGATATACCATTTCCATTTCTTCCAAATTCTTTCAAATCTATCATTCTGAAGCCTAATAGAAAAAGATACTCTTTCCATCACAAAGATTTCGTAGATAATATCATACCAGTTCTCGATGGAGGGTGTTTTAGGCTCAAGCCATTTCTTTGTGATTGCTTTCCTTGCAGCTACACTAAGTATTCCAAATAGGTACTTTGTTTGAGTGCTTACCGACGTTGACTGTAGCCCAAAATAAAGTTCTTTCCAATTAAAAGTCATGTCTGGCCCAAGTATGGTAACTAGCTCTGTATTAATCCCATTCCAAAAGGTCTTTATCTTTGGACAGGCCCAAAACAAATGATAATGATTGGCTTCCTGGGTGCCACAGGACCTCCAACAACTAGATGAGCCTGAATGATGAGACGACTGAATAGGTGTAATGAAATATCTGCTGAGGCTCCTCCATCCAAACACTCTCCATGATAATGAACTTGTTATCTTCCATTGAAACTCACAGTATTTTGTCCAGACTTCATCTGGAATGCCACTGTTGGATTCTTTTTCCCATTTGTGTTTTATATGAGCAGTGTTAGTTATTTTCTTTACTATAGACTTTACTAGAAATAACAGGAAAATAACACTTTTACAATTAAGTGAGTCACTTAAAGTGGGGTGTTAAGGGGGCAACCCAGTGAGAGGGCAGGCTAGCTCAACCTTATGGAGTCCAGTAGTCCAGTACATACAATCTGACAGTGCTGAATTCTAAAGAACAGGAAATACTCTGTGTTAAAGTAAAACACTGCAGCAGGTTCAGTGGTACAGTGTAATTCAGGGTAAGTACATAGAAGCTGTGTGTTCTGGCTGGACTGAGTTAAAACAGGGGGGGCTTCAAAAGAGTAACACTTACAAACAACAAATAAATATAGAACAATAAGTGTGTACATTGTTTAAAACTGAAAAGACCTTCTGTTTCCTGAATCACATTCATTATTTTAATGAAGATATGTTATGTATTTAAATTGGAAAGCTTGATATGTTCAATATGATTAAAGATAATATTGATTTTACTGTGTTCACATCTGTTTAATCAGTTTATGTGTGTTTATCAACTGGCTTGAAGTGTTGTTTTGTAAAGGTTATAATAAAAAGATTCATTATTAGAATCCAAGTCAGCACACACACATATGTAAAGTATCAGTGAGTAACAGTTCTGTGGGCTCTATTATCAGAAATAGAATCTAATATACTATAAAACTCTGCTTTGCTGATCAACTGTAACTACAAGTCATTGTGTTTTTGTTTACTTAAAATCGTCTTCCACCACATAGAGGTGCCATGTTTCTTTTTTTTTAATCACATTTCAGTACAACAGAATTTCAGATAACATTTTAAATTACCCCTATTATGTGATTCATCATTTGTCTTTCTTTTTTTAACAAATACAAAACTGAATAATAATAATAATAATAATAACAGTAAAAAAAGGATATAGTAAAACATCCAAATCTCAAATAAAATAAAATAAAACTTGGGGTACAGTTACGAATAAAGTATGCATGCTAGAAGAAAAAAAGGGTACAGTACAGACTTATACTTACAGTAAATAAATCAAAAGTATATTTAATTTATTTAAACAAAAGAAGGGTATTTCAGGGAGATATACCATTTCCACTTCTTCCAAATTCTTTCAAATCTATCATTCTGAAGCCTAATAGAAAAAGATACTCTTTCCATCACAAAGATTTCGTAGATAATATCATACCAGTTCTCGATGGAGGGTGTTTTAGGCTTAAGCCATTTCTTTGTGATTGCTTTCCTTGCAGCTACACTAAGTATTCCAAATAGGTACTTTGTTTGAGTGCTTACCGACGTTGACTGTAGCCCAAAATAAAGTTCTTTCCAATTAAAAGTCATGTCTGGCCCAAGTATGGTAACTAGCTCTGTATTAATCCCATTCCAAAAGGTCTTTATCTTTGGACAGGCCCAAAACAAATGATAATGATTGGCTTCCTGGGTGCCACAGGACCTCCAACAACTAGATGAGCCTGAATGATGAGACGACTGAATAGGTGTAATGAAATATCTGCTGAGGCTCTTCCATCCAAACACTCTCCATGATAATGAACTTGTTATCTTCCATTGAAACTCACAGTATTTTGTCCAGACTTCATCTGGAATGCCACTGTTGGATTCTTTTTCCCATTTGTGTTTTATATGAGCAGTGTTAGTTATTTTCTTTACTATAGACTTTACTAGAAATAACAGGAAAATAACACTTTTACAATTAAGTGAGTCACTTAAAGTGGGGTGTTAAGGGGGCAACCCAGTGAGAGGGCAGGCTAGCTCAACCTTATGGAGTCCAGTAGTCCAGTACATACAATCTGACAGTGCTGAATTCTAAAGAACAGGAAATACTCTGTGTTAAAGTAAAACACTGCAGCAGGTTCAGTGGTACAGTGTAATTCAGGGTAAGTACATAGAAGCTGTGTGTTCTGGCTGGACTGAGTTAAAACAGGGGGGGCTTCAAAAGAGTAACACTTACAAACATCAAATAAATATAGAACAATAAGTGTGTACATTGTTTAAAACTGAAAAGACCTTCTGTTTCCTGAATCACATTCATTATTTTAATGAAGATATGTTATGTATTTAAATTGGAAAGCTTGATATGTTCAATTTGATTAAAGATAACATTGATTTTACTGTGTTCACATCTGTTTAATCAGTTTATGTGTGTTTATCAACTGGCTTGAAGTGTTGTTTTGTAAAGGTTATAATAAAAAGATTCATTATTAGCATCCAAGTCAGCACACACACATATGTAAAGTATCAGTGTGTAACAGTTCTGTGGGCTCTATTATCAGAAATAGAATCTAATATACTATAAAACTCTGCTTTGCTGATCGACTGTAACTACAAGTCATTGTGTTTTTGTTTACTTAAAATCGTCTTCCACCACATAGAGGTGCCATGTTTCTTTTTTTTTTTAATCACATTTCAGTACAACAGAATTTCAGATAACATTTTAAATTACCCCTATTATGTGATTCATCATTTGTCTTTCTTTTTTTAACAAATACAAAACTGAATAATAATAATAATAATAACAGTAAAAAAAGGATATAGTAAAACATCCAAATCTCAAATAAAATGAAATAAAACTTGGGGTACAGTTACGAATAAAGTATGCATGCTAGAAAAAAAAAAGGGTACAGTACAGACTTATACTTACAGTAAATAAATCAAAAGTATATTTAATTTATTTAAACAAAAGAAGGGTATTTCAGGGAGATATACCATTTCCACTTCTTCCAAATTCTTTCAAATCTATCATTCTGAAGCCTAATAGAAAAAGATACTCTTTCCATCACAAAGATTTCGTAGATAATATCATACCAGTTCTCGATGGAGGGTGTTTTAGGCTCAAGCCATTTCTTTGTGATTGCTTTCCTTGCAGCTACACTAAGTATTCCAAATAGGTACTTTGTTTGAGTGCTTACCGACGTTGACTGTAGCCCAAAATAAAGTTCTTTCCAATTAAAAGTCATGTCTGGCCCAAGTATGGTAACTAGCTCTGTATTAATCCCATTCCAAAAGGTCTTTATCTTTGGACAGGCCCAAAACAAATGATAATGATTGGCTTCCTGGGTGCCACAGGACCTCCAACAACTAGATGAGCCTGAATGATGAGACGACTGAATAGGTGTAATGAAATATCTGCTGAGGCTCTTCCATCCAAACACTCTCCATGATAATGAACTTGTTATCTTCCATTGAAACTCACAGTATTTTGTCCAGACTTCATCTGGAATGCCACTGTTGGATTCTTTTTCCTATTTGTGTTTTATATGAGCAGTGTTAGTTATTTTCTTTACTATAGACTTTACTAGAAATAACAGGAAAATAACACTTTTACAATTAAGTGAGTCACTTAAAGTGGGGTGTTAAGGGGGCAACCCAGTGAGAGGGCAGGCTAGCTCAACCTTATGGAGTCCAGTAGTCCAGTACATACAATCTGACAGTGCTGAATTCTAAAGAACAGGAAATACTCTGTGTTAAAGTAAAACACTGCAGCAGGTTCAGTAGTACAGTGTAATTCAGGGTAAGTACATAGAAGCTGTGTGTTCTGGCTGGACTGAGTTAAAACAGGGGGGCTTCAAAAGAGTAACACTTACAAACAACAAATAAATATAGAACAATAAGTGTGTACATTGTTTAAAACTGAAAAGACCTTCTGTTTCCTGAATCACATTCATTATTTTAATGAAGATATGTTATGTATTTAAATTGGAAAGCTTGATATGTTCAATATGATTAAAGATAATATTGATTTTACTGTGTTCACATCTGTTTAATCAGTTTATGTGTGTTTATCAACTGGCTTGAAGTGTTGTTTTGTGAAGGTTATAATAAAAAGATTCATTATTAGAATCCAAGTCAGCACACACACATATGTAAAGTATCAGTGTGTAACAGTTCTGTGGGCTCTATTATCAGAAATAGAATCTAATATACTATAAAACTCTGCTTTGCTGATCAACTGTAACTACAAGTCATTGTGTTTTTGTTTACTTAAAATCGTCTTCCACCACATAGAGGTGCCATGTTTCTTTTTTTTTTTTGAATCACATTTCAGTGCAACAGAATTTCAGATAACATTTTAAATTACCCCTATTATGTGATTCATCATTTGTCTCTTTTTTTAACAAATACAAAACTGAATAATAATAATAATAATAACAGTAAAAAAGGGATATAGTAAAACATCCAAATCTCAAATAAAATCAAATAAATCTTGGGGTACAGTTACGAATAAAGTATGCATGCTAGAAGAAAAAAAGGGTACAGTACAGACTTATACTTACAGTAAATAAATCAAAAGTATATTTAATTTATTTAAACAAAAGAAGGGTATTTCAGGGAGATATACCATTTCCACTTCTTCCAAATTCTTTCAAATCTATCATTCTGAAGCCTAATAGTAAAAGATACTCTTTCCATCACAAAGATTTCGTAGATAATATCATACCAGTTCTCGATGGAGGGTGTTTTAGGCTTAAGCCATTTCTTTGTGATTGCTTTCCTTGCAGCTACACTAAGTATTCCAAATAGGTACTTTGTTTGAGTGCTTACCGACGTTGACTGTAGCCCAAAATAAAGTTCTTTCCAATTAAAAGTCATGTCTGGCCCAAGTATGGTAACTAGCTCTGTATTAATCCCATTCCAAAAGGTCTTTATCTTTGGATAGGCCCAAAACAAATGATAATGATTGGCTTCCTGGGTGCCACAGGACCTCCAACAACTAGATGAGCCTGAATGATGAGACGACTGAATAGGTGTAATGAAATATCTGCTGAGGCTCCTCCATCCAAACACTCTCCATGATAATGAACTTGTTATCTTCCATTGAAACTCACAGTATTTTGTCCAGACTTCATCTGGAATGCCACTGTTGGATTCTTTTTCCCATTTGTGTTTTATATGAGCAGTGTTAGTTATTTTCTTTACTATAGACTTTACTAGAAATAACAGGAAAATAACACTTTTACAATTAAGTGAGTCACTTAAAGTGGGGTGTTAAGGGGGCAACCCAGTGAGAGGGCAGGCTAGCTCAACCTTATGGAGTCCAGTAGTCCAGTACATACAATCTGACAGTGCTGAATTCTAAAGAACAGGAAATACTCTGTGTTAAAGTAAAACACTGCAGCAGGTTCAGTAGTACAGTGTAATTCAGGGTAAGTACATAGAAGCTGTGTGTTCTGGCTGGACTGAGTTAAAACAGGGGGGGCTTCAAAAGAGTAACACTTACAAACATCAAATAAATATAGAACAATAAGTGTGTACATTGTTTAAAACTGAAAAGACCTTCTGTTTCCTGAATCACATTCATTATTTTAATGAAGATATGTTATGTATTTAAATTGGAAAGCTTGATATGTTCAATTTGATTAAAGATAACATTGATTTTACTGTGTTCACATCTGTTTAATCAGTTTATGTGTGTTTATCAACTGGCTTGAAGTGTTGTTTTGTAAAGGTTATAATAAAAAGATTCATTATTAGAATCCAAGTCAGCACACACACATATGTAAAGTATCAGTGAGTAACAGTTCTGTGGGCTCTATTATCAGAAATAGAATCTAATATACTATAAAACTCTGCTTTGCTGATCAACTGTAACTACAAGTCATTGTGTTTTTGTTTACTTAAAATCGTCTTCCACCACATAGAGGTGCCATGTTTCTTTTTTTTTTAATCACATTTCAGTACAACAGAATTTCAGATAACATTTTAAATTACCCCTATTATGTGATTCATCATTTGTCTTTCTTTTTTTAACAAATACAAAACTGAATAATAATAATAATAACAGTAAAAAAAGGATATAGTAAAACATCCAAATCTCAAATAAAATCAAATAAAACTTGGGGTACAGTTACGAATAAAGTATGCATGCTAGAAGAAAAAAAGGGTACAGTACAGACTTATACTTACAGTAAATAAATCAAAAGTATATTTAATTTATTTAAACAAAAGAAGGGTATTTCAGGGAGATATACCATTTCCACTTCTTCCAAATTCTTTCAAATCTATCATTCTGAAGCCTAATAGAAAAAGATACTCTTTCCATCACAAAGATTTCGTAGATAATATCATACCAGTTCTCGATGGAGGGTGTTTTAGGCTCAAGCCATTTCTTTGTGATTGCTTTCCTTGCAGCTACACTAAGTATTCCAAATAGGTACTTTGTTTGAGTGCTTACCGACGTTGACTGTAGCCCAAAATAAAGTTCTTTCCAATTAAAAGTCATGTCTGGCCCAAGTATGGTAACTAGCTCTGTATTAATCCCATTCCAAAAGGTCTTTATCTTTGGATAGGCCCAAAACAAATGATAATGATTGGCTTCCTGGGTGCCACAGGACCTCCAACAACTAGATGAGCCTGAATGATGAGACGACTGAATAGGTGTAATGAAATATCTGCTGAGGCTCCTCCATCCAAACACTCTCCATGATAATGAACTTGTTATCTTCCATTGAAACTCACAGTATTTTGTCCAGACTTCATCTGGAATGCCACTGTTGGATTCTTTTTCCCATTTGTGTTTTATATGAGCAGTGTTAGTTATTTTCTTTACTATAGACTTTACTAGAAATAACAGGAAAATAACACTTTTACAATTAAGTGAGTCACTTAAAGTGGGGTGTTAAGGGGGCAACCCAGTGAGAGGGCAGGCTAGCTCAACCTTATGGAGTCCAGTAGTCCAGTACATACAATCTGACAGTGCTGAATTCTAAAGAACAGGAAATACTCTGTGTTAAAGTAAAACACTGCAGCAGGTTCAGTGGTACAGTGTAATTCAGGGTAAGTACATAGAAGCTGTGTGTTCTGGCTGGACTGAGTTAAAACAGGGGGGCTTCAAAAGAGTAACACTTACAAACATCAAATAAATATAGAACAATAAGTGTGTACATTGTTTAAAACTGAAAAGACCTTCTGTTTCCTGAATCACATTCATTATTTTAATGAAGATATGTTATGTATTTAAATTGGAAAGCTTGATATGTTCAATATGATTAAAGATAATATTGATTTTACTGTGTTCACATCTGTTTAATCAGTTTATGTGTGTTTATCAACTGGCTTGAAGTGTTGTTTTGTAAAGGTTATAATAAAAAGATTCATTATTAGAATCCAAGTCAGCACACACACATATGTAAAGTATCAGTGAGTAACAGTTCTGTGGGCTCTATTATCAGAAATAGAATCTAATATACTATAAAACTCTGCTTTGCTGATCAACTGTAACTACAAGTCATTGTGTTTTTGTTTACTTAAAATCGTCTTCCACCACATAGAGGTGCCATGTTTCTTTTTTTTTTAATCACATTTCAGTACAACAGAATTTCAGATAACATTTTAAATTACCCCTATTATGTGATTCATCATTTGTCTTTCTTTTTTTAACAAATACAAAACTGAATAATAATAATAATAACAGTAAAAAAAGGATATAGTAAAACATCCAAATCTCAAATAAAATAAAATAAAACTTGAGATACACTTACGAATAAAGTATGCATGCTAGAAGAAAAAAAGGGTACAGTACAGACTTATACTTACAGAAAATAAATCAAAAGTATATTTAATTTATTTAAACAAAAGAAGGGTATTTCAGGGAGATATACCATTTCCACTTCTTCCAAATTCTTTCAAATCTATCATTCTGAAGCCTAATAGAAAAAGATACTCTTTCCATCACAAAGATTTCGTAGATAATATCATACCAGTTCTCGATGGAGGGTGTTTTAGGCTCAAGCCATTTCTTTGTGATTGCTTTCCTTGCAGCTACACTAAGTATTCCAAATAGGTACTTTGTTTGAGTGCTTACCGACGTTGACTGTAGCCCAAAATAAAGTTCTTTCCAATTAAAAGTCATGTCTGGCCCAAGTATGGTAACTAGCTCTGTATTAATCCCATTCCAAAAGGTCTTTATCTTTGGATAGGCCCAAAACAAATGATAATGATTGGCTTCCTGGGTGCCACAGGACCTCCAACAACTAGATGAGCCTGAATGATGAGACGACTGAATAGGTGTAATGAAATATCTGCTGAGGCTCCTCCATCCAAACACTCTCCATGATAATGAACTTGTTATCTTCCATTGAAACTCACAGTATTTTGTCCAGACTTCATCTGGAATGCCACTGTTGGATTCTTTTTCCCATTTGTGTTTTATATGAGCAGTGTTAGTTATTTTCTTTACTATAGACTTTACTAGAAATAACAGGAAAATAACACTTTTACAATTAAGTGAGTCACTTAAAGTGGGGTCTTAAGGGGGCAACCCAGTGAGAGGGCAGCCTAGCTCAACCTTATGGAGTCCAGTAGTCCAGTACATACAATCTGACAGTGCTGAATTCTAAAGAACAGGAAATACTCTGTGTTAAAGTAAAACACTGCAGCAGGTTCAGTAGTACAGTGTAATTCAGGGTAAGTACATAGAAGCTGTGTGTTCTGGCTGGACTGAGTTAAAACAGGGGGGCTTCAAAAGAGTAACACTTACAAACAACAAATAAATATAGAACAATAAGTGTGTACATTGTTTAAAACTGAAAAGACCTTCTGTTTCCTGAATCACATTCATTATTTTAATGAAGATATGTTATGTATTTAAATTGGAAAGCTTGATATGTTCAATTTGATTAAAGATAATATTGATTTTACTGTGTTCACATCTGTTTAATCAGTTTATGTGTGTTTATCAACTGGCTTGAAGTGTTGTTTTGTAAAGGTTATAATAAAAAGATTCATTATTAGAATCCAAGTCAGCACACACACATATGTAAAGTATCAGTGAGTAACAGTTCTGTGAGCTCTATTATCAGAAATAGAATCTAATATACTATAAAACTCTGCTTTGCTGATCAACTGTAACTACAAGTCATTGTGTTTTTGTTTACTTAAAATCGTCTTCCACCACATAGAGGTGCCATGTTTCTTTTTTTTTGAATCACATTTCAGTGCAACAGAATTTCAGATAACATTTTAAATTACCCCTATTATGTGATTCATCATTTGTCTTTCTTTTTTTAACAAATACAAAACTGAATAGTAATAATAACAGTAAAAAAAGGATATAGTAAAACATCCAAATCTCAAATAAAATAAAATAAAACTTGAGATACACTTACGAATAAAGTATGCATGTTAGAAGAAAAAAAGGGTACAGTACAGACTTATACTTACAGAAAATAAATCAAAAGTATATTTAATTTATTTAAACAAAAGAAGGGTATTTCAGGGAGATATACCATTTCCACTTCTTCCAAATTCTTTCAAATCTATCATTCTGAAGCCTAATAGAAAAAGATACTCTTTCCATCACAAAGATTTCGTAGATAATATCATACCAGTTCTCGATGGAGGGTGTTTTAGGCTCAAGCCATTTCTTTGTGATTGCTTTCCTTGCAGCTACACTAAGTATTCCAAATAGGTACTTTGTTTGAGTGCTTACCGACGTTGACTGTAGCCCAAAATAAAGTTCTTTCCAATTAAAAGTCATGTCTGGCCCAAGTATGGTAACTAGCTCTGTATTAATCCCATTCCAAAAGGTCTTTATCTTTGGATAGGCCCAAAACAAATGATAATGATTGGCTTCCTGGGTGCCACAGGACCTCCAACAACTAGATGAGCCTGAATGATGAGACGACTGAATAGGTGTAATGAAATATCTGCTGAGGCTCCTCCATCCAAACACTCTCCATGATAATGAACTTGTTATCTTCCATTGAAACTCACAGTATTTTGTCCAGACTTCATCTGGAATGCCACTGTTGGATTCTTTTTCCCATTTGTGTTTTATATGAGCAGTGTTAGTTATTTTCTTTACTATAGACTTTACTAGAAATAACAGGAAAATAACACTTTTACAATTAAGTGAGTCACTTAAAGTGGGGTGTTAAGGGGGCAACCCAGTGAGAGGGCAGGCTAGCTCAACCTTATGGAGTCCAGTAGTCCAGTACATACAATCTGACAGTGCTGAATTCTAAAGAACAGGAAATACTCTGTGTTAAAGTAAAACACTGCAGCAGGTTCAGTGGTACAGTGTAATTCAGGGTAAGTACATAGAAGCTGTGTGTTCTGGCTGGACTGAGTTAAAACAGGGGGGGGCTTCAAAAGAGTAACACTTACAAACAACAAATAAATATAGAACAATAAGTATGTACATTGTTTAAAACTGAAAAGACCTTCTGTTTCCTGAATCACATTCATTATTTTAATGAAGATATGTTATGTATTTAAATTGGAAAGCTTGATATGTTCAATATGATTAAAGATAATATTGATTTTACTGTGTTCACATCTGTTTAATCAGTTTATGTGTGTTTATCAACTGGCTTGAAGTGTTGTTTTGTAAAGGTTATAATAAAAAGATTCATTATTAGAATCCAAGTCAGCACACACACATATGTAAAGTATCAGTGAGTAACAGTTCTGTGGGCTCTATTATCAGAAATAGAATCTAATATACAATAAAACTCTGCTTTGCTGATCAACTGTAACTACAAGTCATTGTGTTTTTGTTTACTTAAAATCGTCTTCCACCACATAGAGGTGCCATGTTTCTTTTTTTTTTAATCACATTTCAGTACAACAGAATTTCAGATAACATTTTAAATTACCCCTATTATGTGATTCATCATTTGTCTTTCTTTTTTTAACAAATACAAAACTGAATAATAATAATAATAATAATAATAATAACAGTAAAAAAAGGATATAGTAAAACATCCAAATCTCAAATAAAATAAAATAAAACTTGGGGTACAGTTACGAATAAAGTATGCATGCTAGAAGAAAAAAAGGGTACAGTACAGACTTATACTTACAGTAAATAAATCAAAAGTATATTTAATTTATTTAAACAAAAGAAGGGTATTTCAGGGAGATATACCATTTCCACTTCTTCCAAATTCTTTCAAATCTATCATTCTGAAGCCTAATAGAAAAAGATACTCTTTCCATCACAAAGATTTCGTAGATAATATCATACCAGTTCTCGATGGAGGGTGTTTTAGGCTCAAGCCATTTCTTTGTGATTGCTTTCCTTGCAGCTACACTAAGTATTCCAAATAGGTACTTTGTTTGAGTGCTTACCGACGTTGACTGTAGCCCAAAATAAAGTTCTTTCCAATTAAAAGTCATGTCTGGCCCAAGTATGGTAACTAGATCTGTATTAATCCCATTCCAAAAGGTCTTTATCTTTGGACAGGCCCAAAACAAATGATAATGATTGGCTTCCTGGGTGCCACAGGACCTCCAACAACTAGATGAGCCTGAATGATGAGACGACTGAATAGGTGTAATGAAATATCTGCTGAGGCTCTTCCATCCAAACACTCTCCATGATAATGAACTTGTTATCTTCCATTGAAACTCACAGTATTTTGTCCAGACTTCATCTGGAATGCCACTGTTGGATTCTTTTTCCCATTTGTGTTTTATATGAGCAGTGTTAGTTATTTTCTTTACTATAGACTTTACTAGAAATAACAGGAAAATAACACTTTTACAATTAAGTGAGTCACTTAAAGTGGGGTGTTAAGGGGGCAACCCAGTGAGAGGGCAGGCTAGCTCAACCTTATGGAGTCCAGTAGTCCAGTACATACAATCTGACAGTGCTGAATTCTAAAGAACAGGAAATACTCTGTGTTAAAGTAAAACACTGCAGCAGGTTCAGTGGTACAGTGTAATTCAGGGTAAGTACATAGAAGCTGTGTGTTCTGGCTGGACTGAGTTAAAACAGGGGGGGCTTCAAAAGAGTAACACTTACAAACATCAAATAAATATAGAACAATAAGTGTGTACATTGTTTAAAACTGAAAAGACCTTCTGTTTCCTGAATCACATTCATTATTTTAATGAAGATATGTTATGTATTTAAATTGGAAAGCTTGATATGTTCAATTTGATTAAAGATAACATTGATTTTACTGTGTTCACATCTGTTTAATCAGTTTATGTGTGTTTATCAACTGGCTTGAAGTGTTGTTTTGTAAAGGTTATAATAAAAAGATTCATTATTAGAATCCAAGTCAGCACACACACATATGTAAAGTATCAGTGAGTAACAGTTCTGTGGGCTCTATTATCAGAAATAGAATCTAATATACTATAAAACTCTGCTTTGCTGATCAACTGTAACTACAAGTCATTGTGTTTTTGTTTACTTAAAATCGTCTTCCACCACATAGAGGTGCCATGTTTCTTTTTTTTTGAATCACATTTCAGTACAACAGAACTTCAGATAACATTTTAAATTACCCCTATTATGTGATTCATCATTTGTCTTTCTTTTTTTAACAAATACAAAGCTGAATAATAATAATAATAACAGTAAAAAAAGGATATAGTAAAACATCCAAATCTCAAATAAAATAAAATAAAACTTGGGGTACAGTTACGAATAAAGTATGCATGCTAGAAGAAAAAAAGGGTACAGTACAGACTTATACTTACAGTAAATAAATCAAAAGTATATTTAATTTATTTAAACAAAAGAAGGGTATTTCAGGGAGATATACCATTTCCACTTCTTCCAAATTCTTTCAAATCTATCATTCTGAAGCCTAATAGAAAAAGATACTCTTTCCATCACAAAGATTTCGTAGATAATATCATACCAGTTCTCGATGGAGGGTGTTTTAGGCTCAAGCCATTTCTTTGTGATTTTTTTCCTTGCAGCTACACTAAGTATTCCAAATAGGTACTTTGTTTGAGTGCTTACCGACGTTGACTGTAGCCCAAAATAAAGTTCTTTCCAATTAAAAGTCATGTCTGGCCCAAGTATGGTAACTAGCTCTGTATTAATCCCATTCCAAAAGGTCTTTATCTTTGGACAGGCCCAAAACAAATGATAATGATTGGCTTCCTGGGTGCCACAGGACCTCCAACAACTAGATGAGCCTGAATGATGAGACGACTGAATAGGTGTAATGAAATATCTGCTGAGGCTCCTCCATCCAAACACTCTCCATGATAATGAACTTGTTATCTTCCATTGAAACTCACAGTATTTTGTCCAGACTTCATCTGGAATGCCACTGTTGGATTCTTTTTCCCATTTGTGTTTTATATGAGCAGTGTTAGTTATATTCTTTACTATAGACTTTACTAGAAATAACAGGAAAATAACACTTTTACAATTAAGTGAGTCACTTAAAGTGGGGTCTTAAGGGGGCAACCCAGTGAGAGGGCAGCCTAGCTCAACCTTATGGAGTCCAGTAGTCCAGTACATACAATCTGACAGTGCTGAATTCTAAAGAACAGGAAATACTCTGTGTTAAAGTAAAACACTGCAGCAGGTTCAGTAGTACAGTGTAATTCAGGGTAAGTACATAGAAGCTGTGTGTTCTGGCTGGACTGAGTTAAAACAGGGGGGCTTCAAAAGAGTAACATTTACAAACAACAAATAAATATAGAACAATAAGTGTGTACATTGTTTAAAACTGAAAAGACCTTCTGTTTCCTGAATCACATTCATTATTTTAATGAAGATATGTTATGTATTTAAATTGGAAAGCTTGATATGTTCAATATGATTAAAGATAATATTGATTTTACTGTGTTCACATCTGTTTAATCAGTTTATGTGTGTTTATCAACTGGCTTGAAGTGTTGTTTTGTGAAGGTTATAATAAAAAGATTCATTATTAGCATCCAAGTCAGCACACACACGTATGTAAAGTATCAGTGTGTAACAGTTCTGTGGGCTCTATTATCAGAAATAGAATCTAATATACTATAAAACTCTGCTTTGCTGATCAACTGTAACTACAAGTCATTGTGTTTTTGTTTACTTAAAATCGTCTTCCACCACATAGAGGTGCCATGTTTCTTTTTTTTTTTTTTTGAATCACATTTCAGTGCAACAGAATTTCAGATAACATTTTAAATTACCCCTATTATGTGATTCATCATTTGTCTTCCTTTTTTTAACAAATACAAAACTGAATAATAATAATAATAATAATAACAGTAAAAAAAGGATATAGTAAAACATCCAAATCTCAAATAAAATAAAATAAAACTTGGGGTACAGTTACGAATAAAGTATGCATGCTAGAAGAAAAAAAGGGTACAGTACAGACTTATACTTACAGTAAATAAATCAAAAGTATATTTAATTTATTTAAACAAAAGAAGGGTATTTCAGGGAGATATACCATTTCCACTTCTTCCAAATTCTTTCAAATCTATCATTCTGAAGCCTAATAGAAAAAGATACTCTTTCCATCACAAAGATTTCGTAGATAATATCATACCAGTTCTCGATGGAGGGTGTTTTAGGCTTAAGCCATTTCTTTGTGATTGCTTTCCTTGCAGCTACACTAAGTATTCCAAATAGGTACTTTGTTTGAGTGCTTACCGACGTTGACTGTAGCCCAAAATAAAGTTCTTTCCAATTAAAAGTCATGTCTGGCCCAAGTATGGTAACTAGCTCTGTATTAATTCCATTCCAAAAGGTCTTTATCTTTGGACAGGCCCAAAACAAATGATAATGATTGGCTTCCTGGGTGCCACAGGACCTCCAACAACTAGATGAGCCTGAATGATGAGACGACTGAATAGGTGTAATGAAATATCTGCTGAGGCTCCTCCATCCAAACACTCTCCATGATAATGAACTTGTTATCTTCCATTGAAACTCACAGTATTTTGTCCAGACTTCATCTGGAATGCCACTGTTGGATTCTTTTTCCCATTTGTGTTTTATATGAGCAGTGTTAGTTATTTTCTTTACTATAGACTTTACTAGAAATAACAGGAAAATAACACTTTTACAATTAAGTGAGTCACTTAAAGTGGGGTGTTAAGGGGGCAACCCAGTGAGAGGGCAGGCTAGCTCAACCTTATGGAGTCCAGTAGTCCAGTACATACAATCTGACAGTGCTGAATTCTAAAGAACAGGAAATACTCTGTGTTAAAGTAAAACACTGCAGCAGGTTCAGTAGTACAGTGTAATTCAGGGTAAGTACATAGAAGCTGTGTGTTCTGGCTGGACTGAGTTAAAACAGGGGGGCTTCAAAAGAGTAACACTTACAAACAACAAATAAATATAGAACAATAAGTGTGTACATTGTTTAAAACTGAAAAGACCTTCTGTTTCCTGAATCACATTCATTATTTTAATGAAGATATGTTATGTATTTAAATTGGAAAGCTTGATATGTTCAATATGATTAAAGATAATATTGATTTTACTGTGTTCACATCTGTTTAATCAGTTTATGTGTGTTTATCAACTGGCTTGAAGTGTTGTTTTGTAAAGGTTATAATAAAAAGATTCATTATTAGAATCCAAGTCAGCACACACACATATGTAAAGTATCAGTGAGTAACAGTTCTGTGGGCTCTATTATCAGAAATAGAATCTAATATACTATAAAACTCTGCTTTGCTGATCAACTGTAACTACAAGTCATTGTGTTTTTGTTTACTTAAAATCGTCTTCCACCACATAGAGGTGCCATGTTTCTTTTTTTTTAAATCACATTTCAGTGCAACAGAATTTCAGATAACATTTTAAATTACCCCTATTATGTGATTCATCATTTGTCTTTCTTTTTTTAACAAATACAAAACTGACTGATAATAATAATAATAACAGTAAAAAAAGGATATAGTAAAACATCCAAATCTCAAATAAAATAATATAAAACTTGGGGTACAGTTACGAATAAAGTATGCATGCTAGAAAAAAAAGGGTACAGTACAGACTTATACTTACAGTAAATAAATCAAAAGTATATTTAATTTATTTAAACAAAAGAAGGGTATTTCAGGGAGATATACCATTTCCACTTCTTCCAAATTCTTTCAAATCTATCATTCTGAAGCCTAATAGAAAAAGATACTCTTTCCATCACAAAGATTTCGTAGATAATATCATACCAGTTCTCGATGGAGGGTGTTTTAGGCTCAAGCCATTTCTTTGTGAATGCTTTCCTTGCAGCTACACTAAGTATTCCAAATAGGTACTTTGTTTGAGTGCTTACCGACGTTGACTGTAGCCCAAAATAAAGTTCTTTCCAATTAAAAGTCATGTCTGGCCCAAGTATGGTAACTAGCTCTGTATTAATCCCATTCCAAAAGGTCTTTATCTTTGGACAGGCCCAAAACAAATGATAATGATTGGCTTCCTGGGTGCCACAGGACCTCCAACAACTAGATGAGCCTGAATGATGAGACGACTGAATAGGTGTAATGAAATATCTGCTGAGGCTCTTCCATCCAAACACTCTCCATGATAATGAACTTGTTATCTTCCATTGAAACTCACAGTATTTTGTCCAGACTTCATCTGGAATGCCACTGTTGGATTCTTTTTCCCATTTGTGTTTTATATGAGCAGTGTTAGTTATTTTCTTTACTATAGACTTTACTAGAAATAACAGGAAAATAACACTTTTACAATTAAGTGAGTCACTTAAAGTGGGGTGTTAAGGGGGCAACCCAGTGAGAGGGCAGGCTAGCTCAACCTTATGGAGTCCAGTAGTCCAGTACATACAATCTGACAGTGCTGAATTCTAAAGAACAGGAAATACTCTGTGTTAAAGTAAAACACTGCAGCAGGTTCAGTAGTACAGTGTAATTCAGGGTAAGTACATAGAAGCTGTGTGTTCTGGCTGGACTGAGTTAAAACAGGGGGGCTTCAAAAGAGTAACACTTACAAACAACAAATAAATATAGAACAATAAGTGTGTACATTGTTTAAAACTGAAAAGACCTTCTGTTTCCTGAATCACATTCATTATTTTAATGAAGATATGTTATGTATTTAAATTGGAAAGCTTGATATGTTCAATATGATTAAAGATAATATTGATTTTACTGTGTTCACATCTGTTTAATCAGTTTATGTGTGTTTATCAACTGGCTTGAAGTGTTGTTTTGTAAAGGTTATAATAAAAAGATTCATTATTAGAATCCAAGTCAGCACACACACATATGTAAAGTATCAGTGAGTAACAGTTCTGTGGGCTCTATTATCAGAAATAGAATCTAATATACTATAAAACTCTGCTTTGCTGATCAACTGTAACTACAAGTCATTGTGTTTTTGTTTACTTAAAATCGTCTTCCACCACATAGAGGTGCCATGTTTCTTTTTTTTTTAATCACATTTCAGTACAACAGAATTTCAGATAACATTTTAAATTACCCCTATTATGTGATTCATCATTTGTCTTTCTTTTTTTAACAAATACAAAACTGAATAATAATAATAATAACAGTAAAAAAAGGATATAGTAAAACATCCAAATCTCAAATAAAAAAAAATAAAACTTGGGGTACAGTTACGAATAAAGTATGCATGTTAGAAGAAAAAAAGGGTACAGTACAGACTTATACTTACAGTAAATAAATCAAAAGTATATTTAATTTATTTAAACAAAAGAAGGGTATTTCAGGGAGATATACCATTTCCACTTCTTCCAAATTCTTTCAAATCTATCATTCTGAAGCCTAATAGAAAAAGATACTCTTTCCATCACAAAGATTTCGTAGATAATATCATACCAGTTCTGGATGGAGGGTGTCTTAGGCTTAAGCCATTTCTTTGTGATTGCTTTCCTTGCAGCTACACTAAGTATTCCAAATAGGTACTTTGTTTGAGTGCTTACCGACGTTGACTGTAGCCCAAAATAAAGTTCTTTCCAATTAAAAGTCATGTCTGGCCCAAGTATGGTAACTAGCTCTGTATTAATCCCATTCCAAAAGGTCTTTATCTTTGGACAGGCCCAAAACAAATGATAATGATTGGCTTCCTGGGTGCCACAGGACCTCCAACAACTAGATGAGCCTGAATGATGAGACGACTGAATAGGTGTAATGAAATATCTGCTGAGGCTCCTCCATCCAAACACTCTCCATGATAATGAACTTGTTATCTTCCATTGAAACTCACAGTATTTTGTCCAGACTTCATCTGGAATGCCACTGTTGGATTCTTTTTCCCATTTGTGTTTTATATGAGCAGTGTTAGTTATTTTCTTTACTATAGACTTTACTAGAAATAACAGGAAAATAACACTTTTACAATTAAGTGAGTCACTTAAAGTGGGGTGTTAAGGGGGCAACCCAGTGAGAGGGCAGGCTAGCTCAACCTTATGGAGTCCAGTAGTCCAGTACATACAATCTGACAGTGCTGAATTCTAAAGAACAGGAAATACTCTGTGTTAAAGTAAAACACTGCAGCAGGTTCAGTAGTACAGTGTAATTCAGGGTAAGTACATAGAAGCTGTGTGTTCTGGCTGGACTGAGTTAAAGCAGGGGGGCTTCAAAAGAGTAACACTTACAAACAACAAATAAATATAGAACAATAAGTGTGTACATTGTTTAAAACTGAAAAGACCTTCTGTTTCCTGAATCACATTCATTATTTTAATGAAGATATGTTATGTATTTAAATTGGAAAGCTTGATATGTTCAATATGATTAAAGATAATATTGATTTTACTGTGTTCACATCTGTTTAATCAGTTTATGTGTGTTTATCAACTGGCTTGAAGTGTTGTTTTGTAAAGGTTATAATAAAAAGATTCATTATTAGAATCCAAGTCAGCACACACACATATGTAAAGTATCAGTGAGTAACAGTTCTGTGGGCTCTATTATCAGAAATAGAATCTAATATACTATAAAACTCTGCTTTGCTGATCAACTGTAACTACAAGTCATTGTGTTTTTGTTTACTTAAAATCGTCTTCCACCACATAGAGGTGCCATGTTTCTTTTTTTTTTTTGAATCACATTTCAGTGAAACAGAATTTCAGATAACATTTTAAATTACCCCTATTATGTGATTCATCATTTGTCTTTCTTTTTTTAACAAATACAAAACTGAATAATAATAATAATAATAACAGTAAAAAAAAGGATATAGTAAAACATCCAAATCTCAAATAAAATCAAATAAAACTTGGGGTACAGTTACGAATAAAGTATGTAAAGTATGTATAAAGTAAAATAAATCAAAAGTATATTTAATTTATTTAAACAAAAGAAGGGTATTTCAGGGAGATATACCATTTCCACTTCTTCCAAATTCTTTCAAATCTATCATTCTGAAGCCTAATAGAAAAAGATACTCTTTCCATCACAAAGATTTCGTAGATAATATCATACCAGTTCTCGATGGAGGGTGTTTTAGGCTTAAGCCATTTCTTTGTGATTGCTTTCCTTGCAGCTACACTAAGTATTCCAAATAGGTACTTTGTTTGAGTGCTTACCGACGTTGACTGTAGCCCAAAATAAAGTTCTTTCCAATTAAAAGTCATGTCTGGCCCAAGTATGGTAACTAGCTCTGTATTAATCCCATTCCAAAAGGTCTTTATCTTTGGACAGGCCCAAAACAAATGATAATGATTGGCTTCCTAGGTGCCACAGGACCTCCAACAACTAGATGAGCCTGAATGATGAGACGACTGAATAGGTGTAATGAAATATTTGCTATATTATATGAAATAGAGGCTCTTCCATCCAAACACTCTCCATGATAATGAATTTGTTATCTTCCATTGAAACTCACAGTATTTTGTCCAGACTTCATCTGGAATGCCACTGTTGGATTCTTTTTCCCATTTGTGTTTTATATGAGCAGTGTTAGTTATTTTCACCTCCTGGAGACCCTCGTATATTCGTGAAATCACCTAATGCCCCAGATTTGCCTTGTATTCTCTAATAAAAATCTGTGTGAAATCGTTTGTAAATGCTTTTTGGACCTCTCTCAAATTACTATTTATATAGTGCCGTACCTGAAGAAACCTATAGAATTCGCTGTAATTTAACCCATGTAGAGTTTTTAACCTCTGGAAGCTATTCAGTGTGCAATAAGAAGTTAGGCCCCGTTTAGCCCATCCCTTATAGGTTGCATCCTGCCGATTTGGAATAAAGTCTAGATCATAAGAGCACCATCTGAGAATCATTACTTGTTCAAGGAAGCCCCCCTTGTTAATAACATTTAGCCATATTCTCAAATTGACATTAATCAGTTTATTACTTATCTCCACTAACTTCCTAACTTGTCTTTTATCTCCCAAATGTGATTGAATTGGAATTGGAATCCAGATATTCTTTCCTCAATTTCTTCCCAACTTGCTTGGTAATCCGGTGTACACCAATAAAATATGTATCTCAACTGGGCCGATATGAAATAATCTTTAAAGCATGGTAGGGCAACCCCTCCTTTATCTTTAGCCAATTGAAGAGCTTGGAATTTTATTCTTGGTTTTCTCCCTTGACAAATATACCATGAAATTAATTTATCCCATTCTGTCATTTATTTCAATTGGAAGAGTTTGAAATAGATATAATAACCTAGGCAGAACATTCATTTTAATTGACTCAATTCGTGACTCAAAACTTAACAATTAAGTTCCATCTTTTTATATCTTCTTGTAATTTCTGGCTTAGATAATCAAAATTTAAGGTGTATAATTTTGTGAAATCTTTTGAGATATTTACTCCTAAGTACTTCATATAGTCTAAATTCCATTTCAATTGGATCTTAGAACTTACAATCTGGCTAGGCTTGTACCTATAACTAAGTATTTTAATTTTTGGAATATTCAATTTATAACCCGAAATGGAACCAAAAGCATCTAATGTATCCAACAGGTATGGAACTGAACTTTCTGGATTTAACAAATAAATTAAAATGTCATCTGTGAATAAGGAAATTTTATGTTCTTGACCAAACATTTTTATACCTGTAATGTTTTGATCTTGAATAATACTCAATAAATTTCTTCAATAAATAGTGTAAACAATGTTGGACTAATTGGACAACCTTGTCTGGTACCTCTTTCCAAACAAAAAAAATTTGATGTGCTTCCATTTATTTTCAGTTTCGCCCTTGGTTCCTTGTACAGTGCTTGTATTGTGTTAATAAAGGTCTGATGAAATCCAACTGTTCGCAATACTTCGTATAAAAACTCCCAATTGACACGTATGCTCAATTATATGTAGTGTGCGTCGAATATTGTCTTGTGTCTGCCTTTGTAGAATAAAACCTGTCTGATCTAGGCTGATTATTTGGGGTAGAATATTTTCAGTCCTTTTTGCTAAGATGTAAGTGAAAATTTTGTAATCTTGATTCAGTACGCTTATAGGCCGATAGTTTCCACATTCCAGTTTATCTTTCCCTTCTTTTGGTATCAGAGAGATCACTGCTTCTCTCCAAGATGGAGGAGCTATACCAGTCTTAAGCACATAGTTAAATACATCCTTCATTACTGGGATCAATGGACCTTTCATTTCCTTGTACCATTCTGAGGGAAACCCATCAGGTCCCGGTGCCTTATTCGGTTTTAAATGTGATATTGCTTTTGGAATTTCTTCTTCAGTTATTTCACTAATAAGAGCCTCATTTTGTTTGTCCCCCACTTTAGACAATCGAATCGTGTCAAAAAAGGCTTTTAGTTTTGTTTTGTCTATTTTAGGTTGAGTGTATAAATTTTTGTAAATGGTTTCAAACACTTTTTGTATGTCATTTAGCTTACAATGTATAGGGTTTGTTAAGGGGTCCTTCATTTTATAAATTTTCTGCTTGTTGTTTTTTTAACCTGTAGGCAAGCAATTTGGCTGAGATATATATATATATATATATATATATATATATATATATATATATATATATATATATTAAATAATAGTACTCAGTAGTGATTTGGAAATGGTAATGCGAATTCATCCATGCAAAATTGATATTTTCACTACAGTCACAGTTAAATTACACAGTCACAGTTAAATGAAACTCTGAACTGGAAACTTCCACCCTGGAAACCTACTCTTTAATTGTAGAGAGCTCTGCTGATCTATCCTGAAAGACCCCCGATCTGATGTTTTTTAGGATTTTAGTTATAGTTATATTATTAATTAGTCATGTGACCACTCATATCTTACCGTCCACCCTGGAAACCTGCTCTTTACTTGGATTTTGCAGAGGCAGGGCTAGCGAGGAGGGAGGCTGTGGGGTCAGAGAGGGTTTGGTGGGTCTGGCAGTGGAGGAATGTCCTGTATGTGAGGAGATTTACAATCATTAATATTTTCTTTTGGTTTATTTTCTGAAACACCAAACACAGTGATTTCAGCACTGACTCGTACTTCACATCAAATGCTACGTTTAAACCCTTCAGAGTAAAACAAGACCAGATCATGTGGATCAAGTGTTCTATCCAATAAGACATCAGTCAGATCTACGTTGAGGTTCATCTTACACAGTTTAGTTTTACTGTAATAGTTCAGTGAAGAACTTTAAACTGTATTTAAAACATTGTACCAGACTGTCCTCAGATATTTCGTTACCTAGTTCCTCTACCCAGACTCTTCTCATCTCGTCTACTAACGCATTCTTAAGAGACATGATTGTATTTAAAAAGTTTGAAATGTGACCTTATCCTGCACAGGGGTCTGAACATATTATATATATATAATATATTCTGAATGTAGTGACAGAGATAACTGGAAATAAGTCACTGTGGTAAGTTCTGAGAGAGCATTGAAGCTAGTAAACATGTCATCAATGTAAAGATATGTAAAGTAGTATAGCTGCTGGGAAAGATGGATATCAAATGTAGAAGTCAATGTAGAAAAGTGTCAGAGTTGGAAGTCTAGTCTAAATCTTGACTGTATTTTAAGAGTTAAAGATATAATTGAGGATGTGGAACGCCGTGATGGGTAAAAAAACAATACTGTGGTATTAAGAGCAGCAAGCGAAAATGATTTACAGGAATTTACTTCAATTTTACACCAATCAGTCTCTGAAACTGAAACCAATAAACATTGTTTTGTAAACTAGCAGAGCAGCAGTAGGTCATGACATTAGGAGTGCTAGTTCTTCTAGCAACTCAGGGCTTCCACAAACTCCTGATGTACTGTAGGATGCTTATCTCTCTACAGAAATTATGAAATCAGCTGATCTATGGATTAAAACAAAGACTTTGGTGGAATATATTTTATATAAGAGTGTCCCATAGAGTGGATGGCGAGACCTCAATGAAGCCTCTCTAACTGAATTAATTCTACACTAATAAAACTGAAAGGAGCTTCCTGAAGGCTTTACTTCCCTGGAGAACAACAGACTCCACTTCCGGTAGCTCAGTAAGCTGAGCATCTTTTCAGCTGTCCAGTCTCCTCAGAACCAAAGAGGACGAGACCCCAGAACAGTCACATTTCCCAACGTCTGAAGAGTCGTGTTTACACATGGTACTGACCTCTAAGACGTCTGTAGGTCCACACAGTGCTCGTCAGTCATTTCCTGGCTCCTGAAATCGTCCAGTACTTTGTTGTCCTGATTCTCAGCACCCTCACCGCCTGCTTCATGATCATCCATGGTAAAGTTCCTGAGAAGGAGCAGAGAGAAGATGGAAAACCACAACACAAACACACCCATTAGCACCACCCTGTGCCCAGCAAGGCAAGCAACAGCAAACCACAAACCCCCCACTTCTCCTACGGCCCCTATCGTCCCCTATAGGCGGCGAAAAGGAATCTGCACAGTAACTACTGAACCATCAGTAGAGTAACAAAGTTCTTCAGTCCACTTCTAAAGAACACCTGCTACACATCAGCCACCTTCTAATAAAACTCTTCTTATAAATTCTATATTAATAACGCATTTAACAGCATTAACAAAGTCGTACGACTTACATACTGTAAAGGTCCAAGTGTATGTTTATAACACATGCATAACGTTTTATAGAGGATATGACTTTATAGAGTCAGCTCCGTAACACTTTATAACAGCTCTACCTGAGAACCCAGTACACACTAAGGTTCTACAGTTGTGTACGTTGTTCTGTTGAGTTGTGTAATAAGCAGATAGACGTGTGTATGAAGATAATTTGTAGAAGTTGTGTTTATTTAATTACTGACAGAGATTAACAGAGATTAACCGATCAGAGTTTTTGAGGCCGATTCTGATCACCAATCACCTTTCAGCACGATCAGCCGATAGCCAATACCGATCGAGGGCGCGTCCAGCTGTACCTGTTAAAGAGCCTTAACTGGTGGAAGGAAAACCTTCTGCTTCTCTCAGATACTCTGGAGACCTGCTCCACAGTGTGAACTCCAGCTCTCTAAACGAGTCTGAGTGGAGGTCTGTCCTGTCCTTTTAACTCCCACACCATGTACTGAGACCCAAGTACTTCAGTACTGCAGCAGAGTACAGTACTAATCATACTCCTAACAACTGACATCATCTTAAACCTAGTAACACACACTTCAGAGCTCAGACCTCAGACCAGTCTCTGATCAGCAGATACAGCCAAAGAGAGAAGTTCTACAGTCAGCTTCATAAGAAATACTAACAGAAGTGTTTGTAGCAGCTACTTCTGGACCACCTGTATGTTTGTACATCACTGACACGCCTAAACCACACCATCACAACTTCTCAACATCTCACCTGCTCACATAAGGAACACCATCACTAGTGCTCCACGTTCTACAGGTGCTCCACGTTCTAATAGTGCTCCATGTTCTACTAGTGCTCCACGTTCTATTAGTCCTCCACGTTCTACTAGTGCTCTACGTTCTACTAGTGCTCCACGTCCTACTAGTGCTCCATGTTCCACTAGTGCTCCACGTTCTACTAGTGCTCCACGTCCTACTAGTGCTTCACGTCCTACTAGTGCTCCACGTTCTACTAGTCCACCACGTTCTACTAGTGCTCTACGTTCTACTAGTGCTCCACGTCCTACTAGTGCTCCATGTTCTACTAGTGCTCCACGTTCTATTAGTCCTCCACGTTCTACTAGTGCTCTACGTTCTACTAGTGCTCTACGTTCTACTAGTGCTCCACGTCCTACTAGTGCTCCACGTTCCACTAGTGCTCCACGTTCCACTAGTGCTCCACGTTCCACTAGTGCTCCACGTTCTACTACTGCTTCACGTCCTACTAGTGCTCCACATTCTACTAGTGCTCCACGTCCTACTAGTGCTCCACGTTCTACTAGTGCTCCACGTTCTACTAGTGCTCCGCGTTCTACTATTGCTTCACGTCCTACTAGTGCTCCACGTTCTACCACCCAGTTTGTCTCCTCCTCAACTTCAGCAGACAGGCTCTATCACCAGGTCACTCCCCTTCAGCACTCTGGGTGGGTAAAAAAGAACAGACAGAACAGACTTCAGATCAGCTGAAACGTTTACCAGTTTACAAATCATCTCTCCTGCTCATTTCACTGGTCCCTCATTGATTAACTGGTCCTGCAATCTTAAACTGCTCCCACCGTTTTTAACTGGTCCCGCCATGTTTAACTGATCCCACCATGTTTAACTGGTGTCACTATGATTAACTGGAGTCACTATGATTAACTGGTGTCACTATGTTTAACTGGTGTCACTATGATTAACTGGTGTCACTATGTTTAACTGGTGTCACTATGTTTAACTGGTGTCACTATGATTAACTGGAGTCACTATGATTAACTGGTGTCACTATGTTTAACTGGAGTCACTGTGATTAACTGGTGTCACTATGATTAACTGGTGTCACTATGATTAACTGGAGTCACTATGATTAACTGGTGTCACTATGATTAACTGGTGTCACTGTGTTTAACTGGTTCCTGCGTGTATAACTGGTTGTGTGGTGGTATATTGTGTACTTTGTGTATAAACGATGTGTAAACTGTATATTACTCTTCTTAACAATCTGAAAACCACTTGAACGTTTAGTAAAACACTAGAAACTGTCAAACCCACATCACTCACCTGATAAACCTGACTCTGATCAAGACTTTATCATGTGAGACTAAAACTCTGTAAAGCCATCACTCTTAGAAAGACGGTTCTCCACAGTTCTAATCCAGTATCTAGTACTTCAGCTGTATCTCCAAAGCTGGAATCACCATGTGGTGCTGAATGAAGGTCACTGAACAACATACAGCCTGAAACTCTCTGAACTGACCAATCAGGACTAACTGATAGATCAGCTTAATCTCAACACAGGACTAACTGATAGACCAGTTTAATCTGAACACAGAGTGAACCAACCCACAGTGTTAGAACCGACAACCGACCACTGAACACTAGAACCTGTACAGTAACACTGTTACAGTACCCAGATACCTCTGTTTAACCCAGTCACACCGTTAGAACCAACCACTGAACACTAGAACCTGTACAGTCACACTGTTACAGTACCCAGATACCTCTGTTTAACCCAGTCACACCGTTAGAACCAACCACTGAACACTAGAACCTGTACAGTCACACTGTTACAGTACCCAGATACCTCTGTTTAACCCAGTCACACCGTTAGAACCAACCACTGAACACTAGAACCTGTACAGTCACACTGTTACAGTACCCAGATACCTCTGTTTAACCCAGTCAAACCGTTAGAACCAACCACTGAACACTAGAACCTGTACAGTAATACTGTTACAGTACCCAGATACCACTGTTTAAACCAGTCACACCGTTAGAACCAACCACTGAACACTAGAACTTGTACAGTAACACTGTTACAGTACCCAGATACCACTGTTTAACCCAGTCACACAGTTAGAACCAACCACTGAACACTAGAACCTGTACAGTAACACTGTTACAGTACCCAGATACCACTGTTTAACCCAGTCACACTGTTAGAACCGACCACTGAACACTAGAACTTGTACAGTAACACTGTTACAGTTCCCAGATACCACTGTTTAAACCAGTCACACCGTTAGAACCAACCACTGAACACTAGAACTTGTACAGTAACACTGTTACAGTACCCAGATACCACTGTTTAACCCAGTCACACCGTTAGAACCAACCACTGAACACTAGAACTTGTACAGTAACACTGTTACAGTACCCAGATACCTCTGTTTAACCCAGTCACACCGTTAGAACCGACCACTGAACACTAGAACTTGTACAGTAACACTGTTACAGTACCCAGATAAATTTAGTTTAATAATAACTACGAATTAGCAATTATTTACACCATCAAACAGTAATCAATCATTATTTTAATATGAATTCAGTTTAATAACCACTACTGATCAGCAATGATTCCAATAAACAAACAGTAATCAATTATTCTTTTAATATTAATTCAGTTTAATAAGAACTACTGATCAATAATGATTTACAGCATCAAACAGTAATCAATTATTATTTTAATATTAATTCAGTTTAATAAGAACTACTGATCAGTAATGATTTACAGCATCAAACAGTAATCAATTATTATTTTAATATTAATTCAGTTTAATAAGAACTACTGATCAGTAATGATTTACAGCATCAAACAGTAATCAATTATTAATTTAATATTAATTCAGTTTAATAATCACTACTGATCAGTAATGATTTACAGCATCAAACAGTAATTAATTATTATTTTAATATTAATTCAGTTTAATAAGAACTACTGATCAGTAGTGACTTACAGCATCAAACAATGATTAATGATTCTTTTAATGATAATTCAGTTCAGTGATTACTATTGATCATTATTGATTACTATTTATTAATAATCTTTGACACTATATGCTTTCAGTGGTGTACAGAGTCCACAGCAGTGGTCAGAAGACCAACACGTGGAGGACACAGAGCTCATTCTTCAGGACCACCTCAGTGAAAGGATCACAACTTCTCAACAAACACAGGAAAAGATGGACCCCAGTCCACCAGTAGCACATTAACTACATACCAGAACAGCAGCTCAACTCTTCTGTGAGGAGTTTATGTGGCGGAGCTGAAAATAACCTCCGTATTTATTCTGAAAAATAAAAAATATACTATTCAATACGTGTTTCAGTAACTCTTATCTTTTATAACAGCTATATTTTCTTCATTATTTTCCTGTCTTTGTTTTTTTTTTACTTCCTGTGTTTTAGTTTCACACTTTTTTTTGCTTGCCGCTAGTGGTGTGTGTTACTGCAAATTATTTAGCGATCTGATACCAAGTAATTACAGGGAAAGTATCACCGATACCGATACCAATACCAATACCGATACCAATACTGATACCAATACCAATACCGATACCAATACTGATACCAATACCGATACCAATACCAATACCGATACCAATACTGATACCAATACTGATACCAATACCAATACCGATACCAATACTGATACCAATACCGATACCAATACTGATACCGATACCAATACTGATACCAATACTGATACCAATACCAATACCGATACCAATACTGATACCGATACCAATACTGATACCGATACCAATACTGATACCAATACTGATACCAATACCAATATCAATACTGATACCGATACCAATGGGGAATTACCTACGTAAAATAAAGTCTATTTATACCTACATGTAGCAGACATGAGCTATTAGTTATAATAACAACTGTATTATTATTATTATTATTATTATTATTATTATTATTAATAATAATAGCCATATTTTATACTGAAAAAAGAATAATAGAAATCGTATATATTAATAATTAACATTATTACGGTTGTTGGCGCTAGGCTGCTGAGCCAATGGGAAAACGCTAACCTCCTGTTGCTAAGCAGCGCTCGCAGCTCCGCGACGTCACGTTGGTTTACAAACTCTGAAGGAGAGGACAGCGTCTCTTTCACAGTTAACACAAAATTAATAATATTCACCAGAAACACGAGGTAATGATACTTTAACTCTATATGATCTACCTGGACACTCTGACACTCTCTCTGAGGGGTTTCTCTCCTCCTCCCTTCTTTTCTTCTGGAGCTCGGAGTTCTTTTTCTCCTGCTGTTTTATGTGTTTATATTTATTTGTGTTTTTATATCTGAAATATCTGAAATATGAGAAATATGTGAAATATCACAACAGCTCCACACAGGACTCTGTTTATTCTCTATTGAGTCTCCAGACTGACTGACTGAGCAGTGTGCCGCTGTGCTTACGCATCACACACTTACCCAGGCGGAAGAAAAAGTAGTTCCACCGACCGCGTATCATTTAGACAAGATCTCAGTAGTTTAGTGACTTTCCCCTGTGTTCCTGTTAATCATATACATTACCTCAAAGACTAAAGTATCAAAAGTATCGATATTTTGATTTGAGAATCGATTTTAGAGCATAAAGATCTGGTATCTGAGGTATCTATATTTCAGTATCGATCCGCACATCACTACTGGCCGCTTTCCTTACCCCTCATTTCACGAGCGCTCCGTCGGAGGTAGGTCACGGAAACAAACGCTCCGAACAATTCTCAGTAAAAGGTGATAAACAGACTTTAAACCAGCCTGTAAACAACACGTACCCTGCTCTAAACAGTAACCGAGTCTAAACAGGGCGTTATTTTCAGACTGTGAAGAGTTTAAAACGATTATTATCTGAGTAATATCTTATTTTCTCCTGCTGCCCACGCTATGCTAGCGGGTTGCGTTGCTATCTCCGCGTGCCCCAGCTAGCTAGAAATGCACGTGATGTGAACAGTTTATTCTGTTTATCTCTTGTAGAGAGAAAGTAACCTCAGCGGCTGAAACATATAGTACTGAAAGCTGTTGTCTGTGAGCAGGCCTGCACGCGCTGAGACTGAGGGTCTCGTGTGTGGTGTTGGGACGTGGGGAGTTTTAGCACGTGCACAGTCCGTGCTCATTAGCTAGCTCGCTGAAGTTAGGCTGAGGGTGGATTTTGGAGTTTCGCCGCTGCAGCTCACAAACAAACAAACCAGACGAAACCAGATCCTTCTAGAACCTACTGCTAAATACAATCACCTGTAGTTTATTACACACTACAGTCTTTACCTGGTATGATGTTCTTTAAACCAAAACCTTCTAGAACCTACTGCTAAATACAATCACCTGTAGTTTATTACACACTACAGTCTTTACCTGGTATGATGTTCTTTAAACCAGAACCTTCTAGAACCTACTGCTAAATACAATCACCTGTAGTTTATTACACACTACAGTCTTTACCTGGTATGATGTTCTTTAAACCAGAACCTTCTAGAACCTACTGCTAAATACAATCACCTGTAGTTTATTACACACTACAGTCTTTACCTGGTATGATGTTCTTTAAATGAGTTTAGACTAAACCAGAACCTTCTAGAACCTACTGCTAAATACAATCACCTGTAGTTTATTACACACTACAGTCTTTACCTGGTATGATGTTCTTTAAATGAGTTTAGTTACTTATTAAATGTAATATACTAATAATGTGGGACTTCAACATGATGTATAGACTACAAATGGTGTGTATCATACTTCAATGTTTAATCTCTGAAGGTGTGACTTATTGGAATTATAATGATTTTTTAAAGGTAATCAATTCCTACTGTAAGACAACCATAGAGATCTATGACTACTTACAGAGACACATCCCACTAACATACTATAACACTGTGTTTGGTAGAATAAGCTTTGGTTGAATTCTAGTTATTATTTGTAATTAAACACCACTACAGTAGAACATTCAAATGATGTACAGATCTATAATCACTAGTTAATATTTATAATTAAACATCACTACAGTAGAACACCCAAATGATGTACAGATCTATAATCACTAGTTAATATTTATAATTAAACACCACTACAGTAGAACATTCAAATGATGTACAGATCTATAATCACTAGTTAATATTTATAATTAAACACCACTACAGTAGAACATTCAAATGATGTACAGATCTATAATCACTAGTTAATATTTATAATTAAACACCACTACAGTAGAACACCCAAATGACGTACAGATCTATAATCACTAGTTAATATTTATAATTAAACACCACTACAGTAGAACATTCAAATGATGTACAGATCTATAATCACTAGTTAATGTTTATAATTAAACACCACTACAGTAGAACACCCAAATGATGTACAGATCTATAATCACTAGTTAATATTTATAATTAAACACCACTACAGTAGAACATCCAAATGACGTACAGATCTATAATCACTAGTTAATATTTATAATTAAACACCACTACAGTAGAACACCCAAATGACGTACAGATCTATAATCACTAGTTAATATTTATAATTAAACACCACTACAGTAGAACATTCAAATGATGTACAGATCTATAATCACTAGTTAATGTTTATAATTAAACACCACTACAGTAGAACACCCAAATGATGTACAGATCTATAATCACTAGTTAATATTTATAATTAAACACCACTACAGTAGAACACCCAAATGATGTACAGATCTATAATCACTAGTTAATATTTATAATTAAACACCGCTACAGTAGAACATTCAAATGATGTACAGATCTATAATCACTAGTTAATATTTATAATTAAACACCGCTACAGTAGAACATCCAAATGATGTACAGATCTATAATCACTAGTTAATATTTATAATTAAACACCGCTACAGTACAACCCCCAAGTGATGTACAGATCTATAATCACTAGTTAATATTTATAATTAAACACCACTACAGTAGAACATCCAAATGACGTACAGATCTGTAATCACTAGTGAATATTTATAATTAAACACCGCTACAGTAGAACATCCAAATGACGTACAGATCTGTAATCACTAGTTAATATTTATAATTAAACACTGCTACAGTAGAACATCCAAATGACGTACAGATCTATAATCACTAGTTAATATTTATAATTAAACACCGCTACAGTAGAACATCCAAATGATGTACAGATCTATAATCACTAGTGAATATTTATAATTAAACACCACTACAGTAGAACATCCAAATGATGTACAGATCTATAATCACTAGTTAATATTTATAATTAAACACCACTACAGTACAACGCCCAAGTGATGTACAGATCTATAATCACTAGTTAATATTTATAATTAAACACCGCTACAGTAGAACACCCAAATGACGTACAGATCTATAATCACTAGTTAATATTTATAATTAAACACCACTATAGTACAACGTCCAAATGATGTACAGATCTATAATCACTAGTTAATATTTATAATTAAAACACCCCTACAGTAGGACATCCAAATGATGTACAGATATATAATCACTAGTGAATATTTATAATTAAATACCACTACAGTAGAACATTCAAATGATGTACAGATCTATAATCACTAGTGAATATTTATAGTTAAAACACCACTACAGTAGAACATCCAAATGATATACAGATCTATAATCACTAGTTAATATTTATAATTAAACACCACTACAGTAGAACATCCAAATGATGTACAGATCTATAATCACTAGTTAATATTTATAATTAAACACCACTACTGTTGAACATCCAAATGATGTACAGATCTATAATCACTAGTTAATATTTATAATAAAACACCACTACAGTAGAACATCCAAATGATGTACAGATCTATAATCACTAGTTAATATTTATAATTAAACACCACTACAGTTGAACATCCAAATGACGTACAGATCTATAATCACTAGTTAATATTTATAATTAAACACCACTACAGTAGAACATCCAAATGACGTACAGATCTATAATCACTGTGGTCATGTGTGTGTTCTACTTTAAGTGTATGTTAGTCTCACAGTAGGAATTGAAAGATGGTGATCCACCTTCTCTAGATGTATGGGATTTGAGAGCAGAGTGTTGCCTGATACTAATAGCAAGAGGGCAGCCCTGGCGTGTTCCTCTGTGTAACGAGAAAGGAATCAACTTCAATCAATCTTGATTAGTTTAACTGTAAGAGTTAGGGTGGGCATATAATGTTTTGATCTACAAAGTAAACCGTGATCCAAATCCAAATTCCTTCAACACCTTCCACATATATTGCCACTCCAGCAGATCAAATGCTTTCTCCACATCTAAACAAAGTGCAGCTACTTCATGGCCCTTATCGTAATTGTGATATTTATTGGCCTCCTAACATTAAAAAAGAAAATCTACCAGGAATAAACCCGGTCTGATGAATGTGGATAATGGTGGCAATATACTTATTAAATCTGTTTGCTAACAATTTAGTAAAATCATTATATCTGTGATCAACAAAGCAGTAGGACGGAAAGACGAAGCATCTGTTGCCTGGGTGAGTCGTCTCTAACATATCGAATCAGTCATTCATCATCTTGCTCTTATGCTGTACCACCAGAAGGATATTTGCTGGCAGAGAGAGAGGAGAGAGAGTGGACCGTGTCCAGGCCAGGCAGAGAGAGAGGAGAGAGAGTGGACCGTGTCCAGGCCAGGCAGAGAGAGAGGAGAGAGAGTGGACCGTGTCCAGGCCAGGCAGAGAGAGAGGTATGTAATGGTCTAGATGTTACTCTGGATCTATAATTAAACGTGGGAGGTTTCTAAGTGTCAGTATATATACTACACAGCGAGTATCTCTCTAACCGCTCTCTGGAAATGTGATGTCCTCTATCACAGCTCTTCCTGAGCTCAGTCCTCCATAGATCAACCACATATTTCTAATCAGTATTACATGCAGTTGAGTGGTCTGAACTTTTTAAGAGGGGTCTGGCAACACAGCAGCAATCAGTAGCACAGTCAGAGCAGCTCTCAGCAGTAGAGGTATAGCTGTGATGCGTTATCTGGTCAGCTACAGAGGGTCTCTGCTGGTAGCAGTCAGTGTAATGTCAGAGTTTGAGGAAATGCCGCTGTTAAGTTGTATGTCTGGCTGCATGTTGGGTTCTCGGTGGAGACAATAAACTGTTTTAGAGCGACTCCTCCACACTTCATAACCAAAACACACCAACACGCTCGCAAGGCTATGATTAAACACATTCTAAAAGAGACGGAAAGCATCGCCATAACAACCGACATTTGGACATCTAGAAGTACACTGTGCTATATCACAATTACAAAACAAATCAGTTTCAAGAGCCTCTTAAAGGAGAGAAAGCAGTCTGCTGAGTTTGTGTTTTCTGTATTTTTTATCTTTGAATTTTTTTAATCTCATCTTGTCTTGTTCTTGTGAACCCAATATCAGGTCATATCCATAATATCTGGTCAGAACTTAGAGACCAAAGGTCATGGGCAGGTTAGTTGTAGCACTACTTCAGGAGGTTCATTTCAAATTCCTGCATGATTAAAGAGGTAAACAGTTCAGAGGGGTTTAGTGTGAAATGCTCTGGTTTAGAGAAACAAACTGAGTCAGACTTGTTCACAGTGGTTGGTGAAGGTAACCAGACATCTGAGAGTCGAATGCCTCTGAAACAGGAGTAGCCCATTTATCCTCAAAGGGCCACTGTGTCAACTAGGTTAAAGTCTGGGGAATTAGGGGTCCAGGCTAGAACTTGGGAGTCTTGGCTTGGTAAGCTATTCCAACCAATGTACAGATATGTGTAGTCACTGTTGATGAAATCACAGATATGTGTAGTTGCTGTTGATGAAACACAGATATGTCAAGTCAAGTCAAGTGGGTTTTATTGTCATTTCAACTACATACAGAGTACACAGTGAAACGAAACAACGTTCCTCCAGGACCATGGTGCAACATAGACAGTGCCATACAAGACACAAGTGCAACACGAACAAACAAGTGCGGACAGACAACACAACACAACACAGTACAGACAGAACACAACACAGTACAGACAGAACACAACACAGTACAGACAGAACACAACACAGTACAGACAACACAACACAACACAGTACAGACAGAACACAACACAGTACAGACAGAACACAACACAGTACAGACAGAGAATAATAAATAATTGCTGGTAGTGTGCAAATTGTGCAATGTGTAATAAACAGAGTCCAGTGAGGTAGTAGAGTTATTAGTGCAATGCTTTGTGCAAAAATGCTTCCCCTTTTTTATCTGGGGTAAATGGTTGGAGAGAGAGAGAGAGAGAGAGAGAGAGAGAGAGAGAGGGAGAGTACATGTACCAGAAAGATATCAGTTCAGACGTTGAGTTGTGTTGAGAAGTCTTGGGGGAAGAAGCTGTTGGTCGTGTTGGACTGGACGCTGCGGTACCTTTTTCCTGATGGCAGGAGGGAGAACAGTCTGTGTGAAGGGTGGGTGGGGTCATACACAATGCTGGTTGCTTTGCGGATGCAGCGGGTGGTGTAAATGTCCAAGACGGAGGGGAGATAGACTCCGATGATCCTCTCAGCTGTCCTCACAATGTGTTGGAGGGACTTGCGGTCAGAGGCTGTGCAGGTCCCAAACCAGGCAGTGATGCAGCTGCTTAGGATGCTCTCTATGGTTCCCCTATAGAAGAGGGTGAGGATGGGTGGAGGGAGACGGGCCTTTCTCAGCTTCCGGAGGAAGTAGAGACGCTGCTGGGCTTTCTTGGATGTAGAGCTGGTGTTCAGGGACCAGGTGAGGTTCTCCGCTAGGTGGACACCAAGGAACTTGGTGCTCTTAACGATCTCCACAGAGGAGCCGTTGATGTTAAGCGGAGAGTGGTCCGGTCTTGATTTCCTGAAGTCAACAACCATTTCCTTGGTCTTCTCTACATTCCAGTGAAGGTTGTTGACTGTACACCAGTCTGTCAGCTGCTGTACCTCCTCCCTGTATGCTGACTCGTCGCCTTTGCTGATGAGACCCAGCACAGTTGTGTCATCGGCGAACTTTATGATGCTGTTAGAAGTGTGTTTCACAACACAGTCATGAGTCAGCAGGGTGAACAACAGAGGACTCAGTACACTGCCCTGGGGTGCCCCAGTGTTCATGGTGATGGTGCTGGAGCTGCTGTTCCCGAACCGGACTAACTGGGGCCTCCCTGTCAGGAAGTCCAGGATCCAGTTGCACAGGGGGGTGTTGAGGCCCAGCAGGCTTAACTTCCTGGTGATATTCTGTGGGATGATGGTGTTGAATGCTGAACTGAAGTCTATGAACAGCATTCTGACGTAGGTGTCCTTCTTCTCCAGGTGGGTAAGGGAGAGATGAAGGGTGGTGGTGATGGCATTGTCCGTGGAGTGGTTGGGACGATATGCAAATTGCAGGGGGTCCAATGAAGAGGGGAGTTGGATCTTGATGTTCCTCATGACTAGCCTCTCAAAGCACTTCATGATAATAGGTGAACTCCACCAGCGGAGGGCAGTGCTTGGCGACAGTCACAGCGTTGTTGCGCCATTCTGTGTTGATGTAAACACACACGCCTCCACCGCGGGTCTTCCCGGACAGAGCCGCGCTCCTATCCGCTCTGAACGAGGCTAGCCCGTCTAGCTGAATGGCGCTGTCTGGAATACTGTCGCTGAGCCACGATTCCACAAAGACTAGAGCACAGCAGTCTCTGAGCTCTCGCTGGGTCGCTCGAGTCGAATGCAGTCCAGTTTATTATCGAGGGAGCAGACGTTTGCGAGGAATAGCGATGGTATAGCCGGGCGGCTAGGGCTAGCCTTTAGCCTCGCGCGAACCCCGGCTCTCTTACCGCACTTCCGCTTTCGCTCGCACCGCTTGCGATGACACTTCCGCCATCAGGAAACGCCGCGGGACTGCAGGCCTGGGTCTTGTAGCAGGCTGAGCTCTTGTAGCGTCTGTAGAACTTCGTCCGAAAGATTGTTTTTAGGCTGGTTTCTCCACTGAAGCAGGTCTGGCGGTGGTAGGATATGTGCACAGGTGTTCCGATGCACATATTTGCAGAGATGGACGAGAATATCCACAAACAATAACACAAAAAGCACCAATTCTTGGACCAAGAGTGGCCGCTGCGTGTTAACGCGCCGCCGACCGGATGTATATGTGTAGTTGCTGTTGATGAAATCACAGATATGTGTAGTAGCTGTTGATGAAATCGCAGATATGTGTAGTTGCTGTTGATGAAATCGCAGATATGTGTAGTAGCTGTTGATGAAATCACAGATATGTGTAGTTGCTGTTGATGAAAGCACAGATATGTGTAGTTGCTGTTGTAATGTATTTACTGTTTGCAGGTTTTATGTGTTGATTGTAATCAAAGCTTTTCGTTAGTTTGATGCAAGGCTGTTTTTTATCTGTCACATGTTCTTAGCAGCTCAATTTTTGTTTTTATACTAATTAAGCTTCATTTCAGTATGTCAAACATTTTGGTCAAAGTTATTATTATAACACTGTTGAATAATTTGATTCTTGATTGATGGAGTTTGTGGATTTCAAAACATGACAAATTAAAAGGATTTATGTTATAACAGAGGAACAAACAAACATATTTTTTCCATGTAACTGTAATGTTTTAATTGAATAAGTAATACATTTAGAGTTATTTAACATTAACATTCATTATATATTACATTTGATTACATTTTGTTACATTTATAAGTTACATCTGGCCCTTTGAGGACAGCCGTTATGCCGATGTGGACCTCTGTGAAAATGAGTTTGACACCCCTGGTTTAGAGTGTCTTCCACATGGATGAGAGGGCCCAGAGAATATTAGTAAACATTCCCCAGACCAGAACAATCCCACTGTCCAAAGTAGGACATGTGACTCCACTGTGTAATTAAATAGTTCTCTGTTTTGTAAAGCAATTAATTTAGCTCTCAAGCCACCAGCTAACTACCCTTACCCAGTATTATTAGCAACTACTGCCCAGTTCCTGTTTCTTCAGTGAAACACTTAAATTAGTTTGGTGAGTCATTTAACCTGACCTCAGATCCCAACTCTCAGACATCTTATTGCTGATCTTGTGGACCTGCCTGGTCACCTCACAGTCCCAACTTAGGAACTTGTTACTCGTTAGTCAGGAGTGTCAGAATAATGAGAATAATCAATTATCAGCTCCAAGAAGCACAAGTGTGCAATGCTATTGTTAGCATTGGTAAACCTGTTCATACAGTGGTGTGTTTTCATCTGCTGAATTGAATTTATTTGGTAATAATTGTAATTGTAGTCAATCAGTTATCTGGTTTATCTGAGTTTGTTTTAAACTTCAGAGGTAGACGTTTGTAATAAGATCCCAGTTTAGGTTACCTTCTGAGTACCCCAGCGTGTCACTCTTCCTATGCCAGACAGATCTTCCTGCAGGGGTTTTGCTTATCTGATCAGTCAGTCTACAAGCAGATTTTTGTAAATATTTCTTTTTATTTCTTAACACCATTTCAGTGAAGGTTTAAAACTGGAAGATATATTTTATGCTTGGTAAAAGCTGTTTGGTAAAAGTCAGTTATCTTTAGTTTTAGATCATTTAGATCATCGTTCTTTGGATGAACCCATGCCTGTGAGGTTTAAGCACCCTAAGAGGTTTGATGGATCACACCATTTTTCATGGTTTAAAATTGTCTATACCCAATTTGGTTAAGGTGCTTAAGTCGATTGTCCACTAACTTTCAGTAGAAACATGTGGCGAAAACACTCCAGAGAAGAAATCCGTCTTGTACCTGGAACTTCCAATATTGGCATGACACTAACTAATGAATGACTTCCTGAGTCTAGTGGTCTACATGCCTGGTTGTAGAGTTGAGGTAATTAGGACACTTAACTTTTCCACATTGGATGGATGTTTATTCTCTTTACACTTTCTGTCCGCTGGTGTAGATGATGGTTTTGATCAGAATGCTTTTGTTGAATTGCACGTTGAATCCCCGTTTTCATTTTTCTTCCCAGAACAGAAGAAGTCATGGAGTCTGTAACAAGTGCTGGAGCTCACCAAACAACTCAGAGACCAGAAAAGCTCAAGAAGAAGAAGACTCACACCTGCTCAGAATGTGGAAAGAGCTTTTCCCAACAGTCTGCCCTCAAGAAACACAAGAGCACCCACAAGGAACAGACCCTGTATCATTGCTCAGAGTGTGGCAAGAGTTTTCTTCAACAGAAGCCTCTGCAAGACCACGTGAAATCTCACAAAGAGGTAAAAGCATTCCAGTGCTCAGGGTGTGGCAAGAGGTTTGCTCATTCAAGTCAACTCCTGCTGCACCAACAGCTCCACAGTAGTTTGAAAAAACGCAAAAAGGCCCACACAAAAAAGGAGTGTGGAGATAGTTCTCTCCAACAGCAGCAGCTGACGCAAACAGAAGACAGAAACTCAGAGCAGGAGAGCACTCTGAATCTACAGAAGTCAGCAGAACCATCTTCATATATAAGAGAAACCATTTCTGTGGTCAGAGTGCTGGAAGAGTTTTACTTAACAGATCCGGCACCAGTAGCACCAGTACTCCCACGCAGGAGTGAAGCGGCAATACTCCTCAGACTCGAGCAAGAGTTTCCGGTTCAAGTCACCTCCAACAACCCCAGAGCATCCACAGAGGAGAGAAGCCAGAGTGGGGACAGAGTTCCTCCCAGTACAGGCCTTTTCAACAAACCCTGCACGGTCACAGAGGACAAAGAAATTTTTACTTTTAATGTTGGGGTAGCGCCTCCAGCCTTCAGTCATCCCCAAGAACACCAGGGCCCTCAGAGCGGAGAGACGCCGCACCAGTGCCCAGAGTGTGGAGAGAGGTTTGCTGAGCCAAGTTCTCTCCAACAGCACCTGGAAACTCACACAGAAGACATGCCGCACCAGTGCCCAGAGTGTGGAGAGAGGTTTGCTGAGCTGAGTTCTCTCCAACAGCACCTGGAAACTCACACAGAAGACATGCCGCACCAGTGCCCAGAGTGTGGAGAGAGGTTTGCTGAGCCGAGTTCTCTCTTCTGGCACCAGAAAACTCACTTAGAAGACATGCCGCACCAGTGCCCAGCGTGTGGAGAGAGGTTTGCTGAGCCGAGTTCTCTCCTCTGGCACCTGAAATCTCAGTTAGAAGACATGCCGCATCGCTGCTCTGAGTGTGGAGAGAGGTTTGCTGAGCCGAGTTCTCTCCTCTGGCACCTGGACACTCACACAGAAGAGATGCCGCACTATTGCCCAAAGTGTGGAAAGAGGTTTGCTGAGCCGAGTTCTCTCCTCTGGCACCTGGAAACTCACACAAGAGAGACGCCGCACCAGTGCCCAGAGTGTGAAGAGAGGTTTGCTGAGCCGAGTTCTCTCCAGCGGCATCTGCGAATTCACACAAGAGGGGTGTGGTTTCGGGGTGGTAAACAAGTGCACTAGGAACAGGGGTGCTAATGGACAGTAACAGGTGCAGCACATTCCAGGTGTGAAAACATAAAGAGAACGGTTTGTTGGTTTGTTTGTTTGTTTGTTGGTTCAGATATTGTTGTTTTACAGAATTCCTGCGAGGCAGCACTCCTTGTGCCAGGCACCACGTTACAAATGGATCACTGCCAACGTCCAGAGAGGGTCAAGCCCCATTTAAAAGTTGTCTTTGAATGTTGTGTGTTGTTGTTTTTTAATGTACAAAGTTCTTTGAAACAGCACCAGTGCCTTCATACAGGAGAGGAACTGGTTTGATGTTCCAGTGTGGAAAGAGTGTAAGACTTTAGTCACCTCCAAAAAACACCAGTGCCTTCATACAGGAGAGGAACTGGTTTGATGTTCCAGTGTGGAAAGTGTTTAGGACTTTAGTCGCCTCCAAAAAACACCAGTGCCTTCATTCAGGAGAGAAACTGGTTTGATGTTCCAGTGTGGAAAGAGTTCAGGACTTAAGTCGCCTCCAAAAAACACCTGTGCCTTCATACAGGAGAGGAACTGGTTTGATGTTCCAGTGTGGAAAGTGTTTATGACTTTAGTCGCCACTAAAAAACACCAGTGCCTTCATACAGGAGAGAAACTGGTTTGATGTTCCAGTGTGGAAAGTGTTTAGGACTTTAGTCGCCTCCAAAAAAACATCAGTGCCTTCATTCAGGAGAGAAACTGGTTTGCTGTTCCAGTGTGGAAAGTGTTTAGGACTTTAGTCACCTCCAAAAAACACCAGTGCCCTCATTCAGGAGAGAAACTGGTTTGCTGTTCCAGTGTGGAAAGTGTTTAGGACTTTAGTCGCCTCCAAAAAAACACCAGTGCCTTCATACAGGAGAGGAACTGGTTAGCTGTTCCAGTGTGGAAAGAGTGTAAGACTTTAGTCGCCTCCAAAAAACACCAGTGCCTTCATACAGGAGAGGAACTGGTTTGATGTTCCAGTGTGGAAAGAGTGTAAGACTTTAGTCGCCTCCAAAAAACACCAGTGCCTTCATACAGGAGAGGAACTGGTTTGCTGTTCCAGTGTGGAAAGAGTTCAGGACTTTAGTCGCCTCCAAAAAACACCAGTGCCCTCATTCAGGAGAGAAACTGGTTTGCTGTTCCAGTGTGGAAAGTGTTTAGGACTTTAGTCGCCTCCAAAAAAACACCAGTGCCTTCATACAGGAGAGGAACTGGTTAGCTGTTCCAGTGTGGAAAGAGTGTAAGACTTTAGTCGCCTCCAAAAAACACCAGTGCCTTCATACAGGAGAGGAACTGGTTTGCTGTTCCAGTGTGGAAAGAGTGTAAGACTTTAGTCGCCTCCAAAAAACACCAGTGCCTTCATACAGGAGAGAAACTGGTTTGCTGTTCCAGGTTTTGGAGGAGTTCTCTACAACAGTGCCAGTGTGAGAGGAGTTTCTGTCGTCAGTCGTCTGTAACACCACTCCAGGAGAAACACTCTGCACTGAACGGTGGTCTAGCAAAGAATTAGTTTCACTTCCTCACAGCTCTTTAGAAGCAGTGTATCTAACACCGTTGAAGCTGCTGTTGTTCTGCTGGTTGTTCAATAAAAGAAGCTTTGTTGGTAGAACTATGGCTTCACTTGAGCGTTACTTACTTTCTAGTATGTTTAGCCTTTTCATTGGAACGGTGAATGTTTTAACCAACGTTTGAGACTGTGCTTCTAGAGTCCTTCTAGAGCGCCCTGCTCTTTAACTAGTCAGTTCTTGCTGTATTGATGCCACGTTGTCTTCTTCTTTAACCTTTAACCGTGTTTTGTTTTGTAACATTTAGGGATGTTTGGAGAGCTCTTGTTAAAGACTGCTACTGAGGAGCTGCGAACCTGAAGACTGTAACAGTGAAGCTGTTGCTATGCCCTGCAAAATCCAACCTCTTAGTCCTGTCCCACCCTGAGAACAGTACTCTACAATCAGTTACCCCAATCCCTCACCCTAATCTCTATCCCCCATAACTTCTACCCCCCACCCACAGCAGCGTTACATTCCTTTACCCTTAAGACCCAATTCCCAACCCTAATCTGTATCCCCCATAACTTCTACCCCCCACCCACAGCAGCGTTACATTCCTTTACCCTTAAGACCCAATTCCTCACCCTAATCTGTATCCCCCATAACTTCTACCCCCCACCCACAGCAGCGTTACATTCCTTTACCCTTAAGACCCAATTCCTCACCCTAATCTGTATCCCCCATAACTTCTACCCCCCACCCACAGCAGCGTTACATTCCCTAACCCCTCACACTCACCCTAATCTGTATCCCCCATAACTTCTACCCCCTACCCACAGCAGCGTTACATTCCTTTACCCTTAAGACCCAATTCCTCACCCTAATCTCTATCCCCCATAACCTCTACCCCCCACCCACAACAGTGTTACATTCATTTACCCTCAAGACCAAATTCCCAACCCTAATTCCTCATTTCTAATCTCTCACCCCTAATCCCTAAACCCCTTAAATTAACCCCTCTCTCTAACCCTAACACCTCACACTCACCCTAATCCAAAACCCTAACCCCCCCTCCTCACACCTCTCTTGTATCTACACTCTCTGTCCAGCTCCACTGACCATACAGGAGCTCCACTTACAGACTGTAGTTCATCTAATTCTATGTTTACTTTATTATTCTGTTTTTCAATGATCAGGACCCCCACAGGACCACCACAGAGCAGATACTATTAGTCTGTAGTTCATCTGATTCTCAGTTGACAGTAAGTGGAGATACAGGGAGGTGTAGCTTTCTGGTCACTCAGGGTTTCATGGGGTACAAGAATAACATGCTTTTGTACTGAAGGTGACCATTAGTATGTTTCTATGGTGATGCTACTGTTGCTAAGGTATATCTGATGGTTCCCAAGTTGTTATAGTGTTTCTTTTGGGTTACTATGGCATCTTTGGTGATAGCTAATGATAGCTAAGAGATTACTATGATATTTGAAGGTGATATGGTGTTTCTATGGTATCTTTGGTGGTTGCTAAGATGTGTTATAGTATTGGAGATGATTGGCAATGTGCTAATATGGAGTTACTGTGGTATCCCTGATGGGTGATGTGATGTTGCTATGGGGTATGTAGTAGTTGCCAAGATGTCACTGCTCAGGTGTTACTTCAATATCTTCAGTGGTTGTAATGATGTTGCTAAGATGTGGTATTGGCTAAGTGATTGTCATTAGGGCTTGATTTCTGATAGAACAAGTTGAGGATCTGGTATCTTCCAGACTGGATCTGATCATTCATTCACACGTTACATACATGTGAACAAGAACAAATTATGTGTTATAGAAACAAATCAGGATTTATAACCTGCAGTCGTACTTCAAAGAATCCTTTAGAACCTTTTATATTTCCACATATATGTAACTGTTGATCCTGAACATCAGCTCTGAGGAGTATCCAGTTACTCTGAGGAGAACCGCTCCAACGCTGGGATGTTGGTGGGTTCCTCACCTGAGCTACTCACTTCGGGTCCTTCCACAACATTATTTATTCTTCTTTAACCACTTAACGCGCCCTGGCCCGCCGGCGGAATCAAAAATAAATATATTTAAGGAAATATCTGAAGATCTACAGTACCACCAAAGACAATCAAGGTACCATATGAAAGCTTAGAATCTCTACTTTTTGATCGATTTGCCATTTTTTCTTTATTGTCATTCAGAAAATAAATATTTTGGTCAAAAACTAGCGTTAGTATGACAAAATATTAGGTACACTACGAACATTTTTATTTTTCGTAAAGCCATCTTTTGGCCAATCTGAAAATATTACACATCAAACGAACGGGGAGACCCTCAGGATTACGATGGTGTAAGCTATTATACTCTGAAATGTAGCAGTATTTAAATAAAAAATAAAGAATAGCTTTTCCGAACAGTAACACGCCCCCTAGCGCCGCCACTACTTCTGCGTTTCTCCCACGCGTAAAGGCTCTCAGCCGCCACAGGGACGCACCACCAAAGCCACAACAGACCAGCCACATACCTCCGGGTTTCAGCTTCAAAACGAGACCAAACTTGTGTTTTTCCATCAATCCGCCATTTTGTGGAAGGAGTACTCCGGATTTTCGACAGATCAGAACAAAAATCTTCGAATTAAAAAAATTATTAAAATATCTTACAGTTCGAAATCCGCATTTTCACTTTCCCCTAATAGTCCCGCCCTTCCTCTTTCCAAAAACGTGTCAACCAAGTCTGTGGACCAATCAGGTGCGGAGATATCTGGACGTGTAACCGAGAAGGTGGGTGGGTCAGGAAAACGGGTGGGTTTTTGAGACTCAGCGCGCATTCAGTGCGCAGAGCGCAGACAGGAAGCGCACCACGCAGGAGATACACAGACACAAAACAACGATCAAAACATTAACTATGAACCCTAAACAAAGTCCCAAACCAAAGAAAACGATATTTTATGATGTTTAAGAGTGATTAGTAGAGATCAAAAGGAAGAGTAGCGGCGGCGATCTACTGAAATCGGGCAGCAGAGGGAGTTTTACACCAGATAAACAGCTCCAAACCATACCAAAATAAAAGTACAACATGAGGCTATAAACTGACTGAGTTTTTTCCAAGAAGATAATTTAGTTATGGACTTATAATAAACATGTAAAATATGGTAAAAATGGCCTAAAAATCATACATGACATTATTTTGTCAAGGAAAGTGAATAAACACATTTTTAGATGTGGGAGTTATAAGAATATAACATATACACATATATACATATTTTTTGCAGTAAAATCAGCTGTTTTCATTTTGGGGAGGTTGGGGGACCTTGGACACCCCAATAGACCAGTGGGGGGGACCCCCTGTTCACTCTCTACTCCAGCTTGAATAACTTCAAATCAGTAAAAGAAATCAACTCCAATTTTTTTCTGGTGACTGTAGACACATGCAGAAACACTTTTCTAAAGGAAAAAGTCTGGGGACACATAAACTCTATTTTTGGTAGGCACTAAAATTTAAATTTTAAAATAAAATTTAGAAAAGCGCCTGTTTTTTTTTGTTGTTTTCAGCATATTTGGAGCATTGCAGATTAATTTCAATGCCTTTTAGTGCTTCTAGTACAAATTTGAAGGCTTTTCAGGAACATTACATCTTGAAAAATACACTAATTTATGCAGTGTTTCAGTGAAAAGCTTCAAGATTTGGGTATGAATTTTCAGGCGGAAATTGGTAAAAAAGGGGGGTACGGTTAAGAGGTTAACCGTCTTTGGTGGAATGACTTGTGCTGAGGGTTGTTGAGATTCAGTTCACAGACTGAGGTCCTGATGTTCTCCTTTAGAATTTGTTGGTTTCACTCAGAATTCATTGTTCTGCAGCAACACAGGTCCAAACCTAATACTCATGATCTATCAAACACTCTACTGTGGACCAGTGAACTACAGAGTAACACAGAAGCAGGTCACCCACCCTCGTCCTGAAGATCTACCTTCTGTTTACAACTCCCGCCTACTGCACCTGCTTCACCTAATGAACCTGTCCAGAGCTCTCAGATCAGGGTTAAGGTGAGAGGAGTGGAGGAGGATGTTAGACAAAGATCTAAACTGGTTACTACACCACACGCTCTGGTTACTACACCAAACACTGGTTACTACACCACACGCTCTGGTTACTACACCACACGCTCTGGTTACTACACCACACGCTCTGGTTACTACACCACACGCTCTGGTTACTACACCAAACACTGGTTACTACACCACACGCTCTGGTTACTACACCAAACACTGGTTACTACACCACACGCTCTGGTTACTACACCACACGCTCTGGTTACTACACCACACGCTCTGGATACTACACCACACACTCTGGATACTACACCACACGCTCTGGTTACTACACCACACACTCTGGTTACTACACCACACACTCTGGTTATTACACCACATGCTCTGGTTACTACACCACACGCTCTGGTTATTACACCACACGCTCTGGTTATTACACCACACGCTCTGCTTACTACACCACACACTGGTTATTACACCACACTTGATATAATGTTTTGGGCATATTGTTCTATCTTATTTCATAGGGCTTTAACTGCTGATTCCCCATCAGTTGACAGGCAGGTTTGAGTCATTCACTGTCTTACCATCAAATTGCTAAAGAAGATTCTCTACTGTAGAATATTGTACATATAGCCACTTAGCAGACTTCTACTCTAAACATTGATATCCTCGTAAGACCCCGTAATTCATTTTAGTCCTCTGGAGGGGACATGAGTCTACAAAAGATATTTCAAAATCTAAATAAGCTACTACGCTAAAACCATGTAGAGGACATCCTGGTCTTTCCAGTGATGTATGATTTTTGGGGGTGGGTCATTCACAGCAGAAGTTCTGCTTTTTAAACATGGCTGCCCTTCAGGACCACATTTTATGGGAGTAAGAGAGATAAACTATCAAATAATATGTATTTGTAATGTTTCTAAAGTCTGTAATTGACCTGTTTTAGGAATAAAACTGTTGTAGCTAGTTCTCAAAGCATATTTTATTGATATGCACAAATGTTTACCTACCTAACAGCATACTTTTTTTGATGTCCTTCGTAGTGGAGACATCGGGACTTACTAAATCTGGTTTTATATTAAATTAATGGCGTCACAGGTGACAGGAATTTGACTAAGGCAGAGATCATTTTGCAATATGTAAACATGTAAATTCATTACTAATTTATTTTTAATTCTTTACTAATTTAAATTATTCCTCATTTATTAGAAAATGTTACATAATTGTACATTTAAAAATAGAACATTAAAATGAAATGGACTATAAGAGAAGGTTGTGTGGATATTGAAGGGACTATGTGTGGATATTGTGAAACTTTGGCTCAAGGTTTGGATGATTAGTGATTAACGCAGGTTTAGCTACTGTTTAAACCTAGTATTTCTTTAATTTTAATCAAAGTAACTGTAACCTTTGGAATGGGAGATTATTTGTTCCTGTTTATGTTCATATACAGTGCGTTTGAAATATTTCTTATACTGCCGAAAGTGGAAGTGGTATAAAAAGTTAAACAGTGTTTGTTACTCAGTTTTCATTTACTTTATTTTCTATAATTGAGTGGGTTCTGATGTTGTAGAAGGGTTTTTGGTCTGATGCAGAACAGAAAACAAGAAATATGATATCAACAAGGTCCTATTGTCCACTATACATGTAATTCCACATGTCATTTTTCATCTAGTAGACTTATTTTATGTTGAAATTTCAAACTTTACATTTTTCTGGCTCTCAGGAGGATATAAAATCGTTTCACTGATGATATATACGTTTAACACTCGTTTCACATCTTCAGTACGATTTCAGAACCGAGTCAGAGTCCATATGTAGTTCAGAGCCGTTATACGGATCCGGTTCAGACCGGTACTGATTCAAACTCGGCGCGACCAGCTGACTTTAACCGACACTAACGGACGCTCGCACGAGAGCTCCGCCTGAGCAGAGGTAGGTACACTTACGGACGTTTATTAAAGTGAAATGTGTTTTTGTACAGGTTTGTTTTGTTTATGTTGGATTGTGCTGGCGGTTTATTTGTGTTTTATGATTCTACATCTTTAAATATCAGCTCCTTAGTCAGTCAGCACATCTAGTAGTGCTAGTTAGCTAACGTTAGCTAGCTACCGAGCCGAACAAACGCTGATAACTTCAACTCGGTCTGCTTCTCAAACGCACTGCTACGTCTTTTTTATAAAATAAACTAGTTCCTATAACTAATCAAGAGTCGTGTTTAAGGTTAATATGAATAAAACCGCTTCTTGTTTGAATTGTGCAGTTCCACCTTAAAGACGTGGCTATTCGGATTTTCCGGTCCACCTTAACGCGTCGCTATAGCAACGTTTTGCCGGCGGACGCCAATATTTAATCTATCCGCAAACCCTTATCGTAATTTATGAGGAGGGAACTGTGTTCAGATATAAAGTGTGGTAGGAAAATAATGTTTTCACGATGTGAATCTAGATTTGTTTTACGGTCTCGGACCAGATATTATGGTACAGCTGCGCTAGCGAGGCTGCTAATGTCAGATAACGAGTTATTCTCTTTTATCCACGGTTATCTCTGGTACTGTAATGTTCCAGGTTGTCCGTGTTAGTCTGGATATAAACGATATGAATATATAAGCGTAATTACACGTTTCTGGTAGAGTTTTAGTCGAAATACGAGCGATAAACTCCCGGCTAGCGGTTAGCAGAGCTGCTAATCCCGTCAGCGCGTGGCTAGTTATCTACACAGAGTTATAACGTTAATTCTAAATTCATCTCGACACTAAAACACTACGTTCTAGTTTATAACCTGCTGGAATGTTCACTATCATGTAATAGTGCACATCTGAATCTGAATCTGTGTTTTATTAGCAGCTCTCTGATCAAACTCTCCGGTCCACCTTAAATAGCGGCGCAGTGACGGTCCGGGGTTGAGGTGTTTAAGGTGGACCGGAAAGTTCTGCTTGTTTGTTTATTTTCTCGCTGGTGTGTGTGATTATTCTTCAGTAGTGTTTGTGTTCAGGTATGAAGTGATGTGTTGGACTGATGTTGGAGAGTCTCGTGCAGGTGACAGGAAGGAGCTGATGCTGTAAAGAGGACCACATAGGGGGGCATCAGTAAAGCCCGGGGTCCTGATTCTGCTCCTGGTCAACTGTAGGTCCACTGTTTACTGACCCAACACACCTGGTCACCCAGTGAAAAGTCTGTAATGAGTTAATGAGCTGATCAGGTGAGTTCAGGTGAGGTATTGATCAGCTGATGAAGAGTCTGTAATGAGTTAATGAGCTGATCAGGTGAGTTCTCTCAGGTATTGATCAGATAATGAAAGGTATGTAATGAATTAATAAGCTGATCAGGTGAGTTCTCTCAGGTAATGATCAGCTAATGAAAGGTCTGTAATGAGTTAATGAGCTGATCAGGTGAGTTCAGGTGAGGTATTGATCAGCTGATGAAAGGTCTAATGAGCTGATCAGGTGAGTTCTGTTGAGGTAATGATCAGCTAATGAAGAGTGTAACGAGTTAACTGATCAGGTAAGGTATTGATCAGCTTATGAAAGGTCTGCAATGAGTTAATGAGCTGATCAGGTGAGTTCAGGTGAGGTATTGATCAGCTGATGAAGAGTCTGTAATGAGTTAATAAGCTGATCAGGTGAGTTCAGTTAAGGTATTGATCAGCTAATGAAGAGTCCGTAATGAGTTAATACGCTGATCAGGTGAGTTCTCTCAGGTAATGATCAGCTAATGAAAGGTCTGTAATGAGTTAATAAGCTGATCAGGTGAGTTCAGTTAAGGTATTGATCAGCTAATGAAAGGTCTGTAATGAGTTAATAAGCTGATCAGGTGAGTTCAGTTAAGGTATTGATCAGCTAATGAAGAGTCCGTAATGAGTTAATAAGTTGATCAGGTGAGTTCTCTCAGGTAATGATCAGATAATAAAGAGTCTGTAATGAGTTAATAAGCTGATCAGGTGAGTTCAGTTAAGGTATTGATCAGCTAATGAAGAGTCTGTAATGAGTTAATGAGCTGATCAGGTGAGTTCTCTCAGGTAATGATCAGATAATAAAGAGTCTGTAATGAGCTGATCAGGTGAGTTCAGTTAAGGTATTGATCAGCTGATGAAAGGTCTGTAATGATATAATTAAAATTTTCACTGTTGTCTGTAAAGCACTCATACTGGAAACTGTCCTTTTGTTCAGACTGCAGGTTTAAGCTGAAAAGCCATCAACGTATAGATTTTATATATAATAATATTTAGATAAATACATTCAGGGCGTCTTGTATTTGGTCACGTATAGGTTTTATATGTAATATTATTCAGATAAATACTTCCAGGACATCTTGTATTTGGTTATGTATAGGTTTTATATATAATACTATTTAGATGAATACATCCAGGACGTGTTGTATTTGGTCATGCTCCTCCTCCTCTCCTGGGTCTTTCAGAAGGTGTTTCCAGATCCTGGACTGGGTGTGTACTGTAGAACTGATACTTCATTTAGATTAAACACTTAAACTGAACTTTAAATAAAAGCTATTCTGTGTTTTTCTGTTACAGCTTCAGGAATAGTGATGTAAGAGGAGGAGGGAGAGGAGTCTCTTTAATATCTCTTATTAAAGATGGAAGCGATAAGGAAGATGATGGTGAGGAAATTGGGGAACTGAGAGAAATGATGAACAGTTATGTTGTAGTAAAGTTATACGTTCAGACTGTTCTCACCACGTCCCCTCCCATCCTCTGCCTTTTCATCACCTCCCATCCCTCCCAACCAATTCCAACTCTTCCCATCACCTCCAATCACATCCTCTGCCTTATCACCTCCCATCCCTCCAACCAATTCCAACTCTTCCCATCATCACCCAACCCATTCTAATTTCTACTCATCCTATCCTAAATCTATTCCTCTTTGTCCCATCACCACCTATTCTACCCTTTTCTACCAATTTCCACCCATCCCCACTACGTCACTCCAAACCCATCCCCAGTCCTCCCTTTCCAACCCATCCGCACTCCAACCCATCCCCAGTCCTCCCTTTCCAACCCATCCACACTCCAACCCATCCCCAGTCCTCCCACTCCACCACATCCCCACTCCTCCCTTTCCAACCCATCCGCACTCCAACCCATCCCCAGTCCTCCCTTTCCAACCCATCCGCACTCCAACCCATCCCCAGTCCTTCCACTCCACCACATCCCCACTCCTCCCTTTCCAACCCATCCCCGCTCCAACCCATCCCCACTCCTCCCTTTCCAACCCATCCGCACTCCAACCCATCCCCACTCCTCCCTTTCCAACCCATCCACACTCCCACCCATCCCCACTCCTTCCATTCCAACCCATCCTCACTCCTCCCACTCCAAACCCATCCCCACTCTAACCCCATCCGCACTCCTCCCGCTCCAACCCATCCCCACTCCTCCCACTCTGACCCATCCCCACTCCTCCCACTCCAACCCATCCCCACTCCTCCCACTCTAAATCCATCCCCACTCATCCAACTCCAACCCATACCCACTCCAACCCATCCTCACTTCTCCCATTCCAAACCCATCCCCACTCCTCCTACTCCAACACCATCCGCACTCCTCCCACTCCGACCCATCTCCAGTCCCCCCACTCCAAACCCATCCCCACTCATCCAACTCCAACCCATCCCCACTCCTCCTCTCCATTGTGTGGGGGTCTGTGGAGACTCTGAACTCCTAACTGCTGTTAGTTGTTGTTGTTTACTGTTTTAGTGCATTTACATTTTTAATATAATCCTGTTTTTACTTCATTCATCCACCTTTCACTCAGACACCACTGACCACTGCTGTTCTTCAGTCTAGATCACATCTAGAACGTTAAAATCACATCTAGATCATTAAAATCACATCTAGAATATTAAGATCACATCTTGAACTTTAACATCACATCTAGAACATTAAGATCCCATCTAGAACATTAAGATCACATCTAGAACATTAACATCACATCTAGAACATTAACATAACATCTTAAACATTATTATCACATCTAGAACATGGAGATCACATCTAGAACATTAAGATCAGATCTAGATCATTAGGATCACACCTAGAACATTAAGGATGAATATGTGAACGCTTTTAATGTTTATATTTATTCACTATCTGTTGTTGCAGACCCCAAAGCCCACCGTCCACTCCTCCAGAGTCCCGCCTCCTCTCGTCCGGAGCCCATCCTCCACTCCCACAGAGCTCCTCCTCTAGTCTCTTTGGAATAATGATGTAAGAGGAGGAGTAGAGAGAGGAGTGAGAGAACTGAGAGAAATGATGAACAGTTATGTTGTAGTAAAGTTATACGTTCACACTCTTCTCACCACCTCCCATCACATCCTCTGCCTTTTCATCACCTCCCATCACTCCAACCAATTCCAACACTTCTTACCACCTCCAATCACATCCTCTGCCTTTTCATCACCTCCCATCCCTCCAACCAATTCCAACTCTTCTCACCACCTCCCATCACATCCTCTGCCTTTTCATCACCTCCCATCCCTCCAACCAATTCCAACTCTTCCCGTCACCTCCCAACCCATCCTCTGCCTTTTCATCACCTCCCATTCTGAATGACTGAACTATCTGAACATAAGTTTCAGTCCATGCTCCACAAGAACTGAACAAGTCCATAAATGAGCTCTGATGGTTGGCGGTACAGGGAGTGAGGGTATGATGGAGGTGTGATCAGGTAGATTGGACCTCTGTTTAGTTTCACTAACTGTCCTGAACAGTGAACTGACTGACTACATGTGCTTTGATCAGACCAGCTTTATGAGCGTGTGTACTGAGATGTGTGAGGAGTGCCACTGTGATGGAGAAAGAATGGAGTTAGCACCTCCAACACACCTGCTCTGTTTGATACCTACTGGAACGTTCACCTGTTTCCCTGAAATCACAGCAGCCTCATCAACTGAAGCGGGTCCAAAATCTTTCTAGCCAGTTAGGGTGCTCCTAGATCATAGATTATCTAGATTATCTTATGTTAGGTCTGAGGGACTAGCAACACGTAGGGACATTTCCTGTATGTGCTGTCCTGATGAAGCCCAGTTAGGAAACCTGTGCTTAGTCAAAGACCAGAACCAGGATTTGAGAACACCCACATCCACTGACTCCTAGTGACACACAGTTAGGACCAGCTGAGTGCCCAGTCTAGGAAACACCAGCATTCCTTCCTAGACAGGTAGTAGGTCCACATACAAAGACATAGATAGCACAACTCTCTTCTCCTGCCAGCTCTCTGGGCCCAAATACTGGTTCTGAAGTTCTGGTGGACTCACCAGGTGCTGCTTGGTTTGTTGACTGTGTTTGAAATCACCACTGAAAGTTCTACCAGTGGACGTCCTGATGAACATATGAGGAGATAAAACAATGAATAGTCAGTCTTCGTACTGAACCACTGATTTGACTGACTGTATTTGTATGTCTGGTTCTCGCTACACCATTTTAGCCTGGATCTTCAGTCGTCAAGAACCTCTGCTCGGAGGCGAATCGGCGACCACTCTGCGCTCGCTCAGTCGTGGCTGAAAGACGCTCGCTGACCTGTGACCGAGTGCTCGCCGACTAACCGCAGACGTCCCGCTACAGCCAATGGGAATTTGTTGACGTCCGTTTTGGAAATAGTGTAAGTTCTACATATGAGCAGTCTGAGGGTAGGGCTCTCAGAAAACTTTTAAACTATACATGCAATGTCTGGATTATATACACATATAACCAAAAAATATATTTTTTCTTGGGAGTATACAAATATAACTAATATTTATATTATTTTCTTGGGAGTATACACATAGAACTAAAATATATGCTACCGCTCAAAACTTTAGGATCACTTTAGAATTTCATTTCCTGCAATTTTCAAGCTATTCAAAAACAATATTGTCCATTTCAGAATTAATGTAAGTGTATCAGATGATTTTTAAAGAATAAAAATGTTTGTATTAAAGTCTATTTTTGTATAGAGGCTTATTTTACATATAGTTCTATTATCAGTGATTCTCAGTCCTCTGTCTAAATCTCCTGGTACGGATGCCAATCCAAGTTAAGGATGTTATTGGATTAATTGGTTGCTAGGACACTTGCTCAATTGTGATGCACAGCTGAAAAACATTCTACTAATAAGTGAACATAAAAGGGAGAACAACATTCTAGGTTAGTTTAGTATCTGAAGATCAGCAGTTGATGGTTTGCTGACCAGCTCACAATGACCAGAAAGAAACAACTTTCTTTAGAGACCCGTCAGTCCATTGTTGTGTTAAGGAAGGAAGATACTCCATTAAAACAAGAACATTTCACTGAGCATTGAGCGGTAGTGTATATTATTTTCTTTGGAGTATAGACGTATATACTACATAACGTTCCACCTTAAACCTTCCACCTTAAACGTTCCACCTTAAAACCTTCCACCTTTAATGTTCCACCTTAAACCTCCCACCTTAAACCTCCCACCTTAAACCTTCCACCTCAAACCTTCCACCTTAAACCTTCCACTTTAAACCTTCCACCTTAAACCTCCCACCTTAAACCTTCCACCTTAAACATTCTCACTTTAACTGCTGCAACATTTAAGGTGGAACAGGAAAATTCGAATGTTCAGCTTATCCAGACAGACAAACAGACAGATCAGACATATCAGACAGGTAGGTCTCCAGTAGAACAGGTCTCCAGTAAAACAGGTCTTCTCTTGAACCAGAGTCGTATGTGGTGGTTTGATGGGATTGAATCAGGGGCTCGTCAACACCCGTAAAGCACCAGTCAACCTACACGTCCTCTGGGTTTCATATGGAACGTAGAAGATCAAACAGTCATCAGTCTGGAAATAATACTTTTACTGTAGAGACCTGCTGGTATCTGTCCACCACGACTCATCACACAACGTGTCAGACTGCACACACTACCAGTCCACGTCTAACAGGTAGTAAATATATATATATATATATATATATATATATATATATATATATATATATATATATATATACACACACACACACACAGTATATAAATCAAACCATTTCAGGTAATACCTTTCTGTGAGGCAGCCTTTAGAGATGCGCGTCTGGTTCCATTCACCACCACTGTGAACGGTTCTGACTCCTGTAGTTACTCTAGAGCAGCACGTCTCACCCCAGATCACTCTGAATAACCATTAAAGTGTTGATGTAAGAAGTTCATCAGTCCTTGTGGTCCAGTCGTGTACCTTAACCAACCCTAGTAAGTAATTACAGACCGATTTCAAATTTACCTTTCATTGGAAAAATCATAGAGACTTACAAGTTTTCTTTCCGGAAATAACTGTCTGGATAAATTTCAATCAAGATTCCGGCCTAATCATAGCACTGAGAGCGCTCTTGATTAGAATCATCAATGACATTCGTTTAGATACAGATTCAGGAAAACTGTCTCTGTTACTGCTGCTAGATCTTAGTGCTGCATTTGAAACTATTGACCACAGAATTCTCAGAGATAGATTGGAAAATTGGGTTGGACTTTCAAGAACTGTACTAAAATGGTTCAGTTCATACCTGCAAGGAAGGAATTACTTCGTTGAAATTGATAATAATGTTTCTGAAACTGTCTCAGTGACCTGTGGTGTCCCCCAGGGCTTAATTCTTGAGCCCCTCTTATTTAACCTATATATGCTTCCACTTGGTGAAATTCTACATGACTATGGGATGTCTTACCACAGCTATGCAGATGACACTCAGATCTACTTGGCCCTCAGCCCCAATAACTATGGTCCCCTTGACTTACTGTGCAAGTGCCTTGAGCACATCACTGATTGGACGGGTCAAAACTTTCTGCAGTTAAACAAAGACAAAACAGAGATTGTTTTATTTGGGAGGCTTGAGAGGCACGACCTGGATGCATATCTCAATTCCAGAGCCCTGAAATCTACAGAGCTAGCTCGTAATCTCGGTGTAGTAATGGACTCTGATCTCAGTTTTAGAAGTCATGTTAAAGCCGTTACCAAATCAGCATTTTATCATCTTAAAAACATCAACAGGATTAGAGATCTTCTGTCTAAACCAGACCTGGAGAAACTCATTCATGCCTTTGTTTCCAGCAGGATCGATTACTGTAATGCTCTCTTAACTGGACTTCCAAAAAAGACAATCAAACAGCTGTGTGATTTAGTACAGCGATATGAGCCGAGCAGAACTCTTAGATGGTTAGGAAGTAGTCAGTTAGTCCTTCCTAAGGTAAAGACTAAACATGGGGAAGCAGCGTTTAGTTACTGTGCTGCTGTTAAATAGAATCAGTTGAGTATTAGAAGAGCCCCAACACTGGACACCTTTAAACCCAGACTGTAAACATTCCTGTTTGAGCAGCTCAGTTTAAAACTCTTACTCTTACTGAACTGTTAGTTATTCATTTTAAACCTCTTTCTTCATTTTTTATGTTTCATTTTCTTTCTTGTAAACATTTTATCAGCACACAGTCCAACAGCACTTTTAAACCTTATTCTTATTTCCAACTTCTAGCTTTCTATAACCATCTGAGTACTACACTCAAGAAAAACAGCCTCAGCGTATTTATTTCTTAAAAAAAATTTTTTTTTAATGCTTTGTTTCTCATTTCTTTATTTCTGTAAAGCACTTTGAGTTGCCACTGTGTATGAAAGTTGCTATACAAATAAACTTGCCTTGCCTTTACCACTAATTTCAGTGTAATTTCACTCTTCTCTAAACGTTGCTATTAGAGGCGCAGAGAGAGCCGAGCTGGTTTAGTGTGAAAGGGTTAACTGCAGAGGAACTTATGAACTGATTTCTCTACAGATCCACATGAGGACCCACACTGTGCTAGACTGCAGTGTCCTGCATGTACGTCTGCACCATTTTCAGACTGACCGGTTGTTAAACGATTGAAAAACAGTGGCTGTGTTTACATGCAGAGACTCTCTAATCTGATTAAACTAATTCTGATTACAGATTAAGACTGAGGTGTTTATATGCAGAGTTTTTCTCTAATCTGATTAAACTAGTTCTGATTCTAGATTAAGACGGAGGTGTTTACGTGCAGTTTTTCTCTAATCGGAATGAAGAGTGTTCCTGGTTCTTGATTGGGTTTGGACTTTATCCGGATTGTCCAGAGCACTGAGGATCATCACCAGGAAGTGATCACCTGATGCAGAGGAAGTGGTTTCCAGGGCTTGGTGGCCTATGATTCTGACTAGGCTCTGTGCAACACCCCAACTTACTTCAGCACCACGCCCTGGAACTGGGAGAGCCTGAGAGCCTCACCACCAGCCAGTACCTGATGCAGCTGGATCTGAATCCAGATTACTTTGTTGTTTGTACTCCACTCTCAGGTGAGCGCTGAGTGTATTTAAATAAGACTGTTGTTCTACTACACTACTGATGTTGCTGGAGAAAGACCACCTTAATATCTGCTGAGCTCCTGAAGGGAACCAGTTCCATTAATCCATTTTCTAGTCCTATGTAAACATTAGGATCATGAACCAGAGAAGGATTTATTCTAGAACCTATGGAACTCCCAGAGATCCTTGTATGGGCATTGCTGTGCACGACCACCGTCTCCTCCACAGAGAACTTCAACTGAATACCAGAAAGGGAAGTTCATGACGAACTTTAAGGTGGTTTGAAGAAGTCGCTGACATTAATGAACACTTCATTAAAAAACTGGGGCAAAAATTCCCTGTTTGAATGTCGTTTTCTGGAAAACCGCAAGTCGGATCTCTTAGAAAAGTCGGATCTCTTGCAATGTGAAGCCCTCCAAAACACTTCAGACCGCAAGAGGAACAAGGTGCTGCATGACGGACATCTTTAGCTTCAGCCAGCCTGAAAGTCACCTCTGATGATGTTCCTCTAGTAATCTATACTGGAGAACCTGGTGAAGGACGCTCTTCTATCTCTACACCTTTATGTTTTTGTAGTGTACCCTGTGTTCAGCACTCGGTCTGTTTGTTTATTTGTGTCTGTATTGTTGTTTATTTCTACTCTTGTTGTAAGTACTGCTTGTTTAGGTTTGTTATTTGAATTGTATGATGTATTGTTTCTTCTTCAGTTCAGTTACTGTTAGTTTTTCAACCCTTTATTAACTCTGTTACTTTTACACTTTAGTCAGGCTTCATTTGTTGATCTGGAGATTAAACGTCTAAATTATACACTGGACACAGTCTGCTGGACTGTCTGGTCTGTTTAGTGAGTTTTAACTTAATTACTAATAAACAACTGAGCTATACGTTTATTTCATTCTCTAGATACACCCTGTATGTTCCTACGGTGACATCTACTGGCCATTTAATGTAATAGCTATCCACCAGGTGATGCAGAAAGTACAGTTCCTCTATGTTCCTGCACTGCCATCACACGCATGATGTGCATCTACATTAAACTTAAACCACAAACCCCCCACTCCCAGCACAACTCTCTCAGAACACTGTTTAGACATAAGAGGTTCGAGTGTGATAATAACTTTCAGCTCTTTCTGTTATTTCAAAGTAATGATGTCTAGTGAGTATGGACCGTACCAGCCAGTCTTCAGTTCACCAGTCTCAGTATACAGATAAAACCAGTTCCTCCAAGCCATATACTTTTAAACATTACAGATTCTATATTTGAGAATGCAGGTATAGACTTTACTAGAAATAACAGGAAAATAACACTTTTACAATTAAGTGAGTCACTTAAAGTGGGGTGTTAAGGGGGCAACCCAGTGAGAGGGCAGGCTAGCTCAACCTTATGGAGTCCAGTAGTCCAGTACATACAATCTGACAGTGCTGAATTCTAAAGAACAGGAAATATTATGTGTTAAAGTAAAACACTGCAGCAGGTTCAGTAGTACAGTGTAATTCAGGGTAAGTACATAGAAGCTGGACTGAGTTAAAACAGGGGGGCTTCAAAAGAGTAACACTTACAAACAACAAATAAATATAGAACAATAAGTGTGTACATTGTTTAAAACTGAAAAGACTCTGTCTGAACTGAGGGGGGCATATTTACCCCTGTTCTCTCTGAAGTACCTGCATGGGGGGTCATGTCTCTGAAGGAGATTTAATTGTCTAATTAAACTACAACACTAGAGCAACTTAGACTTGTCAGCTAGAATGTAGAGTATATATTTATAATTATAATTATTTATAATTCTTCATTAAAATGGGATTTAATTGTCTAACACTAGTTTATCAAATAACTAAACTACAACACTAGAGCAACTGAGACACGCCAGCTAGAATGTAGAGTATATATTTATAATTATAATTATTTATAATTTATTAAAATGTGATTTGTCTAACACTAGTTTATCAAATAACTAAACTACAACACTAGAGCAACTGAAACACACCAGCTAGAATGTAGAGTATATATTTATAATTACTATAATTTATTAAAATGTAATTTGTCTAACACTACTTTATCAAATAACTAAACTACAACACTAGAGCAACTGAGACACGTCAGCTAGAATATAGAGTATATATTTATGATTATTTATAATTTATTAAAATGTGATTTGTCTAACACTAGTTTATCAAATAACGAAACTACAACACTAGAGCAACTGAGACACGTCAGCTAGAATGTAGAGTATATATTTATAATTATTTATAATTTATTAAAATGTGATTTGTCTAACACTAGTTTATCAAATAACTAAACTACAACACTAGAGCAACTGAGACATGTCAGCTAGAATGTAGAGTATATATTTATAATTATAATTATTTATAATTCTTTATTAAAATGTGATTTAATTGTCTAACACTAGTTTATCATATCACCAAACTACAACACTAGAGCAACTGAGACACGTCAGCTAACAAGTAGAGTATATATTTATAATTATTTATAATTTATTAAAATGTGATTCGTCTAACACTAGTTTATCAAATAACTAAACTACAATACTAGAGCAACTTAGACACGTCAGCTAGAATGTAGAGTATATATTTATAATTATAATTATTTATAATTTATTAAAATGTGATTTGTCTAACACTAGTTTATCAAATAACTAAACTACAACACTAGAGCAACTGAGACACACCAGCTAGAATGTAGAGTATATATTTATAATTATTTATAATTTATTAAAATGTGATTTGTCTAACACTAGTTTATCAAATAACTAAACTACAACACTAGAGCAACTGAGACACGCCAGCTGGAATGTTGAGTATATATTTATAATTATTTATAATTTCTTAAAACGTGATTTGTCTAACACTAGTTTATCAAATAACTAAACTACAACACTAGAGCAACTTAGACACGTCAGCTAGAATGTAGAGTATATATTTATAATTATTTATAATTTATTAAAATGTGATTTGTCTAACACTAGTTTATCAAATAACTAAACTACAACACTAGAGCAACTGAGACACGTCAGCTAGAATGTAGAGTATATATTTATAATAATAATTATTTATAATTTACTAAAATGTGATTTAATTGTCTAACACTAGTTTATCAAATCACCAAACTACAACAATAGAGCAACTGAGATACGCCAGCTAACAAGTAGAGTATATATTTATAATTATTTATAATTTATTAAAATGTGATTTAATTGTCTAACACTAGTTTATCAAATCACTAAACTGCAACACTAGAGCAACTGAGACACGCCAGCTAAAATGTAGAGTATATATTTATAATTATAATTATTTGTAATTTATTCAAATGTGATTGCTGAGCGTTTGTAAGATGCCTATTAGAGCTCCCTTACTTTCAGCCAAGGATGGTCCAGAGCTTCAGCCATACTCAGCCTCTTCAGTGACTCCACAACAAGCAGCTTCTTCACTTGTAACTACGACTCAGGTTTCAGATCTGCTGTATGAACTTTTATTTACATACATTATAAACTCACAAACATTAAATAACTATTTACAAATTACTATTTACAATCATGTCTTATCTCCAAATATACCCCTCTCTCCAAACCTGCACCGTTCATCAGAAGCTAGTGTAGATCTGCTCTCTTTGAAGACGAGATTCTGGGTGTGAATAAGTAATTAGACATTGTAACACTGGGTATTGAACTGACTGTGTTCCTTTCTTACTGAATGGTTAAAGTTATTTACATTGAGTCTGGATTTCTCAACTCCAGTTCTGTAGACCCACTGATCTATAAAGTTCTACACAGTCCTCCCACCAGACAGACTGACCCAACCAACATCAGCTCAATCTAGAATTACAAGTAGTGTAAAGCTGCAGCTTATGAAGTTAGTGTATCAACTTGTACAGGGGTCAGCCTGTTATTCCTCCTGCCAGCAGAGGACTTTTTTGTCATTCACAGATTCATGAGTAATGTTTGAAAAATGTAATACATTATTTTTGTCTTGCTTATACTTCCTGTACTACACCTTCTGTTACCTGAATCACATTCATTATTTCAATGAAGATATGTTATGTATTTATATTGGAAAGCTTGTTATGTTCAATATGATTCAAGATAATATTGATTTTACTGTGTTCACATCTGTTCAATCAGTTTATGTGTGTTTATCAACTGGCTTGAAGTGTTGTTTTGTAAAGGTTATAATAAAAAGATTCATTTTTAGAGCCCAAGTCAGCACACACACATATGTAAAGTATCAGTGTGTAACAGTTCTGTGGGCTCTATTATCAGAAATAAAATCTAATATACTATAAAACTCTGCTTTGCTGATCAACTGTAACTACAAGTCATTATGTTTTTGTTTACTTAAAATCGTCTTCCACCACGTAGAGCTGCCATGTTTCTTTTTTTTTTTTAATCACATTTCAGTACAACAGAATTTCAGATAACATTTTAAATTACCCCTATTATGTGATTCATCATTTGTCTTTCTTTTTTTAACAAATACAAAACTGAATAATAATAATAATAAAAGGACATAGTAAAACATCCCAATCTCACATAAAATAAAATAAAACTTGGGGTACAGTTACGAATAAAGTATGCATGCTAGAAGAAAAAAAGGGTACAGTACAGACTTATAATTACAGTAAATAGATCAAAAGTATATTTAATTTATTTAAACAAAAGAAGGGTATTTCAGGGAGATATACCATTTCCACTTCTTCCAAATTCTTTCACATCTATCATTCTGAAGCCTAATAGAAAAAGATACTCTTTCCATCACAAAGATTTCGTAGATAATATCATACCAGTTCTCGATGGAGGGTGTTTTAGGCTTAAGCCATTTCTTTGTGATTGCTTTCCTTGCAGCTACACTAAGTATTCCAAATAGGTACTTTGTTTGAGTGCTTACCGACGTTGACTGTAGCCCAAAATAAAGTTCTTTCCAAATAAAAGTCATGTCTGGCCCAAGTATGGTAACTAGCTCTGTATTAATCCCATTCCAAAAGGACTTTATCTTTGGACAGGCCCAAAACAAATGATAATGATTGGCTTCCTGGGTGCCACAGGACCTCCAACAACTAGATGAGCCTGAATGATGAGACGACTGAATAGGTGTAATGAAATATCTGCTGAGGCTCCTCCATCCAAACACTCTCCATGATAATGAACTTGTTATCTTCCATTGAAACTCACAGTATTTTGTCCAGACTTCATCTGGAATGCCACTGTTGGATTCTTTTTCCCATTTGTGTTTTATATGAGCAGTGTTAGTTATTTTCTTTACTATAGACTTTACTAGAAATAACAGGAAAATAACACTTTTACAATTAAGTGAGTCACTTAAAGTGGGGTGTTAAGGGGGCAACCCAGTGAGAGAGCAGGCTAGCTCAACCTTATGGAGTCCAGTAGTCCAGTACATACAATCTGACAGTGCTGAATTCTAAAGAACAGGAAATACTCTGTGTTAAAGTAAAACACTGCAGCAGGTTCAGTAGTACAGTGTAATTCAGGGTAAGTACATAGAAGCTGTGTGTTCTGGCTGGACTGAGTTAAAACAGGGGGGCCTTAAAAGAGTAACACTTACAAACAACAAATAAATATAGAACAATAAGTGTGTACATTGTTTAAAACTGAAAAGACCTTCTGTTTCCTGAATCACATTCATCATTTTAATGAAGATATGTTATGTATTTAAATTGGAAAGCTTGATATGTTCAATATGATTAAAGATAATATTGATTTTACTGTGTTCACATCTGTTTAATCAGTTTATGTGTGTTTATCAACTGGCTTGAAGTGTTGTTTTGTAAAGGTTATAATAAAAAGATTCATTATTAGAATCCAAGTCAGCACACACACATATGTAAAATATCAGTGTGTAACAGTTCTGTGGGCTCTATTATGACAAATAGAATCTAATATACTATAAAACTCTGCTTTGCTGATCAACTGTAACTACAAGTCATTGTGTTTTTGTTTACTTAAAATCGTCTTCCACCACGTAGAGCTGACATGTTTCTTTTTTTTTTTTTAATCACATTTCAGTACAACATAATTTCAGATAACATTTTAAATTACCCCTATTATGTGATTCATCATTTGTCTTTCTTTTTTTAACAAATAGAAAACTGAATAATAATAATAATAATAATAATAATAATAATAATAATAATAATAATAATAATAAAAAAAAGGATATAGTAAAACATCCAAATCTCAAATAAAATACAATAAAACTTGGGGTACAGTTACGAATAAAGTATGCATGTTCGAAGAAAAAAAGGGTACAGTACAGCCTTATACTTACACCTCCTGGAGACCCTCGTATATTCGTCAAATCACCTTATGCCCCAGATCTGCCTTGTATGCTCTAATAAAAATCTGTGTGAAATCGTTTGTAAATGCTTTTTGGACCTCTCTCAAATTACTATTTATATAGTGCCGTACCTGAAGAAACCTATAGAATTTGCTGTAATTTAACCCATGTAGAGTTTTTAACCTCTGGAAGCTATTCAGTGTGCAATAAGAAGTTAGGCCCCGTTTAGCCCATCCCTTATAGGTTGCATCCTGCCGATTTGGAATAAAGTCTAGATCATAAGAGCACCATCTGAGAATCTTTACTTGTTCAAGGAAGCCCCCCTTGTTAATAACATTTAGCCATATTCTCAAATTGACATTAATCAGTTTATTACTTATCTCCACTAACTTCCTAACTTGTCTTTTATCTCCCAAATGTGATTGAATTGGAATTGGAATCCAGATATTCTTTCCTCAATTTCTTCCCAACTTGCTTGGTAATCCGGTGTACACCAATAAAATATGTATCTCAACTGGGCCGATATGAAATAATCTTTAAAGCATGGTAGGGCAACCCCTCCTTTATCTTTAGCCAATTGAAGAGTTTGGAATTTTATTCTTGGTTTTCTCCCTTGACAAATATACCATGAAATGAATTTATCCCATTCTGTCATTTATTTCAATTGGAAGAGTTTGAAATAGATATAATAACCTAGGCAGAACATTCATTTTAATTGACTCAATTCGTGACACAAAACTTAACAATTAAGTTTCATCTTCTTGTAATTTCTGGCTTAGATAATCAAAATTTAATGTGTATAATTTTGTTAAATCTTTTGGGATTTTGTTAGATCAATTGGATCTTAGGACTTACAGTCTGGCTAGGCTTGTACCTAAAACTAAGTATTTGAATTTTTGGAATATTCAGTTTATAACCTGAAATGGAACCAAAAGCATCTATTGTATCCAACAGGTATGGAACTGAACTTTCTGGATTTAACAAATAAATTAAAATGTCATCTGTGAACAAGGAAATTTTATGTTCTTGACCAAACATTTTTATACCTGTAATGTTTTGATCTTGAATAATAATCCGACTTCAATAAATAGTGCAAACAATGTTGGACTAATTGGACAACCTTGTCTGGTACCTCTTTCCAAACAAAAAAAATTTGATGTGCTTCCATTTATTTTCAGTTTCACCCTTGGTTCCTTGTACAGTGTTTGTATTGTGTTAATAAAGGTCTGATGAAATCCAACTGTTCGCAATACTTCGTATAAAAACTCCCAATTGACACGTATGCTCAATTATATGTAGTGTGCGTCGAATATTGTCTTGTGTCTGCCTTTGTAGAATAAAACCTGTCTGATCTAGGCTGATTATTTGGGGTAGAATATTTTCAGTCCTTTTTGCTAAGATGTAAGTGAAAATTTTGTAATCTTGATTCAGTACGCTTATAGGCCGATAGTTTCCACATTCCAGTTTATCTTTCCCTTCTTTTGGTATCAGAGAGATCACTGCTTCTCTCCAAGATGGAGGAGCTATACCAGTCTTAAGCACATAGTTAAATACATCCTTCATTACTGGGATCAATGGACCTTTCATTTCCTTGTACCATTCTGAGGGAAACCCATCAGGTCCCGGTGCCTTATTCGGTTTTAAATGTGATATTGCTTTTGGAATTTCTTCTTCAGTTATTTCACTAATAAGAGCCTCATTTTGTTTGTCCCCCACTTTAGACAATCGAATCGTGTCAAAAAAGGCTTTTAGTTTTGTTTTGTCTATTTTAGGTTGAGTGTATAAATTTTTGTAAATGGTTTCAAACACTTTTTGTATGTCATTTAGCTTACAATGTATAGGGTTTGTTAAGGGGTCCTTCATTTTATAAATTTTCTGCTTGTTGTTTTTTTAACCTGTAGGCAAGCAATTTGGCTGAGATATATATATATATATATATATATATATATATTACATAATAGTACTCAGTAGTGATTTGGAAATGGTAATGCGAATTCATCCATGCAAAATTGATATTTTCACTACAGTCACAGTTAAATTACACAGTCACAGTTAAATGAAACTCTGAACTGGAAACTTCCACCCTGGAAACCTACTCTTTAATTGTAGAGAGCTCTGCTGGTCTATCCTGAAAGACCCCCGATCTGATGTTTTTTAGGATTTTAGTTATAGTTATATTATTAATTAGTCATGTGACCACTCATATCTTACCGTCCACCCTGGAAACCTGCTCTTTACTTGGATTTTGCAGAGGCAGGGCTAGCGAGGAGGGAGGCTGTGGGGTCAACGAATGAGGTGGTGGGTTCAGAGAGGGTTTGGTGGGTCTGGCAGTGGAGGAATGTCCTGTATGTGAGGAGAGTTACAATCATTAATATTTTCTTTTGGTTTATTTTCTGAAACACCAAACACAGTGATTTCAGCACTGACTCGTACTTCACATCAAATGCTACGTTTAAACCCTTCAGAGTAAAACAAGACCAGATCATGTGGATCAAGTGTTCTATCCAACAAGACATCAGTCAGATCTACGTTGAGGTTCATCTTACACAGTTTAGTTTTACTGTAATAGTTCAGTGAAGAACATTAAAATGTATTTAAAACATTGTACCAGACTGTCCTCAGATATTTCGTTACCTAGTTCCTCTACCCAGACTCTTCTCATCTCGTCTACTAACGCATTCTTAAGAGACATGATTGTATTTAAGAAGTTTGAAATGTGACCTTATCCTGCACAGGGGTCTGAACATATTATATATGTAGCCAGCAGGCTTAGTGAGAGAGGGACTTTTATTTTGAAGGCAGCGCCTGGGGGCGGCCATTTTGGGGGGTATTTTAGTCCCGCGATAGCTCACCAAAGTATCGTTTGGTCTCGTTTGAGTTCTGCCGGTCTTCACGTGCAGCAGGTAGTTTCTTTCTTATCAAGTTAATATGTAACAGTTGTTTCTGTGCTTTATACTGCGCGTTTTTGTAGATCATTAACGAGAGTAGCAAGTGGCAGCACGGGCCGTGAAAGGTGAAGGCTCCATCCATAGAAGGGCTGTTTTGGATGGATTAAGTGGTGTCAGTGTTTGATCCAGCGGCTGGAAACTAAGTTTGAACAATGTGTGTTGGAGTGTCTGAGTGATTAGTAGTATGAAGACACAATGCGGTTGTTGTGATCTAAGGCTCTTTTGTTATGGGACGTTTTATTATAGTCTGAGATCGATTTGGATGCTTGGTGGGAGCTGAGGTTCTCAGGAGTACATGTGTTAATACATCGCTGTACAGGGCGGAGGTGCCTGCGGGATAATAGCCACTGTTTTTTGTTTTATTTATGTAAATTGTGTTTTATGTACATTGATTTTATTCTTTTTTTATTCTGGATTACTGGAAGGTTCAGCATCCCTTGTAGTAGATGCTCAAAGGATTTTTTATCACATTGGGTGCCTAAATCATATGTGTAGCCATTTTAAAACGAATTTCCTCATGACTGACTAGTGTGGCCTCCGATCACATTCTAGGTGGTCTCAGTTCACCTTGGCAGACAGTGTATGCCATTGGGTTTTTTTGGATATATTTTGGTTGAGAATAACTTTGATTGGTTTAAAGTTGATTGTTTTCTTTTTTATATATATATTTGATTTATAATTTTCTTGTGCATGTAAAGATTTATTTATTTATTATAGTAATCTTATTTGTGTGTGTGTGTATAGGATTTGGTGTGGGGTGGCAAAGTCTGAGGCCAATGGTTGTGTTTTCTGTCTCTTTTGTGAGACCCTAGAGTTACCTGTGAGTGCCACAGTCTTCTGGTTGGGGAACGGCTACCTGGTTGTGATAATGGCATGATTGGATGCTGTTTGATGTTAGCCAAATACTGAAGTTTGTTATAGTTTTTTGAATAGTATTTGTGATTTGGAATTAAAGAACAAATTGTATTTTTAACTGCGTTTTAGGTTCTGTCTTAAAATATATAAAAATAAAATCTTTCTACTGCATCAGTCTCATCAGAACGGTGTGTGTCCTTAATTTGGGGAATTTTAAGAGGTAGCACGTTTGATTTTAGAGATTTCTATTGTGTAACCACTTGATGAGGGCCACATATATATAATATATTCTGAATGTAGTGACAGAGATAACTGGAAATAAGTCACTGTGGTAAGTTCTGAGAGAGCATTGAAGCTAGTAAACATGTCATCAATGTAAAGATATGTAAAGTAGTATAGCTGCTGGGAAAGATGGATATCAAATGTAGAAGTCAATGTAGAAAAGTGTCAGAGTTGGAAGTCTAGTCTAAATCTTGACTGTATTTTAAGAGTTAAAGATATAATTGAGGATGTGGAACGCCGTGATGGGTAAAAATACAATACTGTGGTATTAAGAGCAGCAAGCGAAGATGATTTACAGGAATTTACTTCAATTTTACACCAATCAGTCTCTGAAACTGAAACCAATAAACATTGTTTTGTAAACTAGCAGACCAGCAGTAGGTCATGACATTAGGAGTGCTAGTTCTTCTAGCAACTCAGGGCTTCCACAAATTCCTGATGTACTGTAGGATGCTTATCTCTCTACAGAAATGATGAAATCAGCTCATCTATGGATTAAAACAAAGACTTTGGTGGAATATATTTTATATAAGAGTGTCCCATAGAGTGGATGGTGAGACCTCAATGAAGCCTCTCTAACTGAATTAATTCCACACTAATAAAACTGAAAGGAGCTTCCTGAAGACTTTACTTCCCTGGAGAACAACAGACTCCACTTCTGGTAGCTCAGTAAGCTGAGCATCCTTTCAGCTGTCCAGTCTCCTCAGAAGCAAAGAGGATGAGACCCCAGAACAGGCTTTAGAACAGTTCCCAACGTCTGAAGAGTCGTGTTTACACATGGTACTGACCTCTAAGACGTCTGTAGGTCCACACAGTGCTCGTCAGTCCATGAGCTCATTTCCTGGCTCCTGAAATCGTCCAGTACTTTGTTGTCCTGCTTCTCAGCACCCTCACCGCCTGCTTCATGATCATCCATGGTAAAGTTCCTGAGAAGGAGCAGAGAGAAGATGGAAAACCACAACACAAACACACCCATTAGCACCACCCTGTGCCCAGCAAGGCAAGCAACAGCAAACCACAAACCCCCCACTACAAGGAATCTGCACAGTAACTGAACCATCAGTAGAGTAACAAAGTTCTTCAGTCCACTTCTTAAAGAACACCTGCTACACATCAGCCACCTTCTAATAAAACTCTTCTTATAAATTCTATATTAATAACGCATTTAACAGCATTAACAAAGTCATACGACTTACATACTGTATAGGTCCAAGTGTATGTTTATAACTCTGCTCTCAAACAGTTATAAACACATGCATAACGTTTTATAGAGGATATGACTTCATAGAGTCAGCTCCGTAACACTTTATAACAGCTCTACCTGAGAACCCAGTACACACTAAGGTTCTACAGTTGTGTACGTTGTTCTGTTGAGTTGTGTAATAAGCAGATAGACGTGTGTATGAAGATAATTTGTAGAAGTTGTGTTTATTTAATTACTGACAGAGATTAACAGAGATTAACCGATCAGAGTTTTTGAGGCCGATTCTGATCACCAATCACCTTTCAGCACGATCAGCCGATAGCCAATACCGATCGAGGGCGCGTCCAGCTGTACCTGTTAAAGAGCCTTAATTGGTGGAAGGAAAACCTTCTGCTTCTCTCAGATACTCTGGAGACCTGCTCCACAGTGTGAACTCCAGCTCTCTAAACGAGTCTGAGTGGAGGTCTGTCCTGTCCTTTTAACTCCCACACCATGTACTGAGACCCAAGTACTTCAGTACTGCAGCAGAGTACAGTACTAATCATACTCCTAACAACTGACATCATCTTAAACCTAGTAACACACACTTCAGAGCTCAGACCTCAGACCAGTCTCTGATCAGCAGATACAGCCAAAGAGAGAAGTTCTACAGTCAGCTTTATAAGAAATACTAACAGAAGTGTTTGTAGCAGCTACTTCTGGACCACCTGTATGTTTGTACATCACTGACACGCCTAAACCACACCATCACAACTTCTCAACATCTCACCTGCTCACAAGAGGAACACCATCACTAGTGCTCCACGTTCTACAGGTGCTCCACGTTCTACTAGTGCTCCATGTTCTACTAGTGCTCCATGTTCTACTAGTGCTCCACGTTCTATTAGTCCTCCACGTTCTACTAGTGCTCTACGTTCTACTAGTGCTCCACGTCCTACTAGTGCTCCACGTTCTACTAGTCCTCCATGTTCTACTAGTGCTCCACGTCCTACTAGTGCTCCACGTTCCACTAGTGCTCCATGTTCTACTAGTCCTCCACGTTCTACAAGTGCTCCACGTCCTACTAGTGCCCCACGTTCTACTAGTGCTCCGCGTTCTACTATTGCTTCACGTCCTACTAGTGCTCCACGTTCTACCACCCAGTTTGTCTCCTCCTCAACTTCAGCAGACAGGCTCTATCACCAGGTCACTCCCCTTCAGCACTCTGGGTGGGTAAAAAAGAACAGACAGAACAGACTTCAGATCAGCTGAAACGTTTACCAGTTTACAAATCATCTCTCCTGCTCATTTCACTGGTCCCTCATTGATTAACTGGTCCTGCAATCTTAAACTGCTCCCACCGTTTTTAACTGGTGCCGCCATGTTTAACTGATCCCACCATGTTTAACTGGTGTCACTATGATTAACTGGAGTCACTATGATTAACTGGTGTCACTATGTTTAACTGGTGTCACTATGATTAACTGGTGTCACTATGTTTAACTGGTGTCACTATGTTTAACTGGTGTCACTATGATTAACTGGAGTCACTATGATTAACTGGTGTCACTATGTTTAACTGGTGTCACTATGATTAACTGGTGTCACTATGTTTAACTGGTGTCACTATTATTAACTGGTGTCACTATGATTAACTGGTGTCACTGTGTTTAACTGGTTCCTGCGTGTATAACTGGTTGTGTGGTGGTATATTGTGTACTTTGTGTATAAACGATGTGTAAACTGTATATTACTCTTCTTAACAATCTGAAAACCACTTGAACGTTTAGTAAAACACTAGAAACTGTCAAACCCACATCACTCACCTGATAAACCTGACTCTGATCAAGACTTTATCATGTGAGACTAAAACTCTGTAAAGCCATCACTCTTAGAAAGACGGTTCTCCACAGTTCTAATCCAGTATCTAGTACTTCAGCTGTATCTCCAAAGCTGGAATCACCATGTGGTGCTGAATGAAGGTCACTGAACAACATACAGCCTGAAACTCTCTGAACTGACCAATCAGGACTAACTGATAGATCAGCTTAATCTCAACACAGGACTAACTGATAGACCAGTTTAATCTGAACACAGAGTGAACCAACCCACAGTGTTAGAACCGACAACCGACCACTGAACACTAGAACCTGTACAGTCACACTGTTACAGTACCCAGATACCACTGTTTAACCCAGTCACACAGTTAGAACCAACCACTGAACACTAGAACCTGTACAGTCACACTGTTACAGTACCCAGATACCTCTGTTTAACCCAGTCACACCGTTAGAACCAACCACTGAACACTAGAACCTGTACAGTAACACTGTTACAGTACCCAGATACCACTGTTTAACCCAGTCACACCGTTAGAACCAATCACTGAACACTAGAACCTGTACAGTAACACTGTTACAGTACCCAGATACCTCTGTTTAAACCAGTCACACCGTTAGAACCAACCACTGAACACTAGAACCTGTACAGTAACACTGTTACAGTACCCAGATACCTCTGTTTAACCCAGTCACACCGTTAGAACCAACCACTGAACACTAGAACCTGTACAGTAATACTGTTACAGTACCCAGATACCTCTGTTTAAACCAGTCACACCCTTAGAACCAACCACTGAACACTAGAACTTGTACAGTAACACTGTTACAGTACCCAGATACCACTGTTTAAACCAGTCACACCGTTAGAACCAACCACTGAACACTAGAACCTGTACAGTAACACTGTTACAGTACCCAGATACCACTGTTTAAACCAGTCACACCATTAGAACCGACCACTGAACACTAGAACCTGTACAGTAACACTGTTACAGTACCCAGATACCACTGTTTAAACCAGTCACACTGTTAGAACCAACCACTGAACACTAGAACTTGTACAGTAACACTGTTACAGTACCCAGATACCTCTGTTTAACCCAGTCACACCGTTAGAACCGACCACTGAACACTAGAACTTGTACAGTAACACTGTTACAGTACCCAGATACCTCTGTTTAACCCAGTCACACCGTTAGAACCAACCACTGAACACTAGAACCTGTACAGTAACACTGTTACAGTACCCAGATAAATTTAGTTTAATAATAACTACGAATTAGCAATTATTTACGCCATCAAACAGTAATCAATTATTCTTTTAATATGAATTCAGTTTAATAACCACTACTGATCAGCAATGATTCCAATAAACAAACAGTAATCAATTATTCTTTTAATATTAATTCAGTTTAATAAGAACTACTGATCAATAATGATTTACAGCATCAAACAGTAATCAATTATTATTTTAATATTAATTCAGTTTAATAAGAACTACTGATCAGTAATGATTTACAGCATCAAACAGTAATCAATTATTATTTTAATATTAATTCAGTTTAATAAGAACTACTGATCAGTAATGATTTACAGCATCAAACAGTAATCAATTATTAATTTAATATTAATTCAGTTTAATAATCACTACTGATCAGTAATGATTTACAGCATCAAACAGTAATTAATTATTATTTTAATATTAATTCAGTTTAATAAGAACTACTGATCAGTAATGATTTACAGCATCAAACAGTAATTAATTATTATTTTAATATTAATTCAGTTTAATAAGAACTACTGATCAGTAATGATTTACAGCATCAAACAATGATTAATGATTCTTTTAATGATAATTCAGTTCAGTGATTACTATTGATCATTATTGATTGCTATTTATTAATAATCTTTGACACTATATGCTTTCAGTGGTGTACAGAGTCCACAGCAGTGGTCAGAAGACCAACACGTGGAGGACACAGAGCTCATTCTTCAGGACCACCTCAGTGAAAGGATCACAACTTCTCAACAAACACAGGAAAAGATGGACCCCAGTCCACCAGTAGCACATTAACTACATACCAGAACAGCAGCTCAACTCTTCTGTGAGGAGTTTATGTGGCGGAGCTGAAAATAACCTCCGTATTTATTCTGAAAAATAAAAAATATACTATTCAATACGTGTTTCAGTAACTCTTATCTTTTATAACAGCTATATTTTCTTCATTATTTTCCTGTCTTTGTTTTTTTTTACTTCCTGTGTTTTAGTTTCACACTTTTTTTTGCTTGCCGCTAGTGGTGTGTGTTACTGCAAATTATTTAGCGATCTGATACCAAGTAATTACAGGGAAAGTATCACCGATACCGATACCAATACCAATACCGATACCAATACTGATACCGATACCAATACTGATACCAATACCGATACCAATACCGATACCAATACTGATACCAATACTGATACCAATACCAATACCGATACCAATACTGATACCGATACCAATACTGATACCAATACTGATACCAATACCAATACCGATACCAATACTGATACCGATACCAATACTGATACCGATACCAATACTGATACCAATACTGATACCAATACCAATATCAATACTGATACCGATACCAATGGGGAATTACCTACGTAAAATAAAGTCTATTTATACCTACATGTAGCAGACATGAGCTATTAGTTATAATAACAACTGTATTATTATTATTATTATTATTATTATTATTATTAATAATAGCCATATTTTATACTGAAAAAAGAATAATAGAAATCGTATATATTAATAATTAACATTATTACGGTTGTTGGCGCTAGGCTGCTGAGCCAATGGGAAAACGCTAACCTCCTGTTGCTAAGCAGCGCTCGCAGCTCCGCGACGTCACGTTTGTTTACAAACTCTGAAGGAGAGGACAGCGTCTCTTTCACAGTTAACACAAAATTAATAATATTCACCAGAAACACGAGGTAATGATACTTTAACTCTATATGATCTACCTGGACACTCTGACACTCTCTCTGAGGGGTTTCTCTCCTCCTCCCTTCTTTTCTTCTGGAGCTCGGAGTTCTTTTTCTCCTGCTGTTTTATGTGTTTATATTTATTTGTGTTTTTATATCTGAAATATCTGAAATATGAGAAATATGTGAAATATCACAACAGCTCCACACAGGACTCTGTTTATTCTCTATTGAGTCTCCAGACTGACTGACTGAGCAGTGTGCCGCTGTGCTTACGCATCACACACTTACCCAGGCGGAAGAAAAAGTAGTTCCACCAACCGCGTATCATTTAGACAAGATCTCAGTAGTTTAGTGACTTTCCCCTGTGTTCCTGTTAATCATATACATTACCTCAAAGACTAAAGTATCAAAAGTATCGATATTTTGATTTGAGAATCGATTTTAGAGCATAAAGATCTGGTATCTGAGGTATCTATATTTCAGTATCGATCCGCACATCACTACTGGCCGCTTTCCTTACCCCTCATTTCACGAGCGCTCCGTCGGAGGTAGGTCACGGAAACAAACGCTCCGAACAATTCTCAGTAAAAGGTGATAAACAGACTTTAAACCAGCCTGTAAACAACACGTACCCTGCTCTAAACAGTAACCGAGTCTAAACAGGGCGTTATTTTCAGACTGTGAAGAGTTTAAAACGATTATTATCTGAGTAATATCTTATTTTCTCCTGCTGCCCACGCTATGCTAGCGGGTTGCGTTGCTATCTCCGCGTGCCCCAGCTAGCTAGAAATGCACGTGGTGTAAACAGTTTATTCCTCTGTTTATCTCTTGTAGAGAGAAAGTAACCTCAGCGGCTGAAACATATAGTACTGAAAGCTGTTGTCTGTGAGCAGGCCTGCACGCGCTGAGACTGAGGGTCTCGTGTGTGGTGTTGGGATGTGGGGAGTTTTAGCACGTGCCCAGTCCGTGCTCATTAGCTAGCTCGCTGAAGTTAGGCTGAGGGTGGATTTTGGAGTTTCGCCGCTGCAGCTCACAAACAAACAAACCAGACGAAACCAGATCCTTCTAGAACCTACTGCTAAATACAATCACCTGTAGTTTATTACACACTACAGTCTTTACCTGGTATGATGTTCTTTAAACCAAAACCTTCTAGAACCTACTGCTAAATACAATCACCTGTAGTTTATTACACACTACAGTCTTTACCTGGTATGATGTTCTTTAAACCAGAACCTTCTAGAACCTACTGCTAAATACAATCACCTGTAGTTTATTACACACTACAGTCTTTACCTGGTATGATGTTCTTTAAACCAGAACCTTCTAGAACCTACTGCTAAATACAATCACCTGTAGTTTATTACACACTACAGTCTTTACCTGGTATGATGTTCTTTAAATGAGTTTAGACTAAACCAGAACCTTCTAGAACCTACTGCTAAATACAATCACCTGTAGTTTATTACACACTACAGTCTTTACCTGGTATGATGTTCTTTAAATGAGTTTAGTTACTTATTAAATGTAATATACTAATAATGTGGGACTTCAACATGATGTATAGACTACAAATGGTGTGTATCATACTTCAATGTTTAATCTCTGAAGGTGTGACTTATTGGAATTATAATGATTTTTTAAAGGTAATCAATTCCTACTGTAAGACAACCATAGAGATCTATGACTACTTACAGAGACACATCCCACTAACATACTATAACACTGTGTTTGGTAGAATAAGCTTTGGTTGAATTCTAGTTATTATTTGTAATTAAACACCACTACAGTAGAACATTCAAATGATGTACAGATCTATAATCACTAGTTAATATTTATAATTAAACATCACTACAGTAGAACACCCAAATGATGTACAGATCTATAATCACTAGTTAATATTTATAATTAAACACCACTACAGTAGAACATTCAAATGATGTACAGATCTATAATCACTAGTTAATATTTATAATTAAACACCACTACAGTAGAACACCCAAATGACGTACAGATCTATAATCACTAGTTAATATTTATAATTAAACACCGCTACAGTACAACCCCCAAGTGATGTACAGATCTATAATCACTAGTTAATATTTATAATTAAACACCACTACAGTAGAACATCCAAATGACGTACAGATCTATAATCACTAGTGAATATTTATAATTAAACACCACTACAGTAGAACATTCAAATGTCTTACAGATCTATAATCACTAGTGAATATTTATAATTAAACACCGCTACAGTAGAACATCCAAATGACGTACAGATCTATAATCACTAGTTAATATTTATAATTAAACACCGCTACAGTAGAACATCCAAATGACGTACAGATCTATAATCACTAGTTAATATTTATAATTAAACACCGCTACAGTAGAACATCCAAATGATGTACAGATCTATAATCACTAGTGAATATTTATAATTAAACACCACTACAGTAGAACATCCAAATGATGTACAGATCTATAATCACTAGTTAATATTTATAATTAAACACCACTACAGTACAACGCCCAAGTGATGTACAGATCTATAATCACTAGTTAATATTTATAATTAAACACCGCTACAGTAGAACACCCAAATGACGTACAGATCTATAATCACTAGTTAATATTTATAATTAAACACCACTACAGTACAACGTCCAAATGATGTACAGATCTATAATCACTAGTTAATATTTATAATTAAAACACCCCTACAGTAGGACATCCAAATGATGTACAGATATATAATCACTGGTGAATATTTATAATTAAATACCACTACAGTAGAACATTCAAATGATGTACAGATCTATAATCACTAGTGAATATTTATAGTTAAAACACCACTACAGTAGAACATCCAAATGATATACAGATCTATAATCACTAGTTAATATTTATAATTAAACACCACTACAGTAGAACATCCAAATGATGTACAGATCTATAATCACTAGTTAATATTTATAATTAAACACCACTACAGTAGAACACCCAAATGATGTACAGATCTATAATCACTAGTTAATATTTATAATTAAACACCACTACAGTTGAACATCCAAATGACGTACAGATCTATAATCACTAGTTAATATTTATAATTAAACACCACTACAGTAGAACATCCAAATGTCGTACAGATCTATAATCACTGTGGTCATGTGTGTGTTCTACTTTAAGTGTATGTTAGTCTCACAGTAGGAATTGAAAGATGGTGATCCACCTTCTCTAGATGTATGGGATTTGAGAGCAGAGTGTTGCCTGATACTAATAGCAAGAGGGCAGCCCTGGCGTGTTCCTCTGTGTAACGAGAAAGGAATCAACTTCAATCAATCTTGATTAGTTTAACTGTAAGAGTTAGGGTGGGCATATAATGTTTTGTAATGTTATAATGTTTATCTACAAAGTAAACCGTGATCCAAATCCAAATTCCTTCAACACCTTCCACATATATTGCCACTCCAGCAGATCAAATGCTTTCTCCACATCTAAACAAAGTGCAGCTACTTCATGGCCCTTATCGTAATTGTGATATTTATTGGCCTCCTAACATTAAAAAAGAAAATCTACCAGGAATAAACCCGGTCTGATGAATGTGGATAATGGTGGCAATATACTTATTAAATCTGTTTGCTAACAATTTAGTAAAATCATTATATCTGTGATCAACAAAGCAGTAGGACGGAAAGACAAAGCATCTGTTGCCTGGGTGAGTCGTCTCTAACATATCGAATCAGTCATTCATCATCTTGCTCTTATGCTGTACCACCAGAAGGATATTTGCTGGCAGAGAGAGAGGAGAGAGAGTGGACCGTGTCCAGGCCAGGCAGAGAGAGAGGAGAGAGAGTGGACCGTGTCCAGGCCAGGCAGAGAGAGAGGAGAGAGAGTGGACCGTGTCCAGGCCAGGCAGAGAGAGAGGAGAGAGAGTGGACCGTGTCCAGGCCAGGCAGAGAGAGAGGTATGTAATGGTCTAGATGTTACTCTGGATCTATAATTAAACGTGGGAGGTTTCTAAGTGTCAGTATATATACTACACAGTATCTCTCTAACCGCTCTCTGGAAATGTGATGTCCTCTATCACAGCTCTTCCTGAGCTCAGTCCTCCATAGATCAACCACATATTTCTAATCAGTATTACATGCAGTTGAGTGGTCTGAACTTTTTAAGAGGGGTCTGGCAACACAGCAGCAATCAGTAGCACAGTCAGAGCAGCTCTCAGCAGTAGAGGTATAGCTGTGATGCGTTATCTGGTCAGCTACAGAGGGTCTCTGCTGGTAGCAGTCAGTGTAATGTCAGAGTTTGAGGAAATGCCGCTGTTAAGTTGTATGTCTGGCTGCATGTTGGGTTCTCGGTGGAGACAATAAACTGTTTTAGAGCGACTCCTCCACACTTCATAACCAAAACACACCAACACGCTCGCAAGGCTATGATTAAACACATTCTAAAAGAGACGGAAAGCATCGCCATAACAACCGACATTTGGACATCTAGAAGTACACTGTGCTATATCACAATTACAAAACAAATCAGTCTCAAGAGCCTCTTAAAGGAGAGAAAGCAGTCTGCTGAGTTTGTGTTTTCTGTATTTTTTATCTTTGAATTTTTTTAATCTCATCTTGTCTTGTTCTTGTGAACCCAATATCAGGTCATATCCATAATATCTGGTCAGAACTTAGAGACCAAAGGTCATGGGCAGGTTAGTTGTAGCACTACTTCAGGAGGTTCATTTCAAATTCCTGCATGATTAAAGAGGTAAACAGTTCAGAGGGGTTTAGTGTGAAATGCTCTGGTTTAGAGAAACAAACTGAGTCAGACTTGTTCACAGTGGTTGGTGAAGGTAACCAGACATCTGAGAGTCGAATGCCTCTGAAACAGGAGTAGCCCATTTATCCTCAAAGGGCCACTGTGTCAACTAGGTTAAAGTCTGGGGAATTAGGGGTCCAGGGTAGAACTTGGGAGTCTTGGCTTGGTAAGCTATTCCAACCAATGTACAGATATGTGTAGTCACTGTTGATGAAACACAGATATGTGTAGTTGCTGTTGATGAAACACAGATATGTGTAGTTGCTGTTGATGAAACACAGATATGTGTAGTTGCTGTTGATGAAGCACAGATATGTCAAGTCAAGTCAAGTGGGTTTTATTGTCATTTCAACTACATACAGAGTACACAGTGAAACGAAACAACGTTCCTCCAGGACCATGGTGCAACATAGACAGTGCCATACAAGACACAAGTGCAACACGAACAAACAAGTGCGGACAGACAACACAACACAACACAGTACAGACAGAACACAACACAGTACAGACAGAACACAACACAGTACAGACAACACAACACAACACAGTACAGACAGAACACAACACAGTACAGACAGAACACAACACAGTACAGACAGAACACAACACAGTACAGACAGAGAATAATAAATAATTGCTGGTAGTGTGCAAATTGTGCAATGTGTAATAAACAGAGTCCAGTGAGGTAGTAGAGTTATTAGTGCAATGCTTTGTGCAAAAATGCTTCCCCTTTTTTATCTGGGGTAAATGGTTGGAGAGAGAGAGAGAGAGAGAGAGAGAGAGAGGGAGAGTACATGTACCAGAAAGATATCAGTTCAGACGTTGAGTTGTGTTGAGAAGTCTTGGGGGAAGAAGCTGTTGGTCGTGTTGGACTGGACGCTGCGGTACCTTTTCCCTGATGGCAGGAGGGAGAACAGTCTGTGTGAAGGGTGGGTGGGGTCATACACAATGCTGGTTGCTTTGCGGATGCAGCGGTGGTGTAAATGTCCAAGACGGAGGGGAGAGAGACTCGGATGATCCTCTCAGCTGTCCTCACAATGCATTGGAGGGACTTGCGGTCAGAGGCTATGCAGGTCCCAAACCAGGCAGTGATGCAGCTGCTTAGGATGCTCTCTATGGTTCCCCTATAGAAGAGGGTGAGGTTGGGTGGAGGGAGACGGGCCTTTCTCAGCTTCCGGAGGAAGTAGAGACGCTGCTGGGCTTTCTTGGCTGTAGAGCTGGTGTTCAGGGACCATGGGAGGTTCTCCGCTAGGTGGACACCAAGGAACTTGGTGCTCTTAACGATCTCCACAGAGGAGCCGTTGATGTTAAGCGGAGAGTGGTCCGGTCTTGATTTCCTAAAGTCAACAACCATTTCCTTGGTCTTCTCTACATTCCAGTGAAGGTTGTTGACTGTACACCAGTCTGTCAGCTGCTGTACCTCCTCCCTGTATGCTGACTTGTCGCCTTTGCTGATGAGACCCAGCACAGTTGTATCATCGGCGAACTTTATGATGCTGTTAGACCTGTGTTTGGCAACACAGTCATGAGTCAGCAGGGTGAACAACAGAGGACTCAGTACACTGCCCTGGGGTGCCCCAGTGTTCATGGTGATGGTGCTGGAGCTGCTGTTCCCGAACCGGACTAACTGGGGCCTCCCTGTCAGGAAGTCCAGGATCCAGTTGCACAGGGGGGTGTTGAGGCCCAGCAGGCTTAACTTCCTGGTGAGATTCTGTGGGATGATGGTGTTGAATGCTGAACTGAAGTCTATGAACAGCATTCTGACGTAGGTGTCCTTCTTCTCCAGGTGGGTAAGGGAGAGATGAAGGGTGGTGGTAATGGCATCGTCCGTGGAGTGGTTGGGACGATATGCAAATTGCAGGGGGTCCAATGAAGAGGGCAGTTGGATCTTGATGTTCCTCATGACTAGCCTCTCAAAGCACTTCATGATAATAGGTGAACTCCACCAGCGGAGGGCAGTGCTTGGCGACAGTCACAGCGTTGTTGCGCCATTCTGTGTTGATGTAAACACACACGCCTCCACCGCGGGTCTTCCCGGACAGAGCCGCGCTCCTATCCGCTCTGAACGAGGCTAGCCCGTCTAGCTGAATGGCGCTGTCTGGAATACTGTCGCTGAGCCACGATTCCACAAAGACTAGAGCACAGCAGTCTCTGAGCTCTCGCTGGGTCGCTCGCTGGAGTCGAATGCAGTCCAGTTTATTATCGAGCAGACGTTTGCGAGGAATAGCGATGGTATAGCCGGGCGGCTAGGGCTAGCCTTTAGCCTCGCGCGAACCCCGGCTCTCTTACCGCACTTCCGCTTTCGCTCGCACCGCTTGCGATGACACTTCCGCCATCAGGAAACGCCGCGGACTGCAGGCCTGGGTCTTGTAGCAGGCTGAGCTCTTGTAGCGTCTGTAGAACTTCGTCCGAAAGATTGTTTTTAGGCTGGTTTCTCCACTGAAGCAGGTCTGGCGGTGGTAGGATATGTGCACAGGTGTTCCGATGCACATATTTGCAGAGATGGACGAGAATATCCACAAACAATAACACAAAAAGCACCAATTCTTGGACCAAGAGTGGCCGCTGCGTGTTAACGCGCCGCCGACCGGATGTATATGTGTAGTTGCTGTTGATGAAATCACAGATATGTGTAGTAGCTGTTGATGAAATCGCAGATATGTGTAGTTGCTGTTGATGAAATCGCAGATATGTGTAGTAGCTGTTGATGAAATCACAGATATGTGTAGTTGCTGTTGTAATGTATTTACTGTTTGCAGGTTTTATGTGTTGATTGTAATCAAAGCTTTTCGTTAGTTTGATGCAAGGCTGTTTTTTATCTGTCACATGTTCTTAGCAGCTCAATTTTTGTTTTTATACTAATTAAGCTTCATTTCAGTATGTCAAACATTTTGGTCAAAGTTATTATTATAACACTGTTGAATAATTTGATTCTTGATTGATGGAGTTTGTGGATTTCAAAACATGACAAATTAAAAGGATTTATGTTATAACAGAGGAACAAACAAACATATTTTTTCCATGTAACTGTAATGTTTTAATTGAATAAGTAATACATTTAGAGTTATTTAACATTAACATTCATTATATATTACATTTGGTTACATTTTGTTACATTTATAAGTTACATCTGGCCCTTTGAGGACAGCCGTTATGCCGATGTGGACCTCTGTGAAAATGAGTTTGACACCCCTGGTTTAGAGTGTCTTCCACATGGATGAGAGGGCCCAGAGAATATTAGTAAACATTCCCCAGACCAGAACAATCCCACTGTCCAAAGTAGGACATGTGACTCCACTGTGTAATTAAATAGTTCTCTGTTTTGTAAAGCAATTAATTTAGCTCTCAAGCCACCAGCTAACTACCCTTACCCAGTATTATTAGCAACTACTGCCCAGTTCCTGTTTCTTCAGTGAAACACTTAAATTAGTTTGGTGAGTCATTTAACCTGACCTCAGATCCCAACTCTCAGACATCTTATTGCTGATCTTGTGGACCTGCCTGGTCACCTCACAGTCCCAACTTAGGAACTTGTTACTCGTTAGTCAGGAGTGTCAGAATAATGAGAATAATCAATTATCAGCTCCAAGAAGCACAAGTGTGCAATGCTATTGTTAGCATTGGTAAACCTGTTCATACAGTGGTGTGTTTTCATCTGCTGAATTGAATTTATTTGGTAATAATTGTAATTGTAGTCAATCAGTTATCTGGTTTATCTGAGTTTGTTTTAAACTTCAGAGGTAGACGTTTGTAATAAGATCCCAGTTTAGGTTACCTTCTGAGTACCCCAGCGTGTCACTCTTCCTATGCCAGACAGATCTTCCTGCAGGGGTTTTGCTTATCTGATCAGTCAGTCTACAAGCAGATTTTTGTAAATATTTCTTTTTATTTCTTAACACCATTTCAGTGAAGGTTTAAAACTGGAAGATATATTTTATGCTTGGTAAAAGCTGTTTGGTAAAAGTCAGTTATCTTTAGTTTTAGATCATTTAGATCATCGTTCTTTGGATGAACCCATGCCTGTGAGGTTTAAGCACCCTAAGAGGTTTGATGGATCACACCATTTTTCATGGTTTAAAATTGTCTATACCCAATTTGGTTAAGGTGCTTAAGTCGATTGTCCACTAACTTTCAGTAGAAACATGTGGCGAAAACACTCCAGAGAAGAAATCCGTCTTGTACCTGGAACTTCCAATATTGGCATGACACTAACTAATGAATGACTTAACTTTTCCACATTGGATGGATGTTTATTCTCTTTACACTTTCTGTCCGATGGTGTAGATGATGGTTTTGATCAGAATGCTTTTGTTGAATTGCACGTTGAATTCCTGTTTTCTTTTTTCTTCCCAGAACTGAAGAAGTCATGGAGTCTGTAACAAGTGCTGGAGCTCACCAAACAACTCAGAGACCAGAAAAGCTCAAGAAGAAGAAGACTCACACCTGCTCGGAATGTGGAAAGAGTTTTTCCCAACAGTCTGCTCTCAAGAAACACAAGAGCACCCACAAGGAACAGACCCTGTATCATTGCTCAGAGTGTGGCAAGGGTTTTCTTCAACAGAAGCCTCTGCAAGACCACGTGAAATCTCACAAAGAGGTAAAAGCATTCCAGTGCTCAGGGTGTGGCAAGAGGTTTGCTCATTCAAGTCAACTCCTGCTGCACCAACAGCTCCACTGTAGTTTGAAAAAACGCAAAAAGGCCCACACAAAAAAGGAATGTGGAGATAGTTCTCTCCAACAGCAGCAGCTGACGCAAACAGAAGACAGAAACTCAGAGCAGGAGAGCACTCTGAATCTACAGAAGTCAGCAGAACCATCTTCATATATAAGAGAAACCATTTCGGTGGTCAGAGTGCTGGAAGAGTTTTACTTAACAGATCCGGCACCAGTAGCACCAGTACTCCCACGCAGGAGTGAAGCGGCAATACTCCTCAGACTCGAGCAAGAGTTTCCGGTTCAAGTCACCTCCAACAACCCCAGAGCATCCACAGAGGAGAGAAGCCAGAGTGGGGACAGAGTTCCTCCCAGTACAGGCCTTTTCAACAAACCCTGCACAGTCACGGAGGACAAAGAAATTTTTACTTTTAATGTTGGGGTAGCGCCTCCAGCCTTCAGTCATCCCCAAGAACACCAGGGCCCTCAGAGCGGAGAGACGCCGCACCAGTGCCCAGAGTGTGGAGAGAGGTTTGCTGAGCTGAGTTCTCTCCAACAGCACCTGGAAACTCACACAGAAGACATGCCGCATCGCTGCGCTAAGTGTGGAGAGAGGTTTGCTGAGCCAAGTTCTCTCCAGCAGCACCTGCTAATTCACACAAGAGGGGTGTGGTTTCGGGGTGGTAAACAAGTGCACTAGGAACAGGGGTGCTAATGGACAGTAACAGGTGCAGCACATTCCAGGTGTGAAAACATAAAGAGAACTGTTTGTTGGTTTGTTTGTTTGTTTGTTGGGTCAGATATTGTTGTTTTACAGAATTCCTGCGAGGCAGCACTCCCTGTGCCAGGCACCACGTTACAAATGGATCACTGCCAACGTCCAGAGAGGGTCAAGCCCCATTTAAGAGTTGTCTTTTAATGTTGTGTGTTGTTGTTTTTTAATGTACAAAGTTCTTTGAAACAGCACCAGTGCCTTCATACAGGAGAGAAACTGGTTTGATGTTCCAGTGTGGAAAGTGTTTAGGACTTTAGTCACCTCCAAAAAACACCAGTGCCCTCATTCAGGAGAGAAACTGGTTTGCTGTTCCAGTGTGGAAAGAGTGTAAGACTTTAGTCGCCTCCAAAAAACACCAGTGCCTTCATACAGGAGAGAAACTGGTTTGCTGTTCCAGTGTGGAAAGTGTTTAGGACTTTAGTCACCTCCAAAAAACACCAGTGCCCTCATTCAGGAGAGGAACTGGTTTGATGTTCCAGTGTGGAAAGTGTTTAGGACTTTAGTCGCCTCCAAAAAAACATCAGTGCCTTCATACAGGAGAGGAACTGGTTTGCTGTTTCAGTGTGGAAAGAGTGTAAGACTTTAGTCGCCTCCAAAAAACACCAGTGCCTTCATACAGGAGAGAAACTGGTTTGCTGTTCCAGTGTGGAAAGAGTTTAGGACTTTAGTCGCCTCCAAAAAAACATCAGTGCCTTCATTCAGGAGAGAAACTGGTTTGATGTTCCAGTGTGGAAAGTGTTTAGGACTTTAGTCACCTCCAAAAAACATCAGTGCCCTCATTCAGGAGAGGAACTGGTTTGCTGTTCCAGTGTGGAAAGTGTTTAGGACTTTAGTCGTCTCCAAAAAAACATCAGTGCCTTCATACAGGAGAGGAACTGGTTTGCTGTTCCAGTGTGGAAAGAGTGTAAGACTTTAGTCGCCTCCAAAAAACACCAGTGCCTTCATACAGGAGAGGAACTGGTTTGATGTTCCAGTGTGGAAAGTGTTTAGGACTTTAGTCACCTCCAAAAAACATCAGTGCCCTCATTCAGGAGAGGAACTGGTTTGCTGTTCCAGTGTGGAAAGTGTTTAGGACTTTAGTCGTCTCCAAAAAAACATCAGTGCCTTCATACAGGAGAGGAACTGGTTTGCTGTTCCAGTGTGGAAAGAGTTTAGGACTTTAGTCGCCTCCAAAAAACACCAGTGCCTTCATACAGGAGAGAAACTGTTTGCTGTTCCAGTGTGGAAAGAGTGTAAGACTTTAGTCGCCTCCGAAAAACACCAGTGCCTTCATACAGGAGAGGAACTGGTTTGCTGTTCCAGTGTGGAAAGAGTTTAGGACTTTAGTCGCCTACAAAAAACACCAGTGCCTTCATACAGGAGAGAAACTGGTTTGCTGTTCCAGTGTGGAAAGAGTTTAGGACTTCAGTCGCCTACAAAAAACACCAGTGCCTTCATACAGGAGAGAAACTGGTTTGATGTTCCAGGTTTTGGAGGAGTTCTCTACAACAGTGCCAGTGTGAGAGGAGTTTCTGTCGTCAGTCGTCTGTAACACCACTCCAGGAGAAACACTCTGCACTGAACGGTGGTCTAGCAAAGAATTAGTTTCACTTCCTCACAGCTCTTTAGAAGCAGTGTATCTAACACAGCCACCGTTGAAGCTGCTGTTGTTCTGCTGGTTGTTCAATAAAAGAAGCTTTGTTGGTAGAACTATGGCTTCACTTGAGCGTTACTTACTTTCTAGTATGTTTAGCCTTTTCATTGGAACGGTGAATGTTTTAACCAACGTTTGAGACTGTGCTTCTAGAGTCCTTCTAGAGCGCCCTGCTCTTTAACTAGTCAGTTCTTGCTGTATTGATGCCACGTTGTCTTCTTCTTTAACCTTTAACCGTGTTTTGTTTTGTAACATTTAGGGATGTTTGGAGAGCTCTTGTTAAAGACTGCTACTGAGGAGCTGCGAACCTGAAGACTGTAACAGTGAAGCTGTTGCTATGCCCTGCAAAATCCAACCTCTTAGTCCTGTCCCACCCTGAGAACAGTACTCTACAATCAGTTACCCCAATCCCTCACCCTAATCTCTATCCCCCATAACTTCTACCCCCCACCCACAGCAGCGTTACATTCCTTTACCCTTAAGACCCAATTCCCAACCCTAATCTGTATCCCCCATAACTTCTACCCCCTACCCACAGCAGCGTTACATTCCTTTACCCTTAAGACCCAATTCCCAACCCTAATCTGTATCCCCCATAACTTCTACCCCCCACCCACAGCAGCGTTACATTCCTTTACCCTTAAGACCCAATTCCCAACCCTAATTCCTCATTCCTAATCCCTATACCCTCATATTAACCCCTCTCTCTAACCCTAACCCCTCACACTCACCCTAATCTCTATCCCCATAACTTCTACCCCCCACCCACAGCAGCGTTATATTCCTTTACCCTCAAGACCCAATTCCTCACCCTAATCTGTATCCCCCATAACTTCTACCCCCCACCCACAGCAGCGTTACATTCCCTAACCCTAACCCCTCACACTCACCCTAATCTGTATCCCCCATAACTTCTACCCCTACCCACAGCAGCGTTACATTCCTTTACCCTTAAGACCCAATTCCTCACCCTAATCTGTATCCCCCATAACTTCTACCCCCCACCCACAGCAGCGTTACATTCCCTAACCCTAACCCCTCACACTCACCCTAATCTGTATCCCCCATAACTTCTACCCCTACCCACAGCAGCGTTACATTCCTTTACCCTTAAGACCCAATTCCTCACCCTAATCTCTATCCCCCATAACCTCTACCCCCCACCCACAACAGTGTTACATTCATTTACCCTCAAGACCCAATTCCCAACCCTAATTCCTCATTCCTAATCTCTCACCCCTAATCCCTAAACCCCTTATATTAACCCCTCTCTCTAACCCTAACCCCTCACACTCACCCTAATCCAAAACCCTAACCCCCCCTCCTCACACCTCTCTTGTATCTACACTCTCTGTCCAGCTCCACTGACCATACAGGAGCTCCACTTACAGACTGTAGTTCATCTGATTCTCTGTTTACTTTATTACTCTGTTTTTCAATGATCAGGACCCCCACAGGACCACCACAGAGCAGATACTATTAGTCTGTAGTTCATCTGATTCTCTGTTTACTTTATTACTCTGTTTTTCAATGATCAGGACCCCCACAGGACCACCACAGAGCAGATACTATTAGTCTGTAGTTCATCTGATTCTCTGTTGACAGTAAGTGGAGATACAGGGAGGTGTAGCTTTCTGGTCACTCAGGGTTTCATGGGGAACAAGAATAACATGCTTTTGTACTGAAGGTGATCATTAGTATGTTTCTATGGTGATGCTATTGTTGCTAAGGTATATCTGATGGTTCCCAAGTTGTTATAGTGTTTCTTTTGGGTTACTATGGCATCTTTGGTGATAGCTAATGATAGCTAAGAGATTACTATGATATTTGAAGGTGATATGGTGTTTCTATGGTATCTTTGGTGGTTGCTAAGATGTGTTATAGTATTGGAGATGATTGGCAATGTGCTAATATGGAGTTACTGTGGTATCCCTGATGGGTGATGTGATGTTGCTATGGGGTATGTAGTAGTTGCCAAGATGTCACTGCTCAGGTGTTACTTCAATATCTTCAGTGGTTGTAATGATGTTGCTAAGATGTTGTTATGGTATTGGCTAAGTGATTGTCATAAGGGCTTGATTTCTGATAGAACAAGTTGAGGATCTGGTATCTTCCAGACTGGATCTGATCATTCATTCACACGTTACGTACATGTGAGCAAGAACAAATGATGTGTTATAGAAACAAATCAGGATTTATAACCTGCAGTCGTACTTCAAAGAATCCTTTAGAACCTTTTATATTTCCACATATATGTAACTGTTGATCCTGAACATAAGCTCTGAGGAGTATCCAGTTACTCTGAGGAGAACCGCTCCAACGCTGGGATGTTGGTGGGTTCCTCACCTGAGCTACTCACTTCGGGTCCTTCCACAACATTATTTATTCTTCTTTAACCGTCTTTGGTGGAATGACTTGTGCTGAGGGTTGTTGTTGAGATTCAGTTCACAGACTGAGGTCCTGATGTTCTCCTTTAGAATTTGTTGGTTTCACTCAGAATTCATTGTTCTGCAGCAACACAGGTCCAAACCTGATACTCATGATCTATCAAACACTCTACTGTGGACCAGTGAACTACAGAGTAACACAGAAGTAGGTCACCCACCCTCGTCCTGAAGATCTACCTTCTGTTTACAACTCCCGCCTACTGCACCTGCTTCACCTAATGAACCTGTCCAGAGCTCTCAGATCAGGGTTAAGGTGAGAGGAGTGGAGGAGGATGTTAGACAAAGATCTAAACTGGTTACTACACCACACGCTCTGGTTACTACACCAAACACTGGTTACTACACCACACGCTCTGGTTACTACACCACACGCTCTGGTTATGACACCACACGCTCTGGTTACTACACCACACGCTCTGGTTACTACACCACACGCTCTGGATACTACACCACACACTCTGGTTACTACACCACACACTCTGGTTATTACACCACACTCTATGGTTACTACACCACACACTCTGGTTATTACACCACATGCTCGGGTTACTACACCACACGCTCTGGTTATTACACCACACGCTCTGGTTATTACACCACACGCTCTGCTTACTACACCACACACTGGTTATTACACCACACTTGATATAATGTGTTGGGCATATTGTTCTATCTTATTTCATAGGGCTTTAACTGCTGATTCCCCATCAGTTGACAGGCAGGTTTGAGTCATTCACTGTCTTACCATCAAATTGCTAAAGAAGATTCTCTACTGTAGAATATTGTACATATAGCCACTTAGCAGACTTCTACTCTAAACATTGATATCCTCGTAAGACCCCGTAATTCATTTTAGTCCTCTGGAGAGGACATGAGTCTACAAAAGATATTTCAAAATCTAAATAAGCTACTACGCTAAAACCATGTAGAGGACATCCTGGTCTTTCCAGTGATGTATGATTTTTGGGGGTGGGTCATTCACAGCAGAAGTTCTGCTTTTTAAACATGGCTGCCCTTCAGGACCACATTTTATGGGAGTAAGAGAGATAAACTATCAAATAATATGTATTTGTAATGTTTCTAAAGTCTGTAATTGACCTGTTTTAGGAATAAAACTGTTGTAGCTAGTTCTCAAAGCATATTTTATTGATATGCACAAATGTTTACCTACCTAACAGCATACTTTTTTTGATGTCCTTCGTAGTGGAGACATCGGGACTTACTAAATCTGGTTTTATATTAAATTAATGGCGTCACAGGTGACAGGAATTTGACTAAGGCAGAGATCATTTTGCAATATGTAAACATGTAAATTCATTACTAATTTATTTTTAATTCTTTACTAATTTAAATTATTCCTCATTTATTAGAAAATGTTACATAATTGTACATTTAAAAATAGAACATTAAAATGAAATGGACTATAAGAGAAGGTTGTGTGGATATTGAAGGGACTATGTGTGGATATTGTGAAACTTTGGCTCAAGGTTTGGATGATTAGTGATTAACGCAGGTTTAGCTACTGTTTAAACCTAGTATTTCTTTAATTTTAATCAAAGTAACTGTAACCTTTGGAATGGGAGATTATTTGTTCCTGTTTATGTTCATATACAGTGCGTTTGAAATATTTCTTATACTGCCGAAAGTGGAAATGGTATAAAAAGGTTAACAGTGTTTGTTACTCAGTTTTCATTTACTTTATTTTCTATAATCGAGTGGGTTCTGATGTTGTAGAAGGGTTTTTGGTCTGATACAGAACAGAAACAAGAAATATGATATCCACAAGGTCCTATTGTCCACTATACATGTAATTCCACGTGTCATTTTTCATCTAGTAGACTTATTTTATGTTGAAATGACTGAAATTCTCAATTTTTCTGGCTCTCAGGAGGGTATAAAATCGTTTCACTGATGATATATACGTTTAACACTCGTTTCACATCTTCAGTACGATTTCAGAACCGAGTCAGAGTCCATATGTAGTTCAGAGCCGTTATACGGATCCGGTTCAGACCGGTACTGATTCAAACTCAGCGCGAGGAGCGACCAGCTGACTTTAACCGACACTAACGGACGCTCGCACGAGAGCTCCGCCTGAGCAGAGGTAGGTACACTTACGGACGTTTATTAAAGTGAAATGTGTTTTTGTACAGGTTTGTTTTGTTTATGTTGGATTGTGCTGGCGGTTTATTTGTGTTTTATGATTCTACATCTTTAAATATCAGCTCCTTAGTCAGTCAGCACATCTAGTAGTGCTAGTTAGCTAACGTTAGCTAGCTACCGAGCCGAACAAACGCTGATAACTTCAACTCGGTCTGCTTCTCAAACGCACTGCTACGTCTTTTTTATAAAATAAACTAGTTCCTATAACTAATTAAGAGTCGTGTTTAAGGTTCATCTGAATAAAACCGCTTCTTGTTTGAATTGTGCAGTTCCACCTTAAAGACGTGGCTATTCGGATTTTCCGGTCCACCTTAACGCGTCGCTATAGCAACGTTTTGCCGGCGGACGCCAATATTTAATCTATCCGCAAACCCTTATCGTAATTTATGAGGAGGGAACTGTGTTCAGATATAAAGTGTGGTAGGAAAATAATGTTTTCACGATGTGAATCTAGATTTGTTTTACGGACCCGGACCAGATATTATGGTACAGCTGCGCTAGCGAGGCTGCTAATGTCAGATAACGAGTTATTCTCTTTTATCCACGGTTATCTCTGGTAATGTAATGTTCCAGGTTGTCCGTGTTAGTCTGGATATAAACGATATGAATATATAAGCGTAATTACACGTTTCTGGTAGAGTTTTAGTCGAAATACGAGCGATAAACTCCCGGCTAGCGGTTAGCAGAGCTGCTAATCCCGTCAGCGCGTGGCTAGTTATCTACACAGAGTTATAACGTTAATTCTAAATTCATCTCGACACTAAAACACTACGTTCTAGTTTATAACCTGCTGGAATGTTCACTATCATGTAATAGTGCACACCTGAATCTGAATCTGTGTTTTATTAGCAGCTCTCTGATCAAACTCTCCGGTCCACCTTAAATAGCGGCGCAGTGACGGTCCGGGGTTGAGGTGTTTAAGGTGGACCGGAAAGTTCTGCTTGTTTGTTTATTTTCTCGCTGGTGTGTGTGATTATTCTTCAGTAGTGTTTGTGTTCAGGTATGAAGTGATGTGTTGGACTGATGTTGGAGAGTCTCGTGCAGGTGACAGGAAGGAGCTGATGCTGTAAAGATGACCACACAGGGGGGCATCAGTAAAGCCGGGGGTCCTGATTCTGCTCCTGGTCAACTGTAGGTCCACTGTTTACTGACCCAACACACCTGGTCACCCAGTGAAAAGTCTGTAATGAGTTAATGAGCTGATCAGGTGAGTTCAGGTGAGGTATTGATCAGCTGATGAAGAGTCAGTAATGAGTTAATGAGCTGATCAGGTGAGTTCAGGTCAGGTATTGATCAGCTGATGAAGAGTCTGTAATGAGTTAATGAGCTGATCAGGTGAGTTCTCTCAGGTATTGATCAGATAATGAAAGGTCTGTAATGAATTAATAAGCTGATCAGGTGAGTTCTCAGGTAATGATCAGATAATGAAAGGTCTGTAATGAGTTAATGAGCTGATCAGGTGAGTTCAGGTGAGGTATTGATCAGCTGATGAAAGGTCTAATGAGCTGATCAGGTGAGGTCTGTTGAGGTAATGATCAGCTAATGAAGAGTGTAACGAGTTAACTGATCAGGTAAGGTATTGATCAGCTTATGAAAGGTCTGCAATGAGTTAATGAGCTGATCAGGTGAGTTCAGGTGAGGTATTGATCAGCTGATGAAGAGTCTGTAATGAGTTAATAAGCTGATCAGGTGAGTTCAGTTAAGGTATTGATCAGCTAATGAAGAGTCCATAATGAGTTAATAAGCTGATCAGGTGAGTTCTCTCAGGTAATGATCAGATAATAAAGAGTCTGTAATGAGCTGATCAGGTGAGTTCAGTTAAGGTATTGATCAGCTGATGAAGAGTCTGTAATGAGTTAATAAGCTGATCAGGTGAGTTCTCTCAGGTAATGATCAGCTAATGAAAGGTCTGTAATGAGTTAATAAGCTGATCAGGTGAGTTCAGTTAAGGTATTGATCAGCTAATGAAGAGTCCGTAATGAGTTAATAAGTTGATCAGGTGAGTTCTCTCAGGTAATGATCAGATAATAAAGAGTCTGTAATGAGCTGATCAGGTGAATTCAGTTAAGGTATTGATCAGCTGATGAAAGGTCTGTAATGATATAATTAAAATTTTCACTGTTGTCTGTAAAGCACTCAGACTGAAAACTGTCCTCTTGTTCAGACTGCAGGTTTAAGCTGAAAAGCCATCAACGTATAGATTTTATATATAATATTATTTAGATAAATACATCCAGGACGTCTTGTATTTGGTCACGTATAGGTTTTATATATAATATTATTTAGATAAATACATCCAGGACGTCTTGTATTTGGTCACGTATAGGTTTTATATATAATATTATTTAGATAAATACATCCAGGACGTCTTGTATTTGGTCACGTATAGGTTTTATATGTAATATTATTTAGATGAATACATCCAGGACGTCTTGTATTTGGTCACGTATAGGTTTTATATGTAATATTATTTAGATAAATACATTCAGGACGTCTTGTATTTGGTCACGTATAGGTTTTATATATAATACTATTTAGATGAATACATCCAGGACGTGTTGTATTTGGTCATGCTCCTCCTCCTCTCCTGGGTCTTTCAGAAGGTGTTTCCAGATCCTGGACTGGGTGTGTACTGTAGAACTGATACTTCATTTAGATTAAACACTTAAACTGAGCTTTAAATAAAAGCTATTCTGTGTTTTTCTGTTACAGCTTCAGGAATAGTGATGTAAGAGGAGTAGAGAGAGGAGTCTCTTTAATATCTCTTATTAAAGATGGAAGCGATAAGGAAGATGATGGTGAGGAAATTGGGGAACTGAGAGAAATGATGAACAGTTATGTTGTAGTAAAGTTATACGTTCAGACTGTTCTCACCACCTCCCCTCCCATCCTCTGCCTTTTCATCACCTCCCATCCCTCCCAACCAATTCCAACTCTTCCCATCATCACCCAACCCATTCTAATTTCTACTCATCCTATCCTAAATCTATTCCTCTTTGTCCCATCACCACCTATTCTACCCTTTTCTACCAATTTCCACCCATCCCCACTACGTCACTCCAAACCCATCCCCACTCCAACCCATCCCCAGTCCTCCCACTCCACCACATCCCCAGTCTTCCCTTTCCAACCCATCCGCACTCCAACCCATCCCCAGTCCTCCCTTTCCAACCCATCCGCACTCCAACCCATCCCCAGTCCTCCCACTCCACCACATCCCCACTCCTCCCTTTCCAACCCATCCGCACTCCAACCCATCCCCAGTCCTCCCTTTCCAACCCATCCGCACTCCAACCCATCCCCAGTCCTTCCACTCCACCACATCCCCACTCCTCCCTTTCCAACCCATCCACGCTCCAACCCATCCCCACTCCTCCCTTTCCAACCCATCCGCACTCCAACCCATCCCCACTCCTCCCTTTCCAACCCATCCACTCTCCCACCCATCCCCACTCCTTCCATTCCAACCCATCCTCACTCCTCCCACTCCAAACCCATCCCCACTCTAACCCCATCCGCACTCCTCCCGCTCCAACCCATCCCCACTCCTCCCACTCTGACCCATCCCCACTCCTCCCACTCCAACCCATCCCCACTCCTCCCACTCTAGATCCATCCCCACTCATCCAACTCCAACCCATACCCACTCCAACCCATCCTCACTTCTCCCATTCCAAACCCATCCCCACTCCTCCTACTCCAACACCATCCGCACTCCTCCCACTCCGACCCATCTCCAGTCCCCCCACTCCAAACCCATCCCCACTCATCCAACTCCAACCCATCCCCACTCCTCCTCTCCATTGTGTGGGGGTCTGTGGAGACTCTGAACTCCTAACTGCTGTTAGTTGTTGTTGTTTACTGTTTTAGTACATTTACATTTTTAATATAATCCTGTTTTTACTTCATTCATCCACCTTTCACTCAGACACCACTGACCACTGCTGTTCTTCAGTCTAGATCACATCTAGAACATTTAGATCACACCTAGAACATTAACATCACATCTAGTTCATTAAGATCCCATACAGAACATTAAGATCACATCTAGATCATTAAGATCCCATCTAGAACATTAAGATCACATCTAGAACATTAACATCACATCTAGAACATTAAGATCACAAATAGAGCATTAACATCACATCTAGAACATTAACATCACATCTAGAACATTAACATAACATCTTAAACATTATTATCACATCTAGAGCATTAAGATTACATCTAGAACATCGAGATCACATCTAGAACATTAAGATCAGATCTAGATCATTAGGATCACACCTAGAACATTAAGGATGAATATGTGAACGCTTTTAATGTTTATATTTATTCACTATCTGTTGTTGCAGACCCCAAAGCCCACCGTCCACTCCTCCAGAGTCCCGCCTCCTCTCGTCCGGAGCCCATCCTCCACTCCCACAGAGCTCCTCCTCTAGTCCCTTTGGATTAATGATGTAAGAGGAGTGAGAGAACTGAGAGAAATGATGAACAGTTATGTTGTAGTAAAGTTATACGTTTACACTCTTCTCACCACCTCCCATCACATCCTCTGCCTTTTCATCACCTCCCATCCCTCCAACCAATTCCAACTCTTCTCACCACCTCCAATCACATCCTCTGCCTTTTCATCACCTCCCATCCCTCCTAACCAATTCCAACTCTTCCCACCACCTCCCATCACATCCTCTGCCTTTTCATCACCTCCCATCCCTCCAACCAATTCCAACTCTTCTCACCACCTCCAATCACATCCTCTGCCTTTTCATCACCTCCCATCGCTCCTAACCAATTCCAACTCTTCCCACCACCTCCCATCACATCCTCTGCCTTTTCATCACCTCCCATCCCTCCAACCAATTCCAACTCTTCCCGTCACCTCCCAACCCATCCTCTGCCTTTTCATCACCTCCCATTCTGAAAGACTGAACTATCTGAACATAAGTTTCAGTCCATGCTCCACAAGAACTGAACAAGTCCATGAATGAGCTCTGATGGTTGGCGGTACAGGGAGTGAGGGTATGATGGAGGTGTGATCAGGTAGATTGGACCTCTGTTTAGTTTCACTAACTGTCCTGAACAGTGAACTGACTGGCTACATGTGCTTTGATCAGACCAGCTTTATGAGTGTGTGTACTGAGATGTGTGAGGAGTGCAAGAAGTTCCACTGTGATGGAGAAAGAATGGAGTTAGCACCTCCAACACACCTGCTCTGTTTGATACCTACTGGAACGTTCACCTGTTTCCCTGAAATCACAGCAGCCTCATCAACTGAAGCGGGTCCAAAATCTTTCTAGCCAGTTAGGGTGCTCCTAGATCATAGATTATCTAGATTATCTTATGTTAGGTCTGAGGGACTAGCAACACGTAGGGACATTTCCTGTATGTGCTGTCCTGATGAAGCCCAGTTAGGAAACCTGTGCGTAGTCAAAGACCAGAACCAGGATTTGAGAACACCCACATCCACTGACTCCTAGTGACACACAGTTAGGACCAGCTGAGTGCCCAGTCTAGGAAACACCAGCATTCCTTCCTAGACAGGTAGTAGGTCCACATACAAAGACATAGATAGCACAACTCTCTTCTCCTGCCAGCTCTCTGGGCCCAAATACTGGTTCTGAAGTTCTGGTGGACTCACCAGGTGCTGCTTGGTTTGTTGACTGTGTTTGAAATCACCACTGAAAGTTCCACCAGTGGACGTCCTGATGAACATATGAGGAGATAAAACAATGAATAGTCAGTCTTCGTACTGAACCGCTGATTTGACTGACTGTATTCGTATGTCTGGTTCTCGCTACACCATTTTAGCCTGGATCTTCAGTCGTCAAGAACCTCTGCTCGGAGGCGAATCGGCGACCACTCTGCGCTCGCTCAGTCGTGGCTGAAAGACGCTCGCTGACCTGTGACCGAGTGCTCGCCGACTAACCGCAGACGTCCCGCTACAGCCAATGGGAATTTGTTGACGTCCGTTTTGGAAATAGTGTAAGTTTTACATATGAGCAGTCTGAGGGTAGGGCTCTCAGAAAACTTTTAAACTATACATGCAATGTCTGGATTATATACACATATAACCATAAAATATATTTTTTCTTGGGAGTATACAAATATAACTAATATTTATATTATTTTCTTGGTAATATAAACACAGAACTAAAATATATGCTACCGCTCAAAACTTTAGGATCACTTTAGAATTTCGTTTCCTGCAATTTTCAAGCTATTCAAAAACAATATTGTCCATTTCACAATTAATGTAAGTGTATCAGATGATTTTTAAAGAATAAAAATGTTTGTATTAAAGTCTACTTTTGTATAGAGGCTTATTTTACATATAGTTCTATTATCAGTAATTCTCAGTCCTCTGTCTAAATCTCCTGGTACGGACGCCAACCCAAGTTAAGGATGTTATTGGACTAATTGGTTGCTAGGACACTTGCTCAATTGTGATCACAGCTGAAAAACATTCTACTAATAAGTGAACATAAAAGGGAACAACATTCTAGGTTAGTTTAGTATCTGAAGATCAGCAGTTGATGGCTTGCTGACCGGCTCACAATGACCAGAAAGAAACAACTTTCTTTAGAGACCCGTCAGTCCATTGTTGTGTTAAGGAAGGAAGATACTCCATTAAAACAAGAACATTTCACTGAGCATTGAGCGGTAGTGTATATTATTTTCTTTGGAGTATAGACGTATATACTACATAACGTTCCACCTTAAACGTTCCACCTTAAAACCTTCCACCTTTAATGTTCCACCTTAAACCTTCCACCTTAAACCTTCTACCTTAAATCTTCCACCTCAAACCTTCCACCTTAAACCTTCCACCTTAAACCTCCCACCTTAAACCTTCCACCTTAAACGTTCTCACTTTAACTGCTGCAACATTTAAGGTGGAACAGGAAAATTCGAATGTTCAGCTTATCCAGACAGACAAAAAGACAGATCAGACATATCAGACAGGTAGGTCTCCAGTAGAACAGGTCTCCAGTAAAACAGGTCTTCTCTTGAACCAGAGTCGTATGTGGTGGTTTGATGGGATTGAATCAGGGGCTCGTCAACACCCGTAAAGCACCAGTCAACCTACACGTCCTCTGGGTTTCATATGGAACGTAGAAGATCAAACAGTCATCAGTCTGGAAATAATACTTTTACTGTAGAGACCTGCTGGTATCTGTCCACCATGACAACGTGTCAGACTGCACACACTACCAGTCCACGTCTAACAGGTAGTAAATATATATATACACACAGTATATAAATCAAACCATTTCAGGTAATACCTTTCTGTGAGGCAGCCTTTAGAGATGCGCGTCTGGTTCCATTCACCACCACTGTGAACGGTTCTGACTCCTGTAGTTACTCTAGAGCAGCATGTCTCACCCCAGATCACTCTGAATAACCATTAAAGTGTTGATGTAAGAAGTTCATCAGTCCTTGTGGTCCAGTCGTGTACCTTAACCAACCCTAGTAAGTAATTACAGACCGATTTCAAATTTACCTTTCATTGGAAAAGTCATAGAGAAAATTGTCTTCAAACAACTTACAAGTTTTCTTTCCGGAAATAACTGTCTGGATAAATTTCAATCAGGATTCCGGCCTAATCATAGCACTGAGAGCGCTCTTGATTAGAGTCATCAATGACATTCGTTTAGATACAGATTCAGGAAAACTGTCTCTGTTACTGCTGCTAGATGTTAGTGCTACATTTGACACTATTGACCACAGAATTCTCAGAGATAGATTGGAAAATTGGGTTGGACTTTCAGGAACTGTACTAAAATGGTTCAGTTCATACCTGCAAGGAAGGAATTACTTTGTTGAAATTGATAATAATGTTTCTGAAACTGTCTCAGTGACCTGTGGTGTCCCCCAGGGCTTAATTCTTGAGCCCCTCTTATTTAACCTATATATGCTTCCACTTGGTGAAATTCTACATGACTATGGGATGTCTTACCACAGCTATGCAGATGACACTCAGATCTACTTGGCCCTCAGCCCCAATAACTATGGTCTCCTTGACTTACTGTGCAAGTGCCTTGAGCACATCACTGATTGGACGGGTCAAAACTTTCTGCAGTTAAACAAAGACAAAACAGAGATTGTTTTATTTGGGAGGCTTGGGAGGCACGACCTGGATGCATATCTCAATTCCAGAGCCCTGAAATCTACAGAGCTAGCTCGTAATCTCGGTGTAGTAATGGACTCTGATCTCAGTTTTAGAAGTCATGTTAAAGCCGTTACCAAATCAGCATTTTATCATCTTAAAAACATCAACAGGATTAGAGATCTTCTGTCTAAACCAGACCTGGAGAAACTCATTCATGCCTTTGTTTCCAGCAGGATTGATAACTGTAATGCTCTCTTAACTGGACTTCCAAAAAAGACAATCAAACAGCTGTGTGATTTAGTACAGCGAAATGAGCCGAGCAGAACTCTTAGATGGTTAGGAAGTAGTCCGTTAGTCCTTCCTAAAGTAAAGACTAAACATGGGGAAGCAGCGTTTAGTTACTGTGCTGCTGTTAAATAGAATCAGTTGAGTATTAGAAGAGCCCCAACACTGGACACCTTTAAACCCAGACTGTAAACATTCCTGTTTGAGCAGCTCAGTTTAAAACTCTTACTCTTACTGAACTGTTAGTTATTCATTTTAAACCTCTTTCTTCATTTTTTATGTTTCATTTTCTTTCTTGTAAACATTTTATCAGCACACAGTCCAACAGCACTTTTAAACCTTATTCTTATTTCCAACTTCTAGCTTTCTATAACCATCTGAGTACTACACTCAAGAAAAACAGCCTCAGCGTATTTATTTCTTTTAAAAAAAAATATTATTATTTCTTTATTTCTTTAAAGAACTTTGAGTTGCCACTGTGTATGAAAGTTGCTATACAAATAAACTTGCCTTGCCTTTACCACTAATTTCAGTGTAATTTCACTCTTCTCTAAACGTTGCTATTAGAGGCGCAGAGAGAGCCGAGCTGGTTTAGTGTGAAAGGGTTAACTGCAGAGGAACTTATGAACTCTGATTTCTCTACAGATCCACATGAGGACCCACACTGTGCTAGACTGCAGTGTCCTGCATGTACGTCTGCACCATTTTCAGACTGACCGGTTGTTAAACGATTGAAAAACAGTGGCTGTGTTTACATGCAGAGACTCTCTAATCTGATTAAACTAATTCTGATTACAGATTAAGACTGAGGTGTTTATATGCAGAGTTTTTCTCTAATCTGATTAAACTCATTCTGATTCTAGATTAAGACGGAGGTGTTTACGTGCAGTTTTTCTCTAATCGGAATGAAGAGTGTTCCTGGTTCTTGATTGGGTTTGGACTTTATCCGGATTGTCCAGAGCACTGAGGATCATCACCAGGAAGTGATCACCTGATGCAGAGGAAGTGGTTTCCAGGGCTTGGTGGCCTATGATTCTGACTAGGCTCTGTGCAACACCCCAACTTACTTCAGCACCACGCCCTGGAACTGGGAGAGCCTGAGAGCCTCACCACCAGCCAGTACCTGATGCAGCTGGATCTGAATCCAGATTACTTTGTTGTTTGTACTCCACTCTCAGGTGAGCGCTGAGTGTATTTAAATAAGACTGTTGTTCTACTACACTACTGATGTTGCTGGAGAAAGACCACCTTAATATCTGCTGAGCTCCTGAAGGGAACCAGTTCCATTAATCCATTTTCTAGTCCTATGTAAACATTAGGATCATGAACCAGAGAAGGATTTATTCTAGAACCTATGGAACTCCCAGAGATCCTTGTATAGGCATTGCTGTGTACGACCACCGTCTCCTCCACAGAGAACTTCAGTTGAATACCAGAAAGTGAAGTTCATGACGAACTTTAAGGTGGTTTGAAGAAGTCGCTGATATTAATGAACACTTCATTAAAAAACTGGGGCAAAAATTTGTTTGAATGTCGTTTTCTGGAAAACCGCAAGTCGGATCTCTTAGAAAAGTCGGATCTCTTGCAATGTGAAGCCCTCCAAAACACTCCAGACCCTAAGAGGAACAAGGTGCTGCATGATGAACATCTTTAGCTTCAGCCAGCCTGAAAGTCACCTCTGATGATGTTCCTCTAGTAATCTATACTGGAGAACCTGGTGAAGGACGCTCTTCTATCTCTACACCTTTATGTTTTTGTAGTGTACCCTGTGTTCAGCACTCGGTCTGTTTGTTTATTTGTGTCTGTATTGTTGTTTATTTCTACTCTTGTTGTAAGTACTGCTCGTTTAGGTTTGTTATTTAAATTGTATGATGTATTGTTTCTTCTTTGGTTCAGTTACTGTTAGTTTTTCAACCCTTTATTAACTCTGTTACTTTTACACTTTAGACAGGCTTCATTTGTTGATCTGGAGAGTAAACCTCTAAACTACACACTGGACACAGTCTGCTGGACTGTCTGGTCTGTTTAGTGAGTTATAACTTAATTACTAATAAACAACTGAGCTATACGTTTTTTCGTTCTCTAGATACACCCTGTATGTTTCTAGGGTGACATCTACTGGCCATTTAATGTAATAGCTATCCACCAGGTGATGCAGAAAGTACAGTTCCTCTATGTTCCTGCACTGCCATCACACGCATAATGTGCATCTACATTAGACTTAAACCACAAACCCCCCACTCCCAGCACAACTCTCTCAGAACACTGTTTAGACATAAGAGGTTCGAGTGTGATAATAACTTTCAGCTCTTTCTGTTATTTCAAAGTAATGATGTCTAGTGTGTATGGACCGTAGCAGCCAGTCTTCAGTTCACCAGTCTCAGTATACAGATAAAACCAGTTCCTCCAAGCCATATACTTTTAAACATTACAGATTCTATATTTGAGAATGCAGGTATAGACTTTACTAGAAATAACAGGAAAATAACACTTTTACAATTAAGTGAGTCACTTAAAGTGGGGTGTTAAGGGGGCAACCCAGTGAGAGGGCAGGCTAGCTCAACCTTATGGAGTCCAGTAGTCCAGTACATACAATCTGACAGTGCTGAATTCTAAAGAACAGGAAATACTCTGTGTTAAAGTAAAACACTGCAGCAGGTTCAGTAGTACAGTGTAATTCAGGGTAAGTACATAGAAGCTGTGTGTTCTGGCTGGACTGAGTTAAAACAGGGGGGCTTCAAAAGAGTAACACTTACAAACAACAAATAAATATAGAACAATAAGTGTGTACATTGTTTAAAACTGAAAATACCTTCTGTTTCCTGAATCACATTCATTATTTTAATGAAGATATGTTATGTATTTAAATTGGAAAGCTTGATAGGTTCAATATGATTAAAGATAATATTGATTTTACTGTGTTCACATCTGTTTAATCAGTTTATGTGTGTTTATCAACTGGCTTGAAGTGTTGTTTTGTAAAGGTTATAATTAAAAGATTCATTATTAGAATCCAAGTCAGCACACACACATATGTAAAGTATCAGTGTGTAACAGTTCTGTGGGCTCTATTATCAGAAATAGAATCTAATATACTATAAAACTCTGCTTTGCTGATCAACTGTAACTACAAGTCATTGTGTTTTTGTTTACTTAAAATCGTCTTCCACCACGTAGAGCTGCCATGTTTCTTTTTTTTTAAATCACATTTCAGTACAACAGAATTTCAGATAACATTTTAAATTACCCCTATTATGTGATTCATCATTTGTCTTTCTTTTTTTAACAAATACAAAACTGAATAATAATAATAATAATAACAGTAAAAAAAGGATATAGTAAAACATCCAAATCTCAAATAAAATAAAATAAAACTTGGGGTACAGTTACGAATAAAGTATGCATGCTAGAAGAAAAAAAGGGTACAGAACAGACTTATACTTACAGTAAATAAATCAAAAGTATATTTAATTTATTTAAACAAAAGAAGGGTATTTCAGGGAGATATACCATTTCCACTTCTTCCAAATTCTTTCAAATCTATCATTCTGAAGCCTAATAGAAAAAGATACTCTTTCCATCACAAAGATTTCGTAGATAATATCATACCAGTTCTCGATGGAGGGTGTCTTAGGCTCAAGCCATTTCTTTGTGATTGCTTTCCTTGCAGCTACACTAAGTATTCCAAATAGGTACTTTGTTTGAGTGCTTACCGACGTTGACTGTAGCCCAAAATAAAGTTCTTTCCAAATAAAAGTCATGTCTGGCCCAAGTATGGTAACTAGCTTTGTATTAATCCCATTCCAAAAGGTCTTTATCTTTGGACAGGCCCAAAACAAATGATAATGGTTGGCTTCCTGGGTGCCACAGGACCTCCAACAACTAGATGAGCCTGAATGATGAGACGACTGAATAGGTGTAATGAAATATCTGCTGAGGCTCCTCCATCCAAACACTCTCCATGATAATGAACTTGTTATCTTCCATTGAAACTCACAGTATTTTGTCCAGACTTCATCTGGAATGCCACTGTTGGATTCTTTTTCCCATTTGTGTTTTATATGAGCAGTGTTAGTTATTTTCTTTACTATAGACTTTACTAGAAATAACAGGAAAATAACACTTTTACAATTAAGTGAGTCACTTAAAGTGGGGTGTTAAGGGGGCAACCCAGTGAGAGGGCAGGCTAGCTCAACCTTATGGAGTCCAGTAGTCCAGTACATACAATCTGACAGTGCTGAATTCTAAAGAACAGGAAATACTCTGTGTTAAAGTAAAACACTGCAGCAGGTTCAGTAGTACAGTGTAATTCAGGGTAAGTACATAGAAGCTGTGTGTTCTGGCTGGACTGAGTTAAAACAGGGGGGCTTCAAAAGAGTAACATTTACAAACAACAAATAAATATAGAACAATAAGTGTGTACATTGTTTAAAACTGAAAAGACCTTCTGTTTCCTGAATCACATTCATTATTTTAATGAGGATATGTTATGTATTTAAATTGGAAAGCTTGATATGTTCAATTTGATTAAAGATAACATTGATTTTACTGTGTTCACATCTGTTTAATCAGTTTATGTGTGTTTATCAACTGGCTTGAAGTGTTGTTTTGTAAAGGTTATAATAAAAAGATTCATTATTAGAATCCAAGTCAGCACACACACATATGTAAAGTATCAGTGTGTAACAGTTCTGTGGGCTCTATTATCAGAAATAGAATCTAATATACTATAAAACTCTGCTTTGCTGATCAACTGTAACTACAAGTCATTGTGTTTTTGTTTACTTAAAATCGTCTTCCACCACATAGAGGTGCCATGTTTCTTTTTTTTTTTTTGAATCACATTTCAGTACAACAGAATTTCAGATAACATTTTAAATTACCCCTATTATGTGATTCATCATTTGTCTTTCTTTTTTTAACAAATACAAAACTGAATAATAATAATAATAATAATAACAGTAAAAAAAGGATATAGTAAAACATCCAAATCTCAAATAAATTAAAATAAAACTTGGGGTACAGTTACGAATAAAGTATGCATGCTAGAAGAAAAAAAGGGTACAGTTCAGACTTATACTTACAGTAAATAAATCAAAAGTATATTTAATTTATTTAAACAAAAGAAGGGTATTTCAGGGAGATATACCATTTCCACTTCTTCCAAATTCTTTCAAATCTATCATTCTGAAGCCTAATAGAAAAAGATACTCTTTCCATCACAAAGATTTCGTAGATAATATCATACCAGTTCTCGATGGAGGGTGTTTTAGGCTTAAGCCATTTCTTTGTGATTGCTTTCCTTGCAGCTACACTAAGTATTCCAAATAGGTACTTTGTTTGAGTGCTTACCGACGTTGACTGTAGCCCAAAATAAAGTTCTTTCCAAATAAAAGTCATGTCTGGCCCAAGTATGGTAACTAGCTCTGTATTAATCCCATTCCAAAAGGTCTTTATCTTTGGACAGGCCCAAAACAAATGATAATGATTGGCTTCCTGGGTGCCACAGGACCTCCAACAACTAGATGAGCCTGAATGATGAGACGACTGAATAGGTGTAATGAAATATCTGCTGAGGCTCCTCCATCCAAACACTCTCCATGATAATGAACTTGTTATCTTCCATTGAAACTCACAGTATTTTGTCCAGACTTCATCTGGAATGCCACTGTTGGATTCTTTTTCCCATTTGTGTTTTATATGAGCAGTGTTAGTTATTTTCACCTCCTGGAGACCCTGGTATATTCGTGAAATCACCTTATGCCCCAGATCTGCCTTGTATGCTCTAATAAAAATCTGTGTGAAATCGTTTGTAAATGCTTTTTGGACCTCTCTCAAATTACTATTTATATAGTGCCGTACCTGAAGAAACCTATAGAATTCGCTGTAATTTAACCCATGTAGAGTTTTTAACCTCTGGAAGCTATTCAGTGTGCAATAAGAAGTTAGGCCCCGTTTAGCCCATCCCTTATAGGTTGCATCCTGCCGATTTGGAATAAAGTCTAGATCATAAGAGCACCATCTGAGAATCTTTACTTGTTCAAGGAAGCCCCCCTTGTTAATAACATTTAGCCATATTCTCAAATTGACATTAATCAGTTTATTACTTATCTCCACTAACTTCCTAACTTGTCTTTTATCTCCCAAATGTGATTGAATTGGAATTGGAATCCAGATATTCTTTCCTCAATTTCTTCCCAACTTGCTTGGTAATCCGGTGTACACCAATAAAATATGTATCTCAACTGGGCCGATATGAAATAATCTTTAAAGCATGGTAGGGCAACCCCTCCTTTATCTTTAGCCAATTGAAGAGCTTGGAAGTTTATTCTTGGTTTTCTCCCTTGACAAATATACCATGAAATTAATTTATCCCATTCTGTCATTTATTTCAATTGGAAGAGTTTGAAATAGATATAATAACCTAGGCAGAACATTCATTTTAATTGACTCAATTCGTGACTCAAAACTTAACAATTAAGTTCCATCTTTTTATATCTTCTTGTAATTTCTGGCTTAGATAATCAAAATTTAAGGTGTATAATTTTGTTAAATCTTTTGAGATATTTACTCCTAAGTACTTCATATAGTCTAAATTCCATTTCAATTGGATCTTAGAACTTACAATCTGGCTAGGCTTGTACCTATAACTAAGTATTTTAATTTTTGGAATATTCAATTTATAACCCGAAATGGAACCAAAAGCATCTAATGTATCCAACAGGTATGGAACTGAACTTTCTGGATTTAACAAATAAATTAAAATGTCATCTGTGAATAAGGAAATTTTATGTTCTTGACCAAACATTTTTATACCTGTAATGTTTTGATCTTGAATAATACTCAATAAATTTCTTCAATAAATAGTGTAAACAATGTTGGACTAATTGGACAACCTTGTCTGGTACCTCTTTCCAAACAAAAAAAATTTGATGTGCTTCCATTTATTTTCAGTTTCGCCCTTGGTTCCTTGTACAGTGTTTGTATTGTGTTAATAAAGGTCTGATGAAATCCAACTGTTCGCAATACTTCGTATAAAAACTCCCAATTGACACGTATGCTCAATTATATGTAGTGTGCGTCGAATATTGTCTTGTGTCTGCCTTTGTAGAATAAAACCTGTCTGATCTAGGCTGATTATTTGGGGTAGAATATTTTCAGTCCTTTTTGCTAAGATGTAAGTGAAAATTTTGTAATCTTGATTCAGTACGCTTATAGGCCGATAGTTTCCACATTCCAGTTTATCTTTCCCTTCTTTTGGTATCAGAGAGATCACTGCTTCTCTCCAAGATGGAGGAGCTATACCAGTCTTAAGCACATAGTTAAATACATCCTTCATTACTGGGATCAATGGACCTTTCATTTCCTTGTACCATTCTGAGGGAAACCCATCAGGTCCCGGTGCCTTATTCGGTTTTAAATGTGATATTGCTTTTGGAATTTCTTCTTCAGTTATTTCACTAATAAGAGCCTCATTTTGTTTGTCCCCCACTTTAGGCAATCGAATTTTGTCAAAAAAGGCTTTTAGTTTTGTTTTGTCTATTTTAGGTTGAGTGTATAAATTTTTGTAAATGGTTTCAAACACTTTTTGTATGTCATTTAGCTTACAATGTATAGGGTTTGTTAAGGGGTCCTTCATTTTATAAATTTTCTGCTTGTTTTTTTAACCTGTAGGCAAGCAATTTGGCTGAGATATATATATTAAATAATAGTACTCAGTAGTGATTTGGAAATGGTAATGCGAATTCATCCATGCAAAATTTATATTTTCACTACAGTCACAGTTAATTTACACAGTCACAGTTAAATGAAACTCTGAACTGGAAACTTCCACCCTGGAAACCTACTCTTTAATTGTAGAGAGCTCTGCTGGTCTTTCCTGAAAGACCCCCGATCTGATGTTTTTTAGGATTTTAGTTATAGTTATATTATTAATTAGTCATGTGACCACTCATATCTTACTGTCCACCCTGGAAACCTGCTCTTTACTTGGATTTAGCAGAGGCAGGGCTAGCGAGGAGGGAGGCTGTGGGGTCAGCGAATGAGGTGGTGGGTTCAGAGAGGGTTTGGTGGGTCTGGCAGTGGAGGAATGTCCTGTATGTGAGGAGATTTACAATCATTAATATTTTCTTTTGGTTTATTTTCTGAAACACCAAACACAGTGATTTCAGCACTGACTCGTACTTCACATCAAATGCTACGTTTAAACCCTTCAGAGTAAAACAAGACCAGATCATGTGGATCAAGTGTTCTATCCAACAAGACATCAGTCAGATCTACGTGGAGGTTCATCTTACACAGTTTAGTTTTACTGTAATAGTTCAGTGAAGAACATTAAAATGTATTTAAAACATTGTACCAGACTGTCCTCAGATATTTCGTTACCTAGTTCCTCTACCCAGACTCTTCTCATCTCGTCTACTAACGCATTCTTAAGAGACATGATTGTATTTAAAAAGTTTGAAATGTGACCTTATCCTGCACAGGGGTCTGAACATATTATATATATAATATATTCTGAATGTAGTGACAGAGATAACTGGAAATAAGTCACTGTGGTAAGTTCTGAGAGAGCATTGAAGCTAGTAAACATGTCATCAATGTAAAGATATGTAAAGTAGTATAGCTGCTGGGAAAGATGGATATCAAATGTAGAAGTCAATGTAGAAAAGTGTCAGAGTTGGAAGTCTAGTCTAAATCTTGACTGTATTTTAAGAGTTAAAGATATAATTGAGGATGTGGAACGCCGTGATGGGTAAAAATACAATACTGTGGTATTAAGAGCAGCAAGCGAAGATGATTTACAGGAATTTACTTCAATTTTACACCAATCAGTCTCTGAAACTGAAACCAATAAACATTGTTTTGTAAACTAGCAGACCAGCAGTAGGTCATGACATTAGGAGTGCTAGTTCTTCTAGCAACTCAGGGCTTCCACAAATTCCTGATGTACTGTAGGATGCTTATCTCTCTACAGAAATGATGAAATCAGCTCATCTATGGATTAAAACAAAGACTTTGGTGGAATATATTTTATATAAGAGTGTCCCATAGAGTGGATGGCGAGACCTCAATGAAGCCTCTCTAACTGAATTAATTCCACACTAATAAAACTGAAAGGAGCTTCCTGAAGACTTTACTTCCCTGGAGAACAACAGACTCCACTTCTGGTAGCTCAGTAAGCTGAGCATCCTTTCAGCTGTCCAGTCTCCTCAGAAGCAAAGAGGATGAGACCCCAGAACAGGCTTTAGAACAGTTCCCAACGTCTGAAGAGTCGTGTTTACACATGGTACTGACCTCTAAGACGTCTGTAGGTCCACACAGTGCTCGTCAGTCCATGAGCTCATTTCCTGGCTCCTGAAATCGTCCAGTACTTTGTTGTCCTGCTTCTCAGCACCCTCACCGCCTGCTTCATGATCATCCATGGTAAAGTTCCTGAGAAGGAGCAGAGAGAAGATGGAAAACCACAACACAAACACACCCATTAGCACCACCCTGTGCCCAGCAAGGCAAGCAACAGCAAACCACAAACCCCCCACTACAAGGAATCTGCACAGTAACTGAACCATCAGTAGAGTAACAAAGTTCTTCAGTCCACTTCTTAAAGAACACCTGCTACACATCAGCCACCTTCTAATAAAACTCTTCTTATAAATTCTATATTAATAACGCATTTAACAGCATTAACAAAGTCATACGACTTACATACTGTATAGGTCCAAGTGTATGTTTATAACTCTGCTCTCAAACAGTTATAAACACATGCATAACGTTTTATAGAGGATATGACTTCATAGAGTCAGCTCCGTAACACTTTATAACAGCTCTACCTGAGAACCCAGTACACACTAAGGTTCTACAGTTGTGTACGTTGTTCTGTTGAGTTGTGTAATAAGCAGATAGACGTGTGTATGAAGATAATTTGTAGAAGTTGTGTTTATTTAATTACTGACAGAGATTAACAGAGATTAACCGATCAGAGTTTTTGAGGCCGATTCTGATCACCAATCACCTTTCAGCACGATCAGCCGATAGCCAATACCGATCGAGGGCGCGTCCAGCTGTACCTGTTAAAGAGCCTTAATTGGTGGAAGGAAAACCTTCTGCTTCTCTCAGATACTCTGGAGACCTGCTCCACAGTGTGAACTCCAGCTCTCTAAACGAGTCTGAGTGGAGGTCTGTCCTGTCCTTTTAACTCCCACACCATGTACTGAGACCCAAGTACTTCAGTACTGCAGCAGAGTACAGTACTAATCATACTCCTAACAACTGACATCATCTTAAACCTAGTAACACACACTTCAGAGCTCAGACCTCAGACCAGTCTCTGATCAGCAGATACAGCCAAAGAGAGAAGTTCTACAGTCAGCTTTATAAGAAATACTAACAGAAGTGTTTGTAGCAGCTACTTCTGGACCACCTGTATGTTTGTACATCACTGACACGCCTAAACCACACCATCACAACTTCTCAACATCTCACCTGCTCACAAGAGGAACACCATCACTAGTGCTCCACGTTCTACAGGTGCTCCACGTTCTACTAGTGCTCCATGTTCTACTAGTGCTCCATGTTCTACTAGTGCTCCACGTTCTATTAGTCCTCCACGTTCTACTAGTGCTCTACGTTCTACTAGTGCTCCACGTCCTACTAGTGCTCCATGTTCCACTAGTGCTCCATGTTCTACTAGTGCTCTACGTTCTACTAGTGCTCCACGTCCTACTAGTGCTCCACGTTCTACTAGTCCTCCATGTTCTACTAGTGCTCCACGTCCTACTAGTGCTCCACGTTCCACTAGTGCTCCATGTTCTACTAGTCCTCCACGTTCTACAAGTGCTCCACGTCCTACTAGTGCCCCACGTTCTACTAGTGCTCCGCGTTCTACTATTGCTTCACGTCCTACTAGTGCTCCACGTTCTACCACCCAGTTTGTCTCCTCCTCAACTTCAGCAGACAGGCTCTATCACCAGGTCACTCCCCTTCAGCACTCTGGGTGGGTAAAAAAGAACAGACAGAACAGACTTCAGATCAGCTGAAACGTTTACCAGTTTACAAATCATCTCTCCTGCTCATTTCACTGGTCCCTCATTGATTAACTGGTCCTGCAATCTTAAACTGCTCCCACCGTTTTTAACTGGTGCCGCCATGTTTAACTGATCCCACCATGTTTAACTGGTGTCACTATGATTAACTGGAGTCACTATGATTAACTGGTGTCACTATGTTTAACTGGTGTCACTATGATTAACTGGAGTCACTATGATTAACTGGTGTCACTATGTTTAACTGGTGTCACTATGATTAACTGGTGTCACTATGATTAACTGGTGTCACTGTGTTTAACTGGTTCCTGCATGTATAACTGGTTGTGTGGTGGTATATTGTGTACTTTGTGTATAAACGATGTGTAAACTGTATATTACTCTTCTTAACAATCTGAAAACCACTTGAACGTTTAGTAAAACACTAGAAACTGTCAAACCCACATCACTCACCTGATAAACCTGACTCTGATCAAGACTTTATCATGTGAGACTAAAACTCTGTAAAGCCATCACTCTTAGAAAGACGGTTCTCCACAGTTCTAATCCAGTATCTAGTACTTCAGCTGTATCTCCAAAGCTGGAATCACCATGTGGTGCTGAATGAAGGTCACTGAACAACATACAGCCTGAAACTCTCTGAACTGACCAATCAGGACTAACTGATAGATCAGCTTAATCTCAACACAGGACTAACTGATAGACCAGTTTAATCTGAACACAGAGTGAACCAACCCACAGTGTTAGAACCGACAACCGACCACTGAACACTAGAACCTGTACAGTCACACTGTTACAGTACCCAGATACCTCTGTTTAACCCAGTCACACCGTTAGAACCGACCACTGAACACTAGGACCTGTACAGTCACACTGTTACAGTACCCAGATACCACTGTTTAACCCAGTCACACAGTTAGAACCAACCACTGAACACTAGAACCTGTACAGTCACACTGTTACAGTACCCAGATACCTCTGTTTAACCCAGTCACACCGTTAGAACCAACCACTGAACACTAGAACCTGTACAGTAACACTGTTACAGTACCCAGATACCTCTGTTTAACCCAGTCACACCGTTAGAACCAATCACTGAACACTAGAACCTGTACAGTAACACTGTTACAGTACCCAGATACCTCTGTTTAAACCAGTCACACCGTTAGAACCAACCACTGAACACTAGAACCTGTACAGTAACACTGTTACAGTACCCAGATACCTCTGTTTAACCCAGTCACACCGTTAGAACCAACCACTGAACACTAGAACCTGTACAGTAATACTGTTACAGTACCCAGATACCTCTGTTTAAACCAGTCACACCCTTAGAACCAACCACTGAACACTAGAACTTGTACAGTAACACTGTTACAGTACCCAGATACCACTGTTTAAACCAGTCACACCGTTAGAACCAACCACTGAACACTAGAACCTGTACAGTAACACTGTTACAGTACCCAGATACCACTGTTTAAACCAGTCACACCATTAGAACCGACCACTGAACACTAGAACCTGTACAGTAACACTGTTACAGTACCCAGATACCACTGTTTAAACCAGTCACACTGTTAGAACCAACCACTGAACACTAGAACTTGTACAGTAACACTGTTACAGTACCCAGATACCTCTGTTTAACCCAGTCACACCGTTAGAACCGACCACTGAACACTAGAACTTGTACAGTAACACTGTTACAGTACCCAGATACCTCTGTTTAACCCAGTCACACCGTTAGAACCAACCACTGAACACTAGAACCTGTACAGTAACACTGTTACAGTACCCAGATAAATTTAGTTTAATAATAACTACGAATTAGCAATTATTTACGCCATCAAACAGTAATCAATTATTCTTTTAATATGAATTCAGTTTAATAACCACTACTGATCAGCAATGATTCCAATAAACAAACAGTAATCAATTATTCTTTTAATATTAATTCAGTTTAATAAGAACTACTGATCAATAATGATTTACAGCATCAAACAGTAATCAATTATTATTTTAATATTAATTCAGTTTAATAAGAACTACTGATCAGTAATGATTTACAGCATCAAACAGTAATCAATTATTATTTTAATATTAATTCAGTTTAATAAGAACTACTGATCAGTAATGATTTACAGCATCAAACAGTAATCAATTATTAATTTAATATTAATTCAGTTTAATAATCACTACTGATCAGTAATGATTTACAGCATCAAACAGTAATTAATTATTATTTTAATATTAATTCAGTTTAATAAGAACTACTGATCAGTAATGATTTACAGCATCAAACAGTAATTAATTATTATTTTAATATTAATTCAGTTTAATAAGAACTACTGATCAGTAATGATTTACAGCATCAAACAATGATTAATGATTCTTTTAATGATAATTCAGTTCAGTGATTACTATTGATCATTATTGATTACTATTTATTAATAATCTTTGACACTATATGCTTTCAGTGGTGTACAGAGTCCACAGCAGTGGTCAGAAGACCAACACGTGGAGGACACAGAGCTCATTCTTCAGGACCACCTCAGTGAAAGGATCACAACTTCTCAACAAACACAGGAAAAGATGGACCCCAGTCCACCAGTAGCACATTAACTACATACCAGAACAGCAGCTCAACTCTTCTGTGAGGAGTTTATGTGGCGGAGCTGAAAATAACCTCCGTATTTATTCTGAAAAATAAAAAATATACTATTCAATACGTGTTTCAGTAACTCTTATCTTTTATAACAGCTATATTTTCTTCATTATTTTCCTGTCTTTGTTTTTTTTTACTTCCTGTGTTTTAGTTTCACACTTTTTTTTGCTTGCCGCTAGTGGTGTGTGTTACTGCAAATTATTTAGCGATCTGATACCAAGTAATTACAGGGAAAGTATCACCGATACCGATACCAATACCAATACCGATACCAATACTGATACCAATACCAATACCGATACCAATACTGATACCAATACCGATACCAATACCAATACCGATACCAATACTGATACCAATACTGATACCAATACCAATACCGATACCAATACTGATACCAATACCGATACCAATACTGATACCGATACCAATACTGATACCAATACTGATACCAATACCAATACCGATACCAATACTGATACCGATACCAATACTGATACCGATACCAATACTGATACCAATACTGATACCAATACCAATATCAATACTGATACCGATACCAATGGGGAATTACCTACGTAAAATAAAGTCTATTTATACCTACATGTAGCAGACATGAGCTATTAGTTATAATAACAACTGTATTATTATTATTATTATTATTATTATTATTATTATTATTATTAATAATAATAATAGCCATATTTTATACTGAAAAAAGAATAATAGAAATCGTATATATTAATAATTAACATTATTACGGTTGTTGGCGCTAGGCTGCTGAGCCAATGGAAAAAACGCTAACCTCCTGTTGCTAAGCAGCGCTCGCAGCTCCGCGACGTCACGTTTGTTTACAAACTCTGAAGGAGAGGACAGCGTCTCTTTCACAGTTAACACAAAATTAATAATATTCACCAGAAACACGAGGTAATGATACTTTAACTCTATATGATCTACCTGGACACTCTGACACTCTCTCTGAGGGGTTTCTCTCCTCCTCCCTTCTTTTCTTCTGGAGCTCGGAGTTCTTTTTCTCCTGCTGTTTTATGTGTTTATATTTATTTGTGTTTTTATATCTGAAATATCTGAAATATGAGAAATATGTGAAATATCACAACAGCTCCACACAGGACTCTGTTTATTCTCTATTGAGTCTCCAGACTGACTGACTGAGCAGTGTGCCGCTGTGCTTACGCATCACACACTTACCCAGGCGGAAGAAAAAGTAGTTCCACCAACCGCGTATCATTTAGACAAGATCTCAGTAGTTTAGTGACTTTCCCCTGTGTTCCTGTTAATCATATACATTACCTCAAAGACTAAAGTATCAAAAGTATCGATATTTTGATTTGAGAATCGATTTTAGAGCATAAAGATCTGGTATCTGAGGTATCTATATTTCAGTATCGATCCGCACATCACTACTGGCCGCTTTCCTTACCCCTCATTTCACGAGCGCTCCGTCGGAGGTAGGTCACGGAAACAAACGCTCCGAACAATTCTCAGTAAAAGGTGATAAACAGACTTTAAACCAGCCTGTAAACAACACGTACCCTGCTCTAAACAGTAACCGAGTCTAAACAGGGCGTTATTTTCAGACTGTGAAGAGTTTAAAACGATTATTATCTGAGTAATATCTTATTTTCTCCTGCTGCCCACGCTATGCTAGCGGGTTGCGTTGCTATCTCCGCGTGCCCCAGCTAGCTAGAAATGCACGTGGTGTAAACAGTTTATTCTGTTTATCTCTTGTAGAGAGAAAGTAACCTCAGCGGCTGAAACATATAGTACTGAAAGCTGTTGTCTGTGAGCAGGCCTGCACGCGCTGAGACTGAGGGTCTCGTGTGTGGTGTTGGGATGTGGGGAGTTTTAGCACGTGCCCAGTCCGTGCTCATTAGCTAGCTCGCTGAAGTTAGGCTGAGGGTGGATTTTGGAGTTTCGCCGCTACAGCTCACAAACAAACAAACCAGACGAAACCAGAACCTTCTAGAACCTACTGCTAAATACAATCACCTGTAGTTTATTACACACTACAGTCTTTACCTGGTATGATGTTCTTTAAACCAAAACCTTCTAGAACCTACTGCTAAATACAATCACCTGTAGTTTATTACACACTACAGTCTTTACCTGGTATGATGTTCTTTAAACCAGAACCTTCTAGAACCTACTGCTAAATACAATCACCTGTAGTTTATTACACACTACAGTCTTTACCTGGTATGATGTTCTTTAAATGAGTTTAGTTACTTATTAAATGTAATATCCTAATAATGTGGGACTTTAACATGATGTATAGACTACAAATGGTGTGTATCATACTTCAATGTTTAATCTCTGAAGGTGTGACTTATTGGAATTATAATGATTTTTTAAAGGTAATCAATTCCTACTGTAAGACAACCATAGAGATCTATGACTACTTACAGAGACACATCCCACTAACATACTATAACACTGTGTTTGGTAGAATAAGCTTTGGTTGAATTCTAGTTAATATTTATAATTAAACACCACTACAGTAGAACACCCAAATGACGTACAGATCTATAATCACTAGTTAATATTTATAATTAAACACCACTACAGTAGAACATTCAAATGACGTACAGATCTATAATCACTAGTTAATATTTATAATTTAACACCACTACAGTAGAACATCCAAATGATGTACAGATCTATAATCACTAGTTAATGTTTATAATTAAACACCACTACAGTAGAACGCCCAAATGACGTACAGATCTATAATCACTAGTTAATATTTATAATTAAACACCACTACAGTAGAACACCCAAATGATGTACAGATCTATAATCACTAGTTAATATTTATAATTAAACACCACTACAGTAGAACACCCAAATGATGTACAGATCTATAATCACTAGTTAATATTTATAATTAAACACCGCTACAGTAGAACATCCAAATGTCTTACAGATCTATAATCACTAGTTAATATTTATAATTAAACACCACTACAGTAGAACACCCAAATGACATACAGATCTATAATCACTAGTTAATATTTATAATTAAAACACCACTACAGTACAACACCCAAATGATGTACAGATCTATAATCACTAGTTAATATTAATAATTAAAACACCACTACAGTAGAACATCCAAATGATGTACAGATCTATAATCACTAGTTAATATTTATAGTTAAAACACCACTACAGTACAACACCCAAATGATGTACAGATCTATAATCACTAGTTAATATTAATAATTAAAACACCACTACAGTAGAACATCCAAATGATGTACAGATCTATAATCACTAGTTAATATTTATAGTTAAAACACCACTACAGTAGAACACCCAAATGACGTACAGATCTATAATCACTAGTTAATATTAATAATTAAAACACCACTACAGTAGAACACCCAAATGACATACAGATCTATAATCACTAGTTAATATTTATAATTAAAACACCACTACAGTACAACACCCAAATGATGTACAGATCTATAATCACTAGTTAATATTAATAATTAAAACACCACTACAGTAGAACATCCAAATGATGTACAGATCTATAATCACTAGTTAATATTTATAGTTAAAACACCACTACAGTAGAACACCCAAATGACGTACAGATCTATAATCACTAGTTAATATTTATAATTAAACACCGCTACAGTAGGACATCCAAATGTCTTACAGATCTATAATCACTAGTTAATATTTATAATTAAACACCACTACAGTAGAACACCCAAATGACGTACAGATCTATAATCACTAGTTAATATTTATAATTAAAACACCACTACAGTACAACACCCAAATGATGTACAGATCTATAATCACTAGTTAATATTAATAATTAAAACACCACTACAGTAGAACATCCAAATGATGTACAGATCTATAATCACTAGTTAATGTTTATAATTAAACACCACTACAGTAGAACACCCAAATGATGTACAGATCTATAATCACTAGTTAATATTTATAATTAAACACCGCTACAGTAGAACATCCAAATGTCTTACAGATCTATAATCACTAGTTAATATTTATAATTAAACACCACTACAGTAGAACACCCAAATGACGTACAGATCTATAATCACTAGTTAATATTTATAATTAAAACACCACTACAGTACAACACCCAAATGATGTACAGATCTATAATCACTAGTTAATATTAATAATTAAAACACCACTACAGTAGAACATCCAAATGATGTACAGATCTATAATCACTAGTTAATATTTATAGTTAAAACACCACTACAGTAGAACACCCAAATGACGTACAGATCTATAATCACTAGTTAATATTTATAATTAAACACCACTACAGTAGAACACCCAAATGACGTACAGATCTATAATCACTAGTTAATATTTATAATTAAAACACCACTACAGTACAACACCCAAATGATGTACAGATCTATAATCACTAGTTAATATTTATAATTAAAAAACCACTACAGTAGAACATCCAAATGATGTACAGATCTATAATCACTAGTTAATATTCATAATTAAACACCACTACAGTAGAACATCCAAATGACGTACAGATCTATAATCACTGTGGTCATGTGTGTGTTCTACTTTAAGTCTCACAGTAGGAATTGAAAGATGGTGATCCACCTTCTCTAGATGTATGGGCTTTGAGAGCAGAGTGTTGCCTGATACTAATAGCAAGAGGGCAGCCCTGGCGTGTTCCTCTGTGTAACGAGAAAGGAATCAACTTCAATCAATCTTGATTAGTTTAACTGTAAGAGTTAGGGTGGGCATATAATGTTTTGATCTACAAAGTAAACCGTGATCCAAATCCAAATTCCTTCAACACCTTCCACATATATTGCCACTCCAGCAGATCAAATGCTTTCTCCACATCTAAACAAAGTGCAGCTACTTCATGGCCCTTATCGTAATTGTGATATTTATTGGCCTCCTAACATTAAAAAAGAAAATCTACCAGGAATAAACCCGGTCTGATGAATGTGGATAATGGTGGCAATATACTTATTAAATCTGTTTGCTAACAATTCAGTAAAATCATTATATCTGTGATCAACAAAGCAGTAGGACGGAAAGACGAAGCATCTGTTGCCTGGGTGAGTCGTCTCTAACATATCGAATCAGTCATTCATCATCTTGCTCTTATTCTGTGTCACCAGAAGGATATTTGCTGGTTCTGCTAGCACATCAGCCTCTCTAGAATCGTTGTCTGACTGTTTTCTAGTTCTGACTTGGGTGGAACCGGGGTACTTTGGTGGCTTAGGCATCTTCAGCCTTTTAAGGGATGACAAGAGTAAAGAATAGTTGGTAGAGCTTTCAATGATTGAATTCATGACCCAGTAATTCAGAACATGGAGAGAAACATGTCTATTCCATCTGGTTCTCACTAGCTCCCCCATGTTGTACGTATTTGAACAAAATGTGTTTAGTCTGAATTGTGTTGTATTGTTGTGCTTTCAGGTATCAAAGAGAGTAAGACATCGAGTGTCCAGGCCAGGCAGAGAGAGAGGAGAGAGAGTGGGCAGTGTCCAAGCCTGCAGAGAGAGAGGAGAGAGAGTGGACTGTGTCCAGGCCAGGCAGAGAGAGAGGAGAGAGAGTGGACCGTGTCCAGGCCAGGCAGAGAGAGAGTGGACCGTGTCCAAGCCTGCAGAGAGAGAGGAGAGAGAGTGGACCGTGTCCAGGCCAGGCAGAGAGAGAGGTATGTAATGGTCTAGATGTTACTCTGGATCTATAATTAAACGTGGGAGGTTTCTAAGTGTCAGTATATATACTACACAGTATCTCTCTAACCGCTCTCTGGAAATGTGATGTCCTCTATCACAGCTCTTCCTGAGCTCAGTCCTCCATAGATCAACCACATATTTCTAATCAGTATTACATGCAGTTGAGTGGTCTGAACTTTTTAAGAGGGGTCTGGCAACACAGCAGCAATCAGTAGCACAGTCAGAGCAGCTCTCAGCAGTAGAGGTATAGCTGTGATGCGTTATCTGGTCAGCTACAGAGGGTCTCTGCTGGTAGCAGTCAGTGTAATGTCAGAGTTTGAGGAAATCCCGCTGTTAAGTTGTATGTCTGGCTGCATGTTGGGTTCTCGGTGGAGACAATAAACTGTTTTAGAGCGACTCCTCCACACTTCATAACCAAAACACACCAACACGCTCGCAAGGCTATGATTAAACACATTCTAAAAGAGACGGAAAGCATCGCTATAACAACCGACGTTTGGACATCTAGAAGTACACTGTGCTATATCACAATTACAAATTTTGAATTTTTTTAATCTCATCTTGTCTTGTTCTTGTGAACACAATATCAGGTCATATCCATGATATCTGGTCTGAACTTAGAGATCAAAGGTCATGGGCAGGTTAGTTGTAGCACTACTTCAGGAGGTTCATTTCAAATTCCTGCATGATTAAAGAGGTAAACAGTTCAGAGGGATTTAGTGTGAAATACTCTGGTTTAGAGAAACAAACTGAGTCAGACTTGTTCACAGTGGTTGGTGAAGGTAACCAGACATCTGAGAGTCGAATGCCTCTGAAACAGGAGTAGCCCATTTATCCTCAAAGGGCCACTGTGTCAACTAGGTTAAAGTCTGGCGAATTAGGGGTCCAGGGTAGAACTTGGGAGTCTTGGCTTGGTAAGCTATTCCAACCAATGTACAGATATGTGTAGTCACTGTTGATGAAATCACAGATATGTGTAGTTACTGTTGATGAAACACAGATATGTGTAGTTACTGTTGATGAAGCACAGATATGTGCAGTTACTTAGCAGCTCAATTTTTGTTTTTATACTAATTAAGCTTCATTTCAGTGTGTCAAACGTTTTGATCAAAGTTAATATTATAACTTTGTTGAATAGTTTGATACTTGATTGATGGAGTTTGTGGATTTCAAAACATGACAAATTAAAAGGATTTATGTTATAACAGAGCAACAAACAAACATATTTTTTCCATGTAACTGTAATGTTTTAATTGAATAAGTAATACATTTAGAGTTATTTAACATTAACATTCATTATATATTACATTTGGTTACATTTTGTTACATTTATAAGTTACATCTGGCCCTTTGAGGACAGCCGTTATGCCGATGTGGCCCTCTGTGAAAATGAGTTTGACACCCCTGGTTTAGAGTGTCTTCCACATGGATGAGAGGGCCCAGAGAATATTAGTAAACATTCCCCAGACCAGAACAATCCCACTGTCCAAAGTAGGACATGTGACTCCACTGTGTAGTTAAATAGTTCTCTGTTTTGTAAAGCAATTAATTTAGCTCTCAAGCCACCAGCTAACTACCCTTACCCAGTATTATTAGCAACTACTGCCCAGTTCCTGTTTCTTCAGTGAAACACTTAAATTAGTTTGGTGAGTCATTTAACCTGACCTCAGATCCCAACTCTCAGACATCTTATTGCTGATCTTGTGGACCTGCCTGGTCACCTCACAATCCCAACTTAGGAACTAGTTACTCGTTAGTCAATCAATTATCAGCTCCAAGAAGCACAAGTGTGCAATGCTATTGTTAGCATTGGTAAACCTGTTCATACAGTGGTGTGTTTTCATCTGCTGAATTGAATTTATTTGGTAATAATTGTAATTGTAGTCAATCAGTTATCTGGTTTATCTGAGTTTGTTTTAAACTTCAGAGGTTGACGTTTGTAATAAGATCCCAGTTTAGGTTACCTTCTGAGTACCCCAGCGTGTCACTCTTCCTATGCCAGACAGATCTTCCTGCAGGGGTTTTGCTTATCTGATCAGTCAGTCTACAAGCAGATTTTTGTAAATATTTCTTTTTATTTCTTAACACCATTTCAGTGAAGGTTTAAAACTGGAAGATATATTTTATGCTTGGTAAAAGCTGTTTGGTAAAAGTCAGTTATCTTTAGTTTTAGATCATTTAGATCATCGTTCTTTGGATGAACCCATGCCTGTGAGGTTTAAGCACCCTAAGAGGTTTGATGGATCACACCATTTTTCATGGTTTAAAATTGTCTCTACTCAATTTGGTTAAGGTGCTTAAGTCGATGGTCCACTAACGTTCAGTAAAAACATGTGGCGAAAACACCTCAGAGAAGAAATCTGTCTCGTACCTGGAACTTCCAATATTGGCATGACACTAACTAATGAATGACTTAGCTTTTCCACATTGGATGGATGTTTATTCTCTTTACACTTTCTGTCCGATGGTGTAGATGATGGTTTTGATCAGAATGCTTTTGTTGAATTGCACGTTGAATTCCTGTTTTCTTTTTTCTTCCCAGAACAGAAGAAGTCATGGAGTCTGTAACAAGTGCTGGAGCTCACCAAACAACTCAGAGACCAGAAAAGCTCAAGAAGAAGAAGACTCACACCTGCTCAGAATGTGGAAAGAGCTTTTCCCAACAGTCTGCCCTCAAGAAACACAAGAGCACCCACAAGGAACAGACCCTGTATCATTGCTCAGAGTGTGGCAAGAGTTTTCTTCAACAGAAGCCTCTGCAAGACCACGTGAAATCTCACAAAGAGGTAAAAGCATTCCAGTGCTCAGGGTGTGGCAAGAGGTTTGCTCATTCAAGTCAACTCCTGCTGCACCAACAGCTCCACTGTAGTTTGAAAAAACGCAAAAAGGCCCACACAAAAAAGGAATGTGGAGATAGTTCTCTCCAACAGCAGCAGCTGACGCAAACAGAAGACAGAAACTCAGAGCAGGAGAGCACTCTGAATCTACAGAAGTCAGCAGAACCGTCTTCATATGTAAGAGAAACCATTTTGGTGGTCAGAGTGCTGGAAGAGTTTTACTTAACAGATCCGGCTCCAGTAGCACCAGTACTCCCACGCAGGAGTGAATCTGCAATACTCGTCAGAATGGAGCGAGAGTTTCCCGTTCAAGTCACCTCCAACAACCCCAGAGCATCCACAGAGGAGAGAAGCCAGAGTGGGGACAGAGTTCCTCCCAGTACAGGCCTTTTCAACAAACCCTGCACGGTCACAGAGGACAAAGGAAATTTTACTTTTAATGTTCTGATAGCACCTCCAGCCTTCAGTCATCCCCAAGAACACCAGGGCCCTCAGAGCGGAGAGACGCCGCACCAGTGCCCAGAGTGTGGAGAGAGGTTTGCTGAGCCAAGTTCATTCCAACAGCACCTGGAAACTCACACAGAAGACATGCCGCATCGCTGCGCTAAGTGTGGAGAGAGGTTTGCTGAGCCGAGTTCTCTCCAGCAGCACCTGCTAATTCACACAAGAGGGGTGTGGTTTCGGGGTGGTAAACAAGTGCACTAGGAACAGGGGTGCTAATGGACAGTAACAGGTGCAGCACATTCCAGGAGTGAAAACATAAAGAGAACTGTTTGTTGGTTTGTTTGTTTGTTTGTTTGTTGGTTCAGATATTGTTGTTTTACAGAATTCCTGCCAGGCACCACGTTACAAATGGATCACTGCCAACGTCCAGAGAGGGTCAAGCCCCATTTAAGAGTTGTCTTTGAATGTTGTGTGTTGTTGTTTTTTAATGTACAAAGTTCTTTGAAACAGCACCAGTGCCTTCATACAGGAGAGGAACTGGTTTGCTGTTCCAGTGTGGAAAGTGTTTAGGACTTTAGTCACCTCCAAAAAACACCAGTGCCCTCATTCAGGAGAGAAACTGGTTTGCTGTTCCAGTGTGGAAAGTGTTTAGGACTTTAGTCACCTCCAAAAAACACCAGTGCCTTCATACAGGAGAGGAACTGGTTTGCTGTTCCAGTGTGGAAAGTGTTTAGGACTTTAGTCACCTCCAAAAAACACCAGTGCCTTCATACAGGAGAGAAACTGGTTTGATGTTCCAGTGTGGAAAGAGTTTAAGACTTTAATCGCCTACAAAAAACACCAGTGCCTTCATACAGGAGAGAAACTGGTTTGATGTTCCAGTGTGGAAAGAGTTTAGGACTTTAGTCGCCTCTAAAAAACACCAGTGCCTTCCTACAGGAGAGAAACTGGTTTGCTGTTCCAGTGTGGAAAGAGTTCAGGACTTTAGTCGCCTCCAAAAAACACCAGTGCTTTCATACATGAGAGGAACTGGTTTGATGTTCCAGTGTGGAAAGAGTTTAAGACTTTAATCGCCTACAAAAAACACCAGTGCCTTCATACAGGAGAGAAACTGGTTTGATGTTCCAGTGTGGAAAGAGTTTAAGACTTTAATCGCCTACAAAAAACACCAGTGCCTTCATTAAGGAGAGAAACTGGTTTGCTGTTCCAGTGTGGAAAGAGTGTAAGACTTTAATCGCCTACAAAAAACACCAGTGCCTTCATACAGGAGAGGAACTGGTTTGCTGTTCCAGTGTGGAAAGAGTGTAAGACTTTAATCGCCTACAAAAAACACCAGTGCCTTCATACAGGAGAGGAACTGGTTTGATGTTCCAGTGTGGAAAGAGTTTAGGACTTTAGTCGCCACTAAAAAACACCAGTGCCTTCATACAGGAGAGGAACTGGTTTGCTGTTCCAGTGTGGAAAGAGTTTAGGACTTTAGTCGCCACTAAAAAACACCAGTGCTTTCATACAGGAGAGAAACTGGTTTGCTGTTCCAGGTTTTGGAGGAGTTCTCTACAACAGTGCCAGTGTGAGAGGAGTTTCTGTCGTCAGTCGTCTGTAACACCACTCCAGGAGAAACACTCTGCACTGAACGGTGGTCTAACAAAGAATTAGTTTCACTTCCTCACAGCTCTTTAGAAGCAGTGTATCTAACACCGTTGAAGCTGCTGTTGTTCTGCTGGTTGTTCAATAAAAGAAGCTTTGTTGGTAGAACTATGGCTTCACTTGAGCGTTACTTACTTTCTAGTATGTTTATCCTTTTCATTGGAACGGTGAATGTTTTAACCAACGTTTGAGACTGTGCTTCTAGAGTCCTTCTAGAGCGCCCTGCTCTTTAACTAGTCAGTTCTTGCTGTATTGATGCCACGTTGTCTTCTTCTTTAACCTTTAACCGTGTTTTGTTTTGTAACATTTAGGGATGTTTGGAGAGCTCTTGTTAAAGACTGCTACTGAGGAGCTGCGAACCTGAAGACTGTAACAGTGAAGCTGTTGCTATGCCCTGCAAAATCCAACCTCTTAGTCCTGTCCCACCCTGAGAACAGTACTCTACAATCAGTTACCCCAGTCCCTCACCCTAATCTCTATCCCCCATAACTTCTACCCCCCACCCACAGCAGCGTTACATTCCTTTACCCTTAAGACCCAATTCCCAACCCTAATCTGTATCCCCCATAACTTCTACCCCCCACCCACAGCAGCGTTACATTCCTTTACCCTTAAGACCCAATTCCTCACCCTAATCTGTATCCCCCATAACTTTTACCCCCCACCCACAGCAGCGTTACATTCCTTTACCCTTAAGACCCAATTCCCAACCCTAATCTGTATCCCCCATAACTTCTACCCCCCACCCACAGCAGCGTTACATTCCTTTACCCTTAAGACCCAATTCCCAACCCTAATTCCTCATTCCTAATCCCTATACCCTCATATTAACCCCTCTCTCTAACCCTAACCCCTCACACTCACCCTAATCTCTATCCCCCATAACTTCTACCCCCCACCCACAGCAGCGTTACATTCCTTTACCCTTAAGACCCAATTCCCAACCCTAATCTGTATCCCCCATAACTTCTACCCCCCACCCACAGCAGCGTTACATTCCCTAACCCTAACCCCTCACACTCACCCTAATCTGTATCCCCCATAACTTCTACCCCCTACCCACAGCAGCGTTACATTCCTTTACCCTTAAGACCCAATTCCTCACCCTAATCTCTATCCCCCATAACCTCTACCCCCCCACCCACAACAGTGTTACATTCATTTACCCTCAAGACCCAATTCCCAACCCTAATTCCTCATTTCTAATCTCTCACCCCTAATCCCTAAACCCCTTAAATTAACCCCTCTCTATAACCCTAACCCCTCACACTCACCCTAATCTGTATCTACCTTCTTCTACTTCTACCCCTACCCACAGCAGCGTTACATTCCTTTACCCTTAAGACCCAATTCCTCTCCCTAATCTGTATCCCCCATAACTTCTACCCCCCACCCACAGCAGTGTTACATTCCTTTACCCTTAAAACCCAATTCCCAACCCTAATTCCTCATTTCTAATCTCTCACCCCTAATCCCTAAACCCCTTATATTAACCCCTCTCTCTAACCCTAACCCCCCACACTCACCCTAATCCAAAACCCTAACCCCCCCTCCTCACACCTCTCTTGTATCTACACTCTCTGTCCAGCTCCACTGACCATACAGGAGCTACACTTACAGACTGTAGTTCATCTGATTCTCTGTTTACTTTATTACTCTGTTCTTTAATGATCAGGACCCCCACAGGACCACCACAGAGCAGATACTATTAGACTGTAGTTCATCTGATTCTCAGTAGACAGTGAGTGGAGATACAGGGAGGCGTAGCTTTCTGGTCACTCAGGGCATCATGGGGAACAAGAATAACATGCTTTTGTACTGAAGGTGACCATTAGTATGTTTCTATGGTGATGCTATTGTTGCTAAGGTATATCTGATGGTTCTAATGATAGCTAAAAGATTACTATGACATTTGAAGGTGATATGGTGTTTCTATGGTATCTTTGGTGGTTGCTAAGATGTTATAGTATTGGAGATGATTGGCAATGTGCTAATATGGAGTTACTGTGGTATCCCTGATGGGTGATGTGATGTTGCTATGGGGTATGTAGTAGTTGCCAAGCTAAGTGATTGTCATTAGGTCTTGATTTCTGATAGACTTCGGGTCCTTCCACAACATTATTTATTCTTCTTTAACCGTCTTGGGTGGAATGACTTGTGCTGAGGGTTGTTGTTGAGATTCAGTTCACAGACTGAGGTCCTGATGTTCTCCTTTGGAATTTGTTGGTTTCACTCAGAATTCATTGTTCTGCAGCAACACAGGTCCAAACCTGATACTCATGATCTATCAAACACTACTGTGGACCAGTGAAATACAGAGTAACACAGAAGTAGGTCACCCACCCTCGTCCTGAAGATCTACCTTCTGTTTACAACTCCCGCCTACTGCACCTGCTTCACCTAATGAACCTGTCCAGAGCTCTCAGATCAGGGTTAAGGTGAGAGGAGTGGAGGAGGATGTTAGACAAAGATCTAAACTGGTTACTACATCCACGCTCTGGTTACTACACCACACACTCTGGTTACTGCACCACACGCTCTGGTTACTACATCACACGCTCGGGTTACTACACCACACGCTCTGGTTACTACACCACGCGCTCTGGTTACTACACCACACGCTCTGGTTACTACACCACACACTCTGGTTACTACACCACACACTCTGGTTATTACACCTGCCGTTATAAAAAATTACTGCAGTTTTTGTGAAAATACTGCATATTTTCGTTTGATTCTTCTCCTGGTCAACATCAGGTCCACTGTTTACTGACCCAACACACCTGGTCACAAAATGAAGAATCTGTAATGAGTTAATGAGCTGATCAGGTGAGTTCAGGTTTGGCATTGATCAGCTAATGAAAGGTTTGTAATGTTATAATTAAAATTTAAAAAAAGGAAAAAGCACAATAACATTACAATAGCATTACAATGCATTCAATAATAATAATAATAATAATTTAAAGTGAGCGTTACATAATGAGTACAACTGAAACAGTCATGTAGTGTTTTTAGTCCTGTAAACGCTTTAATGATTGCAATGTCTGGAAAAACAACTGTAACGCTACAGTATCATATTATTATTATTATTATTACTATTATTTTTCAATTTTTAATGAAAATCATTCACAACTATGGCATTATGACATCTTAAATGAAGGAAAGTTGCACGTTTATCTTATTTCATGGGGTTTATATGGTGTGATTTCCTCACTGTCTCAAATATGTAACAGTCAGGTCTGAGATTAGTAATAGACTAAATAAATCCTGAAAAAGAAGAATTCTTACTGTAGAATTAATTTATAGTCATCTTGTGAACTCGGCATGTGATAGAATGTGGTGTTATATTGTACTTTTCACATTGTCTCAAAGGAATTATTATTTACAGCAAAATTATATAGAATTATTTAATGATCATCCAGTAAATAAAGCATATCCAGTGATATGATGTGTTGGGCATATTGTTCTTCTATCTTATTTCATAGGGCTTTAACTGCTGATTCCCCATCAGCTGACAGGCAGGTTTGAGTCATTCACTCTCTTACCATCAAACTGCTAAAGCAGATTCTCTACTGTAGAATATTGTACATATAGCCACTTAGCAGACTGCTACTCTACTCTAAACATTGATATCCTCGTAAGACCTGGTAATTCATTTTTGTCCTCTGGAGGGGACATGAGTCTACAAAAGATATTTCAAAACCTAAATAAGCTACTACGCTAAAACCGTTCACTCGACCACTGCTACATTGTACACTTTAAATGATTTATTCTGATATCGCTGCTATGGACAATATCAATAAGTCACTATAAATAGATATATCTACTTAGAACCTGCCTATGCAACATTTTTCACAGATGTCCCCCTGTATATCCTATGCATGTATCTTGTGTATTGTATAGTCCTTTATATATTTCAGTTATAACTATATGTATATTTTTAGCTTATTTTTACTTTAATATTATCTATTTATTGTATGTTTGCACTGTTTTACATATATAATGCTGCCCTACTGTAGAGTTTTATCTGAGCCTCACCCCAAGCATTTCAATGCATGTTATGGCCTGACATGATGTGCAAATGACAAATAAACTTGAAACTTGAACTTGAACTTGAAACTTAAAACCATGTAGAGGACATCCTGGTCTTTCCAGAGATATATGATTTTGGGGTGGGTCATTCACAACAGAAGTTCTGCTTTTTAAACATGGCTGCCTCTCAGTACCACATTTTATGGGAGTAAGAGAGATAAACTATCAAATAATATGTTTTTGTAATGTTTCTAAAGTCTGTAATTGACCTGTTTTAGGAATAAAACTGTTGTAGCTAGTTCTCAAAGCATCTTTTATTGATTTGCACAAATGTTTACCTACCTAACAGCATACTTTTCCTTCGTAGTGGAGACATCGGGACTTACTAAATCTGGTTTTATATTAAATTAATGGCGTCACAAGTGACAGGAATTTGACTGAATCAGAGATCATTTTGCAATATGTAAACTCTGTAAAGATGTAAACATGTGAATTCATTACTAATTTATTTCTAATTGTTTACTAATTTAATTTATTCCTCATTTATTAGAAAATGTTACATAATTGTACATTTAAAAATAGAACATTAAAATGAAATGGACTATAAGAGAAGGTTGTGTGGATATTGAAGGGACTATGTGTGGATATTGTGAAACTTTGGCTCAAGGTTTGGATGATTAGTGATTAACGCAGGTTTAGCTAGTGTGCCTGAAAACTGTTTAAACCTAGTATTTCTTTAATTTTAATCAAAGGAACTGTAACCTTTGGAATGGGAGATTATTTGTTCCTGTTTATGTTCATATACAGTGCGTTTGAAATATTTCTTATACTGCCGAAAGTGGAAATGGTATTAAAAAAGGTAAACAGTGTTTGTTACTCTGTTTTCATTTACTTCTGATGTTGTAGAAGGGTTTTTGGTCTGATGCAGAACAGAAAACAAGAAATATGATATCAACAAGGTCCTTTTGTCCACATGTCATTTTTCATCTAGTAGACTTATTTTATGTTGAAATGACTGAAATTCTCAAACTTTACATTTTCTGGCTCTCAGGAGGATATAGATCCGTTTCACTGATGATATATACGTTTAACACTCGTTTCACATCTTCAGTACGATTTCAGAACCGAGTCAGAGTCCATATGTAGTTCAGAGCCGTTATACGGATCCGGTTCAGACCGGTACTGATTCAAACTCAGCGCGAGGAGCGACCAACTGACACTAACGGACGCTAACGGACGCTCGCACGATAGCTCCGCCTGAGCAGAGGTAGGTACACTTACGGACGTTTATTAAAGTGAAATGTGTTTTTGTACAGGTTTGTTTTGTTTATGTTGGATTGTGCTGGCGGTTTATTTGTGTTTTATGATTCTACATCTTTAAATATCAGCTCCTTAGTCAGTCAGCACATCTAGTAGTGCTAGTTAGCTAACGTTAGCTAGCTACCGAGCCGAACAAACGCTGATAACTTCAACTCGGTCTGCTTCTCAAACGCACTGCTACGTCTTTTTTATAAAATAAACTAGTTCCTATAACTAATCAAGAGTCGTGTTTAAGGTTCATCTGAATAAAACCGCTTCTTGTTTGAATTGTGCAGTTCCACCTTAAAGACGTGGCTATTCGGATTTTCCGGTCCACCTTAACGCGTCGCTATAGCAACGTTTTGCCGGCGGACGCCAATATTTAATCTATCCGCAAACCCTTATCGTAATTTATAAGGAGGGAACTGTGTTCAGATATAAAGTGTGGTAGGAAAATAATGTTTTCACGATGTGAATCTAGATTTGTTTTACGGTCTCGGACCAGATATTATGGTACAGCTGCGCTAGCGAGGCTGCTAATGTCAGATAACGAGTTATTCTCTTTTATCCACGGTTATCTCTGGTAATGTAATGTTCCAGGTTGTCCGTGTTAGTCTGGATATAAACGATATGAATATATAAGCGTAATTACACGTTTCTGGTAGAGTTTTAGTCGAAATACGAGCGATAAACTCCCGGCTAGCGGTTAGCAGAGCTGCTAATCCCGTTAGCGCGTGGCTAGTTATCTACACAGAGTTATAACGTTAATTCTGAAATTCATCTCGACACTAAAACACTACGTTCTAGTTTATAACCTGCTGGAATGTTCACTATCATGTAATAGTGCACACCTGAATCTGAATCTGTGTTTTATTAGCAGCTCTCTGATCAAACTCTCCGGTCCACCTTAAATAGCGGCGCAGTGACGGTCCGGGGTTGAGGTGTTTAAGGTGGACCGGAAAGTTCTGCTTGTTTGTTTATTTTCTCGCTGGTGTGTGTGATTATTCTTCAGTAGTGTTTGTGTTCAGGTATGAAGTGATGTGTTGGACTGATGTTGGAGAGTCTCGTGCAGGTGACAGGAAGGAGCTGATGCTGTAAAGAGGACCACACAGGGGGGCATCAGTAAAGCCCGGGGTCCTGATTCTGCTCCTGGTCAACTGTAGGTCCACTGTTTACTGACCCAACACACCTGGTCACCCAGTGAAGAGTCTGTAATGAGTTAATGAGCTGTTCAGGTGAGGTATTGATCAGCTGATGAAGAGTCTGTAATGAGTTAATGAGCTGATCAGGTGAGTTCTCTCGGGTATTGATCAGATAATGAAAGGTATGTAATGAATTAATAAGCTGATCAGGTGAGTTCTCAGGTAATGATCAGCTAATGAAAGGTCTGTAATGAGTTAAGCTGATCAGGTGAGTTCAGTTAAGGTATCGATCAGCTAATGAAGAGTCCGTAATGAGTTAATAAGCTGATCAGGTGAGTTCTCTCAGGTAATGATCAGCTAATGAATTTGTAATGAGTTAATGAGCTGATCAGGTGAGGTATTGATCAGCTGATGAAAGGTCTAATGAGCTGATCAGGTGAGTTCTGTTGAGGTAATGATCAGCTGATGAAGAGTCTGTAATGAGTTAATAAGCTGATCAGGTGAGTTCTCTCAGGTAATGATCAGCTAATGAAAGGTCTGTAATGAGTTAATAAGCTGATCAGGTGAGTTCAGTTAAGGTATTGATCAGCTAATGAAGAGTCTGTAATGAGTTAATGAGCTGATCAGGTGAGTTCTCTCAGGTAATGATCAGATAATAAAGAGTCTGTAATGAGCTGATCAGGTGAGTTCAGTTAAGGTATTGATCAGGTGATGAAAGGTCTGTAATGATATAATTAAAATTTTCACTGTTTGTAAAGCACTGAGACTGAAAACTGTCCTCTTGTTCAGACTGCAGGTTTAAGCTGAAAAGCCATCAACGTATAGATTTTATATATAATATTATTTAGATGAATACATCCAGGACGTGTTGTATTTGGTCACGTATAGGTTTTATATATAATATTATTTAGATAAATACATCCAGGACGTGTTGTATTTGGTCACGTATAGGTTTTATATATAATATTATTTAGATAATACATCCAGGACGTCTTGTATTTGGTTATGTGTAGGTTTTATATATAATATTATTTAGATAAATACATCCAGGACGTCTTGTATTTGGTTATGTATAGGTTTTATATGTAATATTATTTAGATGAATACATCCAGGACGTCTTGTATTTGGTCACGTATAGGTTTTATATATAATATTATTTAGATAATACATCCAGGACATCTTGTATTTGGTTATGTATAGGTTTTATATGTAATATTATTTAGATGAATACATCCAGGACGTGTTGTATTTGGTCATGCTCCTCCTCCTCTCCTGGGTCTTTCAGAAGGTGTTTCCAGATCCTGGACTGAGTGTGTACTGTAGAACTGATACTTCATTTAGATTAAACACTTAAACTGAACTTTAAATAAAAGCTATTCTGTGTTTTTCTGTTACAGCTTCAGGAATAGTGATGTAAGAGGAGTAGAGAGAGGAGTCTCTTTAATATCTCTTATTAAAGATGGAAGCGATAAGGAAGATGATGGTGAGGAAATTGGGGAACTGAGAGAAATGATGAACAGTTATGTTGTAGTAAAGTTATACGTTCAGACTGTTCTCACCACGTCCCCTCCCATCCTCTGCCTTTTCATCACCTCCCATCCCTCCCAACCAATTCCAACTCTTCCCATCACCTCCAATCACATCCTCTGCCTTTTCATCACCTCCCATCCCTCCCAACCAATTCCAACTCTTCCCATCACCTCCAATCACATCCTCTGCCTTATCACCTCCCATCCCTCCAACTAATTCAACTCTTCCCATCATCACCCAACCCATTCTAATTTCTACTCATCCTATCCTAAATCTATTCCTCTTTGTCCCATCACCACCGATTCTACCCTTTTCTACCAATTTCCACCCATCCCCACTACGTCCACTCCAAACCCATCCCCACTCCAACCCATCCCCAGTCCTCCCACTCCACCACATCCCCAGTCCTCCCTTTCCCACCCATCCGCACTCCAACCCATCCCCAGTCCTCCCTTTCCAACCCATCCGCACTCCAACCCATCCCCAGTCCTCCCACTCCACCACATCCCCACTCCTCCCTTTCCAACCCATCCGCACTCCAACCCATCCCCAGTCCTCCCTTTCCAACCCATCCGCACTCCAACCCATCCCCAGTCCTCCCACTCCACCACATCCCCACTCCTCCCTTTCCAACCCATCCGCACTCCAACCCATCCCCAGTCCTCCCACTCCACCACATCCCCAGTCCTCCCTTTCCAACCCATCCCCAGTCCTCTCTTTCCAACCCATCCCCAGTCCTCCCACTCCACCACATCCCCACTCCTCCCTTTCCAACCCATCCGCGCTCCAACCCAACCCCACTCCTCCCTTTCCAACCCATCCGCGCTCCAACCCATCCCCACTCCTCCCTTTCCAACCCATCCATGCTCCAACCCATCCCCAGTCCTCCCACTCCACCACATCCCCACTCCTCCCTTTCCAACCCATCTGCACTCCAAACCATCCCCACTCCTCCCTTTCCAACCCATCCGCAGTCAAACCCATCCCCACTCCTCCCTTTCCAACCCATCCGCACTCCAACCCATCCCCACTCCTCCCTTTCCAACCCATCCGCACTCCAACCCATCTCCACTCCTCCCTTTCCAACCCATCCGCAGTCCAACCCATCCCCACTCCTCCCTTTCCAACCCATCCGCACTCCAACCCATCCTCACTCCTCCCTTTCCAACCCATCCTAACTCCTCCCACTCCAACCCATCCCCACTCATCCAACTCCAACCCATCCCCACTCATCCCACTCCAACCCATCCTCACTCCTCCCACTCCAAACCCATCCCCACTCCGACCCATCTCCACTCCTCCCACTCCAGCCCAACCCCACTCATCCCATTCCAACCCATCCCCACTCCTCCCACTCCACCACATCCCCACTCCTCCTCTCCATTGTGTGGGGGTCTGTGGAGACTCTGAACTCCTAACTGCAGTTAGTTGTTGTTGTTGTTGTTTACTGTTTTAGTACATTTACATTTTTAGTATAATCCTGCTTTTACTTCATTAATCCACCTTTCACTCAGACACCACTGACCACTGCTATTCAGTTTAGATCATATCTAGAACATTAACATCACATCTAGAACATTAACATCACATCTAGAACATCGAGATCACATCTAGAACATTAACATCACATCTAGAGCATTAAGATCACATCTAGATCATTAAGGATGATTATGTGAACGCTTTTAATGTTTTTATTTATTCACTTTCTGTTGTTGCAGACCCCAAAGCCCACCGTCCACTCCTCCAGAGTTCCGCCTCCTCTCGTCCGGAGCCCATCCTCCACTCCCCCAGAGCTCCTCCTCCAGTCCATTTGGAATAATGATGTAAGAGGAGGAGTAGAGAGAGGAGTGAGAGAACTGAGAGAAATGATGAACAGTTATGTTGTAGTAAAGTTATACGTTCACACTCTTCTCACCACCTCCCATCACATCCTCTGCCTTTTCATCACCTCCCATCACTCCAACCAATTCCAACTCTTCTCACCACCTCCCATCACATCCTCTGCCTTTTCATCACCTCCCATCCCTCCAACCAATTCCAACTCTTTCCACCATCTCCCATCACATCTTCTGCCTTTTCATCACCTCCCATCCCTCCAACCAATTCCAACTCTTCTCACCACCTCCAATCACATCCTCTGCCTTTTCATCACCTCCCATCGCTCCTAACCAATTCCAACTCTTCCCACCACCTCCCATCACATCCTCTGCCTTTTTTTATCACCCCCCCTCCCTCCAACCAATTCCAACTCTTCTTATCACCTCCCATCACATCCTCTGCTTTTTCATCACCTCCCATCCCTCCAACCAATTCCAACTCTTCTCACCACCTCCCATCACATCCTCTGCCTTTTCATCACCTCCTATCGCTCCTAACCAATTCCAACTCTTCCCGTCACCTCCCAACCCATCCTCTGCCTTTTCATCACCTCCCATTCTGAAAGACTGAACTATCTGAACATAAGTTTCAGTCCATGCTCCACAAGAACTGAACAAGTCCATGAATGAGCTCTGATGGTTGGCGGTACAGGGAGCGAGGGTATGATGGAGGTGTGATCAGGTAGATTGGACCTCTGTTTAGTTTCACTAACTGTCCTGAACAGTGAACTGACTGACTACATGTGCTTTGATCAGACCAGCTTTATGAGTGTGTGTACTGAGATGTGTGAGGAGTGCTAGAAGTTCCACTGTGATGAAGAAAGAATGGAGTTAGCACCTCCAACACACCTGCTTTGTTTGATACCTACTGGAACGTTCACCTGTTTCCCTGAAATCACAGCAGCCTCATCAACTGAAGCGGGTCCAAAATCTTTCTAGCCAGTTAGGGTGCTCCTAGATCATAGATTATCTAGATTATCTTATGTTAGGTCTGAGGGACTAGCAACACGTAGGGACATTTCCTGTATGTGCTGTCCTGATGAAGCCCAGTTAGGAAACCTGTGCGTAGTCAAAGACCAGAACCAGGATTTGAGAACACCCACATCCACTGACTCCTAGTGACACACAGTTAGGACCAGCTGAGTGCCCAGTCTAGGAAACACCAGCATTCCTTCCTAGACAGGTAGTAGGTCCACATACAAAGACATAGATAGCACAACTCTCTTCTCCTGCCAGCTCTCTGGGCCCAAATACTGGTTCTGAAGTTCTGGTGGACTCACCAGGTGCTGCTTGGTTTGTTGACTGTGTTTGAAATCACCACTGAAAGTTGTACTAGTGGACGTCCTGATGAACATATGAGGAGATAAAACAATGAATAGTCAGTCTTCGTACCGAACCGCTGATTTGACTGACTGTATTCGTATGTCTGGTTCTCGCTACACCATTTTAGCCTGGATCTTCAGACGTCAAGAACCTCTGCTCGGAGGCGAATCGGCGACCACTCTGCGCTCGCTCAGTCGTGGCTGAAAGACGCTCGCTGACCTGTGACCGAGTGCTCGCCGACTAACCGCAGACGTCCCGCTACAGCCAATGGGAATTTGTTGATGTCCGTTTTGGAAATAGTGTAAGTTCTACATATGAGCAGTCTGAGGGTAGGGCTCCTGGTCTAGAAGGTCTAACTGCAGAGTTCTACAAAGTCTTTAGGCCCGGACCTGCACTCTGTTTTTCTAGAAACTAAACTAAATGCTCCACATTACATGGTACTGCTATCAGAAAACTTTTAAACTGTACATGCAATGTCTGGAATATATACACATATAACTAAAATATATTATTTTCTTTCGAGTATACAAATATAACTAAAATATATATCAAGTCAAGTCAAGTGGGTTTTATTGTCATTTCAACTACATACAGAGTACACAGTGAAACGACACCACGTTCCTCCAGGACCATGGTGCAACATAGACTGTGCATACAGACACAAGTGCAACACGAACAAACAAGTGCGGACAGACAACACAACACAGTACAGACAGAACACAACACAGTACAGACAACAGAACACAACACAGTACAGACAGAACACAACACAGTACAGACAGAGAATAATAAATAATTGCTGGTAGTGTGCAAATTGTGCAATGTGTAATAAATAGAGTCCAGTGAGGTAGTAGAGTTATTAGTGCAATGCTTTGTGCAAAAATGCTTCCCTTTTTTATCTGGGGTAAATGGTTGGAGAGAGAGAGAGAGAGAGTAGAGAGAGAGAGAGAGAGAGAGAGAGAGAGGGAGAGTACATGTACCAGAAAGATATCAGTTCAGACGTTGAGTTGTGTTGAGAAGTCTTGGGGGAAGAAGCTGTTGGTCGTGTTGGACCGGATGCTGCGGTACCTTCTTCCTGATGGCAGGAGGGAGAACAGTCTGTGTGAAGGGTGGGTGGGATCATCCACAATGCTGGTTGCTTTGCGGATGCAGCGGGTGGTGTAAATGTCCAAGACGGAGGGGAGAGAGACTCGGATGATCCTCTCAGCTGTCCTCACAATGCGTTGGAGGGACTTGCGGTCAGAGGCTGTGCAGGTCCCAAACCAGGCAGTGATGCAGCTGCTTAGGATGCTCTCTATGGTTCCCCTATAGAAGAGGAAGAGGATATTATTTTCTTTGGAGTATACTAATATAACTAAAATATATATTATTTTCTTTGGAGTATAGATATATAACTAAAATATATATTATTTGGAGTGTACAAATATAACTAAAATATATATTATTTTCTTTGGAGTATACAAATATAACTAATATTTATATTATTTTCTTTGGAGTATACAAATATAACTAAAATATATATTATTTTCTTTGGAGTATACACATATAACTAATATTTATATTATTTTCTTTGGAGTATACACATATAACTAATATTTATATTATTTTCTTTGAACCACTACATGCTACTGTTTTGTAACGAACAGCCAATCCTGGCCCAGAATACAGAGTATGAATGTTAATGAAGCAGCCGTCCAACGTTCTTAGAGCTGAATCACTTCAGCTTACTTCCGGTGAACGTCGTGCCATATGTGTCGCTATGGTAATAAAATCGCGCATGTGAACTTGATGCTGAGAGGATCTACTTACAGGTGAGTTCCTTAAAGGTGTTTCAGCTGATTTCGGAGATAAATCCATCTTTCTGACCTCAGTCTGCTCTACACAACCAGATACAGCCGTGTTTTCCCCTTCCACCTAAAACCCTCCACCTTTAATGTTCCACCTTAAACCTCCCACCTTAAACCTCCCACCTTAAACCTTCCAACTTAAACCTCCCACCTTAAACCTTCCACCTTAAACCTCCCATCTTAAACCTTCCACCTTAAACCTCCCACCTTAAACCTTCCACCTTAAACCTTAAACCTTAATCTGACTGAACTCATTCTGATTTTAGATTAAGACCTAGGTGTTTATATGCTCACTCTACTCCACACTCTGATGAAGATCTCTGTTTACATGCGCACTACAAGCAATTAGATCCAAAATTACCCACATGCGTAGAGTACAACTTGGTGTAAACGTTACCATGACGACGAGAAGCAAGCGAGTTCAGTCAGAGTGAGTTACCTGAGGTTTCAGTTAGAGCACTCGTGTTTTTAACTGATTTAAAATGATATCAGACTCAGAAAAACATTTCACACACTTATTAAAGAAGGAGCGAGAGGAAGACGTCACAGCCTGCAATACCGTTTACATCTGGATTAATAATAATACTACTAGTACTACTACTACTAATAATAATAATAATAATAACATTAATAATAATAATAATTTAGTAAAACGGGACAGTGGATCGGAGCTGCTTTCACCATGTTGAACATTCTCTATGACACTACAGTACATGTGCAGAGCGTACTTTAACTTTCTGATTAGGAATGTAATCAGATAAACAGGCGTTTACAAGACTATTATTCTGATTATTTACAGGATTACCACCTCCTTCAATCAGATAGAAACTGTAATCCGAATGACCTCAATCAGACTAGTCTATTCAGATTGAGGTGTATACATGGACGTGTTCTGTTCTGATTGAGCTGTTAGTCTGATTACTAACGGAATATCAGACTGGCCATTTGGTGTAACAGGTTTGCGTGAGGGAGCTTTTCTGGTTCCTCGTCAGCTCCACTGTGAACAAATCGGTGAATATCTCTAGAACGAGTGTGTAAAAGGAAAAATCTAGAAATTATAAAGTACTAATAACACTATTGTACTGAAAGTCTTTAACCCTGACCCCAAAACAAGCCCCCTGCTCTCTGCCCTTTTAGACCTTAACCCCAAATTTGCCATCAAGTGGCTGGGTCATGTATGTGCAAGGCCTGGAGTGGGTGGCTATCTAATGGAACATGATAGAGGATTACAAAGATGGATTCATGAGCTCATATGTTCCAACGCTGCCATCTACTGGCTGTTTAGTGTAATAGCCTTCCTCACATCTTATGCAGAAAGCTCAGATGCGGCCTTGTGTGTTCCTGCACGGCCGTCATACGCATGTGTCATAGCAACCATGTCTTTTTCCAGAGGTGATGTCATCGGCGACTATCAAGGCAAACTCCTCTCTGAAGCAGAAGATGCTCGACCACTCGGGAGGGATGATCTTCTGTGGGATTATGGAGTGAGGAGAAGTTCATTCAGAGGTGAGGGGTTAGATCTAGAATGGTGGGATGAGTACACATGAACACACGTCTAGGATCAGGCCTTTTCCCAACGTTCCCAGTCAAACGGAGGCCTTTTCCTGATTTCCCACAGACAAATAAAGAGCACCAGTGAACGAGATGGTTCTCAGTTAGTACTCAGCTCTGAGTTCACTGGTTTTATACCGTGTGTCTGAATTCTCACTGGTGCTGGTCACTGGTCCATTTAGTTACTCTGCTACTCCTTTAAGCTCCTTCAGTAGATCTTTGTTGTTGTGTTTACTCAGAGCTGCATGAAGTGTTTACAGCTGGACCGGGCCGAGTGTGTCCTAAACTACTGAAGTACTGGGCTGCTGAGCTGGGGGACACCTACATTACAGACTCTATATTTGAGAATGCAGGTATAGACTTTATTAGAAATAACAGGAAAATAACACTTTTACAATTAAGTGAGTCACTTAAAGTGGGGTGTTAAGGGGGCAACCCAGTGAGAGGGCAGGCTAGCTCAACCTTATGGAGTCCAGTAGTCCAGTACATACAATCTGACAGTGCTGAATTCTAAAGAACAGGAAATACTCTGTGTTAAAGTAAAACACTGCAGCAGGTTCAGTGGTACAGTGTAATTCAGGTTAAGTACATAGAAGCTGTGTGTTCTGGCTGGACTGAGTTAAAACAGGGGGGCTTCAAAAGAGTAACACTTACAAACAACAAATAAATATAGAACAATAAGTGTGTACATTGTTTAAAACTGAAAAGACTCTGTCTGAACTGAGGGGGGCATATTTATACCTGTTCTCTCTGAAGTACCTGCATGAGGGGGGGTGTCATGAAGGTGGAGTGGGTAAACCACTAAGAAGGTGGGTTGGCTCAACCATATTAAAAAAATGATAATAAATTAAACATTTTAGAGAGTTAATTGTCTAACACTAGTTTATCAAATAACTAAACTACAACACTAGAGCAACTGAGACATTCCCGCTAGAATGTAGAGTATATATTTATAATTATAATTATTTATAATTTATTAAAATGTGATTTGTCTAACACTAGTTTATCAAATAACTATACTACAACACTAGAGCAACTGAGACACTCCAGCTAGAATGTAGAGTATATATTTATAATTATAATTATTTATAATTTATTAAAATGTGATTTGTCTAACACTAGTTTATCAAATAACTAAACTACAACACTAGAGCAACTGAGACACGCCAGCTAAAATGTAGAGTATATATTTATAATTATAATTATTTGTAATTTATTCAAATGTGATTGCTGAGCGTTTGTAAGATGCCTATTAGAGCTCCCTTACTTTCAGCCGAGGATGGTCCAGAGCTTCAGCCATACTCAGCCTCTTCAGTGGATCCACAACAAGCAGCTTCTTCACCTGTAACTACGACTCAGGTTTCAGATCTGCTGTATGAACTTTTATTTACATACATTATAAACTCACAAACATTAAATAACTATTTACAAATTACTATTTACAATCATGCCTATTCTCCAAATATACCCCTCTCTCCAAACCTGCACCATTCATCAGAAGCTGGTGTAGATCTGCTCTCTTTGAAGACGAGATTCTGGGTGTGAATAAGTAATTAGACATTGTAGCACTGGGTATTGAACTGACTGTGTTCCTTTCTTACTGAATGGTTAAAGTTATTTACATTGAGTCTGGATTTCTCAACTGTAAAGCTGCAGCTTATGAAGTTAGCATGTCAATTTGTACAGGGGTCAGCCTGTTAGGTTAGGGAAGGAGGGGCTTCAGTGGGCTGCAATATGCAAGTTCACCACTAGAGGCTTCTCCTTGAACAGGTTGGATAGTTAGCCAGGTAGCATTAACAGGACTGGCTTCTTTCTGTGGTTTAGATTTTATTTTGTAATTGGATGTAGTTTTAGTTCAGTAACATTTACACATTACATCTCATCACCTTCCAAACTATATTAATACTCATCTTTGTGTACTTTAAGTACAGTAGCTGTACATTGTGTAAAACTTCTTGATAATTGGATCAGGATATTAATCTTGATGGGTTTAAAAGTCAGACTGGTGCACTGAACAAACATGATTCTTTAGCTCAACAAGCCGTACTTAAATTCAGCAGCATTTAGTTTTTTTTAGATTTACTAAATGTCCATAAGTTCATAAATGTTGCTATTATCTGAACTCTAAATACATTAAATGACTGTATTTTTGAGTTAAATTCAAGTTAAGCTAATTTCAGTGTGAACTTCAGTCTCTTAATTCAGTTAATTGTTTTCCTGCTACTTTATTGATGTATTGCTGCAAAGATAAGTAGCTATTCTATAAGCATCTAGCAAGTTAGCTAACTAGCAGTCTCTGGTTGAAATAGTTGACTTTGTTAGCTTACTGTTAATAATATCTGTTAGCTAACAGTTTTTAACCGCAGTATTTAATAATACTATTATTTGTAGAGCTTGATAAAAACATTTCTTCAATGACCCTTTGGTTTGCGGATATTTGCTGTGTCACAATCTGTCCTGGGAGCTGTTTGGATAAACGGTGGTAGCTACGCTTCTTTACATTGTTCTGACTATTTAAAGAGTTCTAGTTCAGTATTGGAAGCACTGTTGTTACAGCGTTGTTTCTTTTGAAGGGGCTTTGTGTTATCATCGGAGAGGTGCTACAGGACGTGGCTGATGTTAACTTTGTATTCTAATTTTTCTCTCCACCTTAAATGGTGTGTGGGCCGCCAGAATGTAACTGCTCCACCATTTAAGGTGGAGCGGAAAGTTTGAATGAGAAGCTAATTTCAGATAGAAGTTACAATTATCCCAAACTACAGTCACCAGCAGACTTCAGGTTAATTTAGTATTAGCATTTGTATTAGTATTTATTATGCGGGACCGCCAGCTCTCGTGCTTCTGGTTCTTTTCTAGAGCTCTCACACCTCCCAAGACCGGAATCCCAATATATCTGAATATAGTACACTGTCTCCATCAGTGAGAATCTAAAAAAGTTTATACTGTGCCACAGTTTGGACCGCTCTCTATTTATTTATCGATTAGGGTGATATATATGTGATATATGTTTGACATATATGGAGGGGTCATTTGCTATTTGTCTGAAATCAGAGTCGGGGCACGATTAAAACATATTACATACAACATATTATATACAAATATATATTCAGTAATCAGTGGGGAACCGTCATGGCCCTCTACGCCCTCTCAGAGAGCCAAAAAAATTGACGTCATTTGACGCCATCTACCCACAGGTATTGCGCGTCAGTAATAATTGATGTGTCCAATATGTTAAATATTTAGAATAAAAGTGTTCATTTATTAATAAATCTGATAATTTTAGTGATTTTTTACAACACGTCCTAATAATTTAGAGTCATTACACCATATTAAGACGGGGACGGGGGTCCCTTTAAGACACTTTGTTCACATCTGTCTAGACAGCATGCCTTAGATGAGTCAGCAGTCAGCCTTTTGCTTCTCGGGTTAAAATGTAACAGGAAGTGATTGTTTTGTCTTGGGCATCGTCTAAAGTGATGATTTGGGATTTCAAATCAAAAGTGTAACTGTTACTGTTTCTGTTACTGATGTTAATCCAGTAGTCTTACAAAGGAGTATAAACTCTGATCATGTTGATCTGATCAATACTACTGAAGAGGTGGAAAGTGAAGGCTACATTTCTTGTATCAAGCAGGAGTATTGACCAGTAGGTTTAAGACCTTTATTTCCACTGTGTCACCAGCTGAGACATGTGGAGAGATTGCTGAGAAGACTTTGCTAAAACATAATTTAATTGTTGATGCTTCAATAGTAACAGACTATAGTGAATAGTGAATGCAGCCTCTTAAGTAGAGCTTTAGGAACTGATGCTCCTTTTTCAGCTTCATATAAGAGAAGAGAATATTTTAAAGAAAACTTCAATATGGTGGAACCTGTGGAATACATTATTGATGCTAATGAAAAAAAAACACTCCAGTACATTCCTATTCTCAAGTCTTTGTCCCTGAGCTGGGTTTACATCTTTCTTCCCATAGTTGAAATTACTGTGGTGGTACGCATTTCAGACTAATTTAAATGTAATTTAAAACCTTTGATATTGTATGTCGATGACTTTGAGATCTAACGGCAATCTGAGTTGACCTTATTTGGCCATCCTGGGAAACCATAGGATGTTAAAAGATTTGGCTATGAATTGCTTCTTGAACCACTTTTGAAGCATCTTAGAACCTTAGTGGAGGAAGGAGTCTTCCTATCCCTGCTTGGTGAAAATGTCAAAGGCACAGTACAGGGTGTGCACGTTCCATTGGTGGATTAGTGGAGAGTTTTATGGACAATATACTTGCGGAATTTTAATTGAAGGAAGTTCGTACTGGTGCTTTTCAAAAACACACAAAGGAGGAGCATACTGTCCACATTCAAAGAGTTTTACAAGATTCAAGCCTTGTTCATTACTGTGCTGTCAATTAACAGTGTGCCTAGACTGAAAAACTGAAGTATTTTCATGTCTTGTCTGAGTACGTATTGAGTATTCATTGCAAGGTCTTTGGTCTTTGTAAGCAGGCTTGTGCTTCAAGATATAAAATATTTTTATACAGAAGAAATATTTGACACTACTGAAGATAAACCACTCAAGTATTTCCTTCTCAAGTGGTCATACAAAACTAACTGCCCAAAATTGTTGCCTCCTGGTTTTGCCTCTCGAAAGAGCTCCAAGATTCCTTCCATTTCTTATTGGACCCAAAATACCGGCATGGTGAATTCTGAAAGAAGTTGTGGAACTGATTGTTTCTCCAGTACAGACGCTGGAGCCGCTTTATCTCAACACAAAAACATCTGAGCACAGACACAGGTTCTTAGATGTTTTTCCAAAGGAACACTTGAGCATAATTTCCTTGAATGTTTTCCACACTTAGAGGCCTTTGGTCCCTTACTGGCGTTGTGGACCATGCACGTTGAGGCAAAGCACAGATTTTTTGAAGGTGTGGTCCAGCATGCTAGTTCTTTCAAAAACATCCTGCGCTCTCTTGCTGTGAAGCATCAGCTCTCGATGGCTTATCAGTTGAATGATTCCAGTCGTTTGAAACCAACCCTTTATGAAGTAGATTTTGTGCAAATACATCAGGTAATGATTGACGGGGACACACTAGGGTTCATGGTGAAGACTCGTCAGGCCTGGTACAATGAGCGTTTCAGGTCTTATGAGCTGGCAACACCAGCCTACTACCTTAAATGGTTACCTTAAAGCATGCCCTTTGCCTTCCACTCTAGATAGTCAGTATTGTTTCATGTTTTCAGAGAGTGGCTAAAGATATTTTTGATTAGACATTTTTTTCTCCTAATTCTACTTTTCTCCCTTTTGCTACAAGGAAAGATGTCTGAACCAGCAAAGCTGCGTGTGATCCTGGAGGACCACCATATACACAAGCTAGCCCTTGCCCTTCTGGGATACCTGGTACATATCAAGACCTGGATTGTATCATCAGAGAGACATTTCAGCCTCAGGGAAATTTTACTCTCCACTACAGGGACTCTCAGTTTGGGGATTGTTTTTCCCGTAACCACGACAGCAGACCTTAGAGACAAACACACTGTCAAGGTAGGCTCTGTTGAGCCTTTGTATATAACTTTAACTGAAAATGCCTCCACCCCATCAGATTCCTCATCCAGTGCCTGATCTTCTGACGTATACTTTGCTTCATCTGCTGAAACAGTAGTTCTGTCTCCTCCAGAAAAAACAGAGGCCATCAAACTTTAAAATCCCTGGATTTGCTTATGACACAGAGCTGGTTCTGGTGTCTACTAAAGCTGAATTCAGAAAGAATGGAACAGTTTTGAACCACCCAATCTCCTGGTGCATATCCAACCAGTGAGCAGGTATGGAGTGTTGCTGAAGCATTCATCCAAAAGCATCTATGCTCGAAAGAACCAGGCTCATTCTCTGGGTTCTATGGATGGTAAACAAGAATAAGAGATGGAAGATTACAGGTCCAAATTGAGAAGTCTAGGATGCCCAGAGCTCGTTATCAACTCGGCCACCAGTAAGACAGCAGCAGCAAAAGATGGCCTGCTTTGTTTGAAGCCACTCAGGTATCTGCTCAGGTGTGGGTGTACATGCATTACTTAAACACAGACGTAAATTAAACTATATTCTAGATAAAGGAGGAGTTCAAGCGAAACCTTCATGGAAAGTTTGTACAGGTACACAGGGAGACTCCTGTTTTTGCTTGTGATGTATATATACCCTGCATGAAACTGTATTGGTTCTGTATGAAGTGTTAAACTGGAACAGGGTCTTCCTCCCGGCCTTATAGAGGACACTGTACAGTCATCTGTGTACAAACCTCTTTTCACACTGTCAGTTCAGCACTTCCATTTACGAGGATGACTGAGGCCGACACAGCGAATGTAAACAAATGTGGCATTTTGTTTTTTTTATTTATCTTATTTATTTATAAACAGCCCAACATGTTTACCTTACATAAAAGCATCAAAACTCATGGCTGCACCAAGGAAGAGATTTACAACCTTTACAAGCTTAAAAATATAATAAAAAAAATAATAAAACAAATAAATAAATAATTTTAGTAACAATCGTCTGTATGGTTTACAACAAACTTATACTTCTACTTGAATCTCTGATAAATCAGAGATTATGGAACATTAACATATTCCATAAATGGGCCCCAGATTTTTTCAAAAACATTCAGTCTGTTCTTCAGTATATGTTATTCTCTATGTATTCACAGCATTTGTCTTTACCTGTGTACAATATTTGGCTATTAGTTTTTTTGCATTTAGAAAACAAAGGTTTAATAAAATTATAAAATTTTTATTGTAGTCATGTTGTTCTGGGTAAATCCTTAACATAAATAGTTTAGGGTCGAGTGGAATTCCTTTTGAAATAATCTTCTCACAAGTTACTCTAACCTCTTCCCACAGCGTACCCTTAGCCTCCGTACAGTTAGTATAAATGTTTATTCTTGTTATAATGATTTAACTTCACAGGAGTTACACACGTTCACATTAACCAGTTATATAGATCTGAGGCGTGTTCACTGTCTGAGTGTGAGCTGCAGCACAAGCTAATTCCCAAACCTCCACTGATAACTCCAAGAATCAGGAATCATATGCAGAACTCTCTGGTGAATGAGAAGTAAAGAGATTATAGAACTCTGATGTAATATCTTTTCCTAAACTGTCCTTTAACATCATTTTTTCAATAACTGCTTGTGGAGGTCTAGTGAGTGTATATTCTATCCAGGCTGAAATTGTAACTCAGTTCTTCAAATGTTATCTCGTCGTTAGAATTTTGTGGATATATATCTCTAATCATTTTAAGCCCTTAAAGAAATGAAACTCACAGCTGTTCAGAATCAGGTCTGTTCATGAATATGTTGTAGAACAGAGAGAAGCATATACGCCGGAGGAGTCTCGGGCAGGTCAGGTCTCTTCTCCTGTAGACGGTGCACATTACCTGTACATGGGATTAGGTTTGGAGAGACTTACTTTCAGCCAAACAGTGGTTTAAACCGTTAACAGTAGACCTGATTATTTTTCATATCTATAGAGATTTGCACACTTACTAGGTCTTAAATTAAGAATGTTGTTTTTAAACACTGCTGTTTATTAAAATGACTGTTTATTTAATGATAGAGCTACTGCTACTCTAAATGTTTGAATGATTTAAGTGCAGGCTGTTTCTTCACTAACCGTATTTCAGTGTTTTCACTTCATCACCCAGCCCCAATCTCAAGTTACAGTTTTTACTGGAGGGTAAAGAAATGTTGGTTGGTTTGTCCGGTGTAGGAAAAGCCTGTGCTATTATTACTCTAATCTATGCTGTGTGTCACGGTTCTGGTGAGGGAGTGGACCAAAGCTTCACTGGTGTTACTGGTGTTTTTTAATGGGGCGTGCAGGACTAGATCAAGTCTCGAGGAACAAACGAGGAACTGAGGGTGAAAACAGGTGGGACAAAAAATAGCACACTCAAACCCACGTTCAGGGAGAGTGTTTTGGTGCTAACGAGAACGAAGGAAGACTCTGGTGTCTGCAAAATGGAGAAAGGAAAAAAGGGAGCAACAGATGGAGGGAGTAGGACCTAAACTACGACCCAAATGCACTTTCCTCTTCTTTTCTTTTCTGAGCTCCTTCTTTTATATTTAGAATTTTTTTCTGAGAGCTGTTTCTTCTTTTCTTTTCTTTTCTTTTCTCCTGTTTACCGGCCACCCCTCTGAAAAGGTGTAGCAACAGTTTGGTGGCTGTTTTAATAGGGTTGTTGTTTTTCCCTGTAGTTTTGGCTCAGCGGCAGCCCCTGGCCGCCCTCTGCTGGCAGCAGGTGGTATCGTCTGAGCCCTTACACTGTGAACATTAGCTACTCCAAACTACACGTTTTAAGTTTTTCCAGAAGATGCTATTGGAAGTAAGTTCAACTAAAAAACTTCTGTTACACAAACTTAAACTAACTCAAATCAATTCAACCTTAAATATCAGGACATTCATATTCAATATAGTTAAATTTAAATTTAAAGTTAAACTTGATCAATTTAAGTTGAATGTTGAAAAGCTGAATGTGAAACATTGCCTTTATTTTTTAATCATGAAGTTAATCCAACACGTTATTAGAGAAACACTGATCTCAAAGCGAGCTCACCATCCTGACTTAAAGTACATATAATGTTATAATTAACATACTGTTACTGAATGTGGTGATAACTAAACTAAAACTAAGCTAAAGCAAAGTAAACAGTTTGGAATAAATAAGGTATGAATATGAAGAAAGTTTTTTCTAATGTATTTTATATAGTAATTTTTCCATTCGTTGAGACCGTGTCCAGCCAGCCAATAGGGAGTCTGATTGGAGTGAAGAGGGAGTGTGGTTTTCATTGAGGTGGAAGGTTCTCCTGCAGTAGAGAGAGAGAGAGAAACTAAAGATTAGAACTCCAGGTAAAACGACGAATGAAACTTTTGCATGGTCAGGTTTTGTTTGTCCGGGTGCTCGTGCTGGATCTTCCTTTGATGGCGAGCCTCCCAACTCTTTCCAGAACTGGTAGGAGGAACACTTACCATCCTGCTCCTCCGCTCTCCGTGGACTGGACGTCCCAAAGGGTTTCATATCCTGTGGGACACAAACAGACATTAATTAGTTAATTTGAAATCTGTGAATTCCTGATCTTACCTGATACGTACCTGTACTGAATTACAGTAAGTAGAACACTGATAATCTGATCCAGGATCATTTGTTTGTATTGTTTCTGTCTCTGGTGAGAGCAGGAGGGAGGGAGGAAGGGAGGAGAGTCCAGAGGAGAGAGAGAGGGAACGTGAAGAATGTAGAAGGGCCCTTTGGGCTTCAGCAGTGTGCTGCTCCAACATGTTCACTCACACTCTGAGCTCCAGAGGACATAGCTTTAAATCTTCTGCTCCATCCAGACGAGACTCACTCCCTCACTCACTCCCTCACTCACACCGGGGAAGGTACGGTCACTCTCTGTGCACGACAGCGTCTGACGGGACTTTGTTTCAGGACATTCCTCAAACACAGCTGGAGTGTGTGGTGCTTAATATCTCCTGAAGAGCTGAGCTGCTCCTGCTTGCTCCTTGTGTCCTCTAGGCTCTGCTTCTGGTGGAGGGGTTCAGCGCTCTTAGAGAGAAGGTCTTACAGAGCAGATCAGCTGTGTTTGGAGAGGAGCGGCGAGGCAGGATGTGGCTGCTGAAGCTGGCTGTGGGTCTCACAGCACTGTATGTCGTGTGTGGAGACAGCGAGACAGACAGACCGGTGGAGCAGAGGCTCGGCAGGTCCCGGCGCCAGGGCGGGGGACGAGACGCTCTTAAAGGGTAACTCCTGTCCACCGTTATCTCTCACAGTGAAGGTGAACCGAGTACCTGCAGCACTGAGGATCTACTGATCACCGGTCGATGCTCACTCTGAGAAGTGGTGTAAATGCATGGGGTGATGTGGGATGTGCCACTAGGATGTGACCCTAATATTAAGTGTTAGGAACTAGTAGAGCACTCCATTTTTACACTCTTAGGGTTCTTCAGTTCCACCACTAGTATAGTAGTACCACTCTACTACACTCTACTACAGTTAACCTCAGTGAGGACGCACGTAAAGTCAGCATGCTGTGTGCTTTTAGTGAGTGACTGTGGTTGTTATGGTGACATGATCACTCTTGCATACTGGAGGATCTCAGTATGGTGGAGGTAGGATGGGCTGGGGGGTTTGTCTCAACCCACCGCTGGCTCACATTTGTATTCTCTGGTATGAGGAGCAGTCCAGGGGTCCACGTGCTGGACTGCCTCATGAAGTTCTGAGTTTGTTTATTGGAGAGTTTCCTCCTCGGTTAAGTTTGTTTTCACAGGCAAAAACCGGAACACACCAAAATGCAACCCAACAAACCACCTGAGCACGTTGTGTCCTCTGATTGGTCAGAGCTATCTGGCTTGCGAGCAAGAAAGTAAACACGGAGAAGATCCGGTTTTCTAAACTACTGCACATTTCTTGTAAAGCGTAGCACGGCGCAGCGGCAGAGACAGCATCTGTTCATAGCTGTAATAATAATCTGATAATATACCAAACTACAGTCCACCTGCAGACCACCCAGCTCACTCCAAACATCAAGTAGACAACGTCCCTCACTGCTAGTCCAACAGAGACACCTCGCTTCATTGTTCTCTGCTGCTACACTTCTCCAGTTCGTTTGGAACCGGACCGAGACCACCTCCTCTCGAGGGTCTCGGTGCGGTTGTTTTGGTCCGCGTCCGAGTGAGATTACTGTTTTCACACCTGCCAAACGAACCGTACCAAACGAACCAGAGTCTCTTTTAACCGGACTTACTAGTGCTGGTGTGGGAGAGTGGATTGTGGATGTAGCCTGAAACTAACTGTGTTTGTTATCTGCTCCTCCAGACCCAACGTGTGTGGCTCGCATCATCACACCTACTGCTGCCCTGGCTGGAAGACCCCGACCGGCGGCAACCAGTGCATCGTCCGTAAGTGTTTAACTCCTGCTGGAGCTCCTAAAGGCTCTGAGAACGAGAAGTTACTTTCTTTACATCTCAGCATAAACGGTTACAGCCTGCAGAACTGCAGCACGAGAGCCCAAGGAGTTTCACGAGTGTTCTGTTAAGCGTGAATAAAAACAGGATCCAGTTATCTAGGGTTATCTAGGGTTATTTTGAAAACCATGCAAACATCAGAAGCAGAACTCAAGTCTGGGTTTGATCTGGGACAGGCTAAGAAAGCTGACTGCTGTGATGGTGAAAGTGAAGTGTTTTCAGGTCTTGCCTGAGATTGGATTTCTGGTGCTCCACAGTAAGACTCTCCTATATCTTGTTTAAGATCTGGGTGACCAGTGGTCTGGACTGTAGGCAGGTGAGTTTGGCTCCCGGACTGTTCATCGTAATCTGAGCTTTCACAGGTGTGCAGGTCACACCTGCCAAACGACCCAGGAAGTGTTTGAGGTTGTGTTTTGTCTGAGGGCCTGAAGATCACAGCAGGACTGGTGTCTCTGAGATTGTCTTTGACTGGCAGTATGTAGACTAGATGATCACATCTCCAGATTCTTACTGTCCTACAATAAGTTTAATAGCAGACCCAGACTTCAGACTGGTGACCCATCCCTATCTTCACCACCCTGGGAGGCTGTCACCACTGAACCTAATAAGCTGATGGGTGTTCCACCAGGAGTCTTATCAGATGATTGATCTAGACCCTCCTCTGTTGGCCCTCTTTTAGAACACATCACTGCATCCGACTCTAAATGTGTGTATGTACTTCAGAAGACTGTCTGATATGTGATTGTGTGTATGTACATTCTGTTGTGTACTGTAGTTGTACTGTGATATGCAGATAAGGTGGTCTTCAGGAGTTCAGTACTGTGTTCTGCTGTTAATGTACTGATAGTTAGGGCATGTTAAGTGTGTTAGAAGCTGTATTTCAGTACTGTACTGAACTGGTCCTCCTCTCTCTCTCTCTCTCTCTCTCTCTCTCTCTCTCTCCAGCCATCTGCAGCAGCTCCTGTGGAGATGGTTTCTGCTCCGGGCCGAACATGTGCACCTGCCCAAACGGAGAGATCGCTCCATCCTGCAGCTCCAAGCCAGGTACCGACCACGCCCCCCTGGATCTGCAGGGTGTTCACCTTCCACACCTGTGGTTGAGCAGCTGATCAGCTGATTCTGATAATAAGTGATTACTGAACACTGATTCTGATAATAAGCGACTACTGAATACTGATTCTGATAATAAGTGATTACTGAACACTGATTCTGATAATAAGCGACTACTGAATACTGATTCTGATAATAAGCGATTACTGAATACTGATTCTGATAATAAGCGACTACTGAATACTGATTCTGATAATAAGCGATTACTGAATACTGATTTTGATAATAAGCGACTACTGAATACTGATTCTGATAATAAGCGACTACTGAATACTGATTCTGATAATAAGCGACTACTGAACACTGATTCTGATAATAAGCGATTACTGAATACTGATTCTGAAAATGAGTGATTACTGAATACTGATTCTGATTATAAGCGATTACTGAATACTGATTCTGATTATAAGCGATTACTGAATACTGATTCTGATTATAAGTGATTACTGAATACTGATTCTGAAAATGAGCGATTACTGAATACTGATTCTGATTATAAGCGATTACTGAATACTGATTCTGAGTATAAGTGATTACTGAACACTTTTTTGTTATGTTTGTTATTTGTAAAGTTTGTTATGGAGAACTCTGGTTCTGGATAGTTTCTGAAGAGTTCTAGTGTATATCCTGTGATGAAGAACTCTGGTTCTGGATAGTTTCTGAAGCATTCTAATGTTTTTTTTGTGATGGAGACCTTTGGTTCTGAATAGTTTCTGAAAAGTTCTAGTGTGTAGTTTGTGATGAAGAACCCTGGTTCTGGATAGCTGCGTGATATAGATGTCAAGGTGGCTGTAGAGCTCTGTCCCCCGCTGGAGATGTTGGTCTCTCTGGTAACTTGAAGAACAGATCGGTGGTCATGTGTGCGAGAGGGACGTATCTCAGCTGCTCAGTGTCTCTGTGTTCCTCCAGCTTGTTGTTTTCTGAAGCTGCTGTTGAGCTCTGGGGTGAGTTTGGACTCGGGCCCTTCACACAGACTGTATTTGAAACAGATGTGCTGGAAGGTTCTATGTGGAGCGGAGTGTGTGAAGGAGACATGCAGTGCTGTGTTTGTTTGGAACCAGGTGCTTTTCATTACAGGACATATTTACCTAGAACGGTCCAGAACAAGCCTGTCCTAAAGCAGTGGGACTGTCCCTCAGGACTTTCAGGGCAGTTAATTGGTTGTACAGTGGGGTAAAAAAGTATTTAGTCAGACATTGATTGTGCAAGTTCTCCTACTTAGAAAGAAAGAGATCTGTAATTTTCATCATAGTTACACTTCAACTATGAGATACAACAAAGAGGAAAACAGTCCAGTAAATCACTCTGTAGGAGTTAATTTTTAAATTTTGGTGGAAAATAAGTATTTGGTCAACTCAAAACTTTGTAACATAACCTTTGTTGGCAATGACAAGTCTTCACCAGGTTTGCACACTGTAGCTGCTATTGTAGCCCACTCCTCCTGCAGATCTCCTCTAGAGCAGTGATGTTTTGGGGCTGTTGCTGGGCAACACAGACTTTCAACTCCCTCCACAAATGTTCTATGGGGTTGAGGTCTGGAGACTGGCTAGGCCACTCCAGGACCTTGAAAAGCTTCTTACGGAGCCACTCCTTCGTTACCCGTGATTTGTGTTTGGGACCATTGTCATGCTAGAAGACCCAGCCCCGTTCCATCTTCAACGCTCTCACTGATGGAAGGAGGCTTTGACCTAACTCTCACGAGACATGGCCCGTTCATGGATAAGTCCTGCCCCCTTTGCAAAAGAACAGCCCCAAAGCATGATGTTCCCACCCCCATGCTTCACAGCTTGGTCTTTGGATGCAACTCAGCTTTCTTCTTCCTCCAAACATGACGAGATGAGTTTTTACCCAAAAGTTCTATTTTGGTTTTATCTGACCGCATGGTCTCCCAGTCCTCTTCTGAATCATCCATACACTCTCTGGCAAACTTCAGACGAGCCTGGACACGTACTGGCTTAAGCAGGGGCACATGCCTGGCACTGCAGGACTCGAGTCCCTCTCGGCGTAGTGTGTTACTGATGGTAGCCTTCGTTACTTTGGTTATTCATCAGGTGTAGTTCTGGGATTGCTCACCGTCCTCATGATCATTTTGACCCTACGGGATGAGATCTTGCGTGGGGCTTCAGATCGAGGGAGATTATCAGTGGTCTTGTAGGTCTTCCATTTTCTTACAATTGCTCCCACAGTTGATTTATTCACACCAACCTGCTCGCCTATTGTAGGTTATCTTCTCCCAGCCTGGTGCAGGTCTACAATCTTCTTCCTGGTGTCCTTCAACAGCTCTTTGGTCTTGGCCATGGTTGAGTTTGGAGTCTGGCTGTGTGAGGCTGTGGACAGGTGTCTTCTATACAGATAACATGTGGAGGACAGAAGGGCTTCTTAAAGAAGTTGTTACAGGTCTGTGAGAGTAGGAGAACTTGCTTGTTTGTGGGTGACCAAATACTTATCTTCCACCATAATTTACTAACAAATTCTTTAAAGTTCTACAGTGCTAAACACTTTTTTACCCCCCTGTATGTGTGGGTCATTCAGTACATTCAGCTACGCCCCAGAGGCGTGTCCAGTGAACGCTGTGCATGATCCCTTCCTCACTCTGGAACAGGGTCAGACCACCTGACCCCACAGACTGAAGCCGATTAGCCTAGCGAGTGGTTAGCTTCTGTCTGCACAGCTATTCAGTCCCAGTCCTGTGAGTGTTTTTGTGGACATGCTCTCACTTTCTTACGTTGTTTACTGTCCATTTCACTTCACCAGGCGTTTACAGATCTCTACTCGCTCTCAGTCAGGACTTCGTCCAACCACGTTCCTCCCGTGAAGCTGAGGTTCTCCACTCTCCTTCCAGGTGCTGATGAGGTGCTGGACTGTTCTGAGTTCTGAGTGGTTCCTCTTTTGAGGCAGAGTAACATCTTCTCCATCTCCAGAGGAGACATCTTCTCTCTGGCTGTTTAAGGAAGGAGTTAGTTTGGCTAGAAACTCATTAATCACAGCAGTGATGATCTAATCAAGACTTTTAAAGTATTTACCAATAGACTTCTCCAGCCAGGTGGGGTGTGTCAGTGTGAGTGACGGCAGACTCAAGTTTAACGCATGCTTGTGTGAGTTGTTAATCAGTTTGGTGAGTTCAACTTTTCCTGCTCTGTCTTATTTGTAACCCCCTGGGGTTACCCCCCGTCCTGCTGGGGACGTGGCTGTGATTGTGCATTAGATTGTTCTCAGAGTGAAGGAGTGGAGTATTGTCCCAAAAGCCAGAACTAATACTACTGTCATAGAGATCTGCATCAACAGCAGAGTGGGAGACCCTGGAACAGCTGCACAAGAGCCAGCTGCACAAGGTCGCTATGCCCCCTGCCTAGGGCTGGATAGAGTGGTATAAAGCCCCCTAGTGCTGGCTGTGGAGCAGTGAAATTATACATGGTGTCGCAATAACTGTGAACTGGAAACTGTTTTCCAGATGTGGACTCTGATTTGGTGTTCTAGTAGAGGTGTATTTGTGGGGACCACATGTCCTCACTAGTAGAGTACAGTCTACTAAAAAAAATATACAGCAGAAAATTAGTCTTTTGAATACTGAAGTTAAGGTTAGGGTTAAGGTTAAGGTTAAGGTTAGGGCTGGGTTTAGGGTTAGGTGTAGGTGTAGTATTATTTAGTTATAGTAAAACGAATATCAATAGAAACCTATGGATGACCTCACTAATATAGTAAGACAAACGTGTGTGTGTGTGTTTACAGATACTGATGAGTACAAGGACAGTCCTGATATCTGTGATGGAGGCCATTACATCAACATCCCAGGAGGCTACCTGTGTCTCTGTCTGGACGGCTTCATGATCTCTGAAGATATGAAGTCTTGTCTGGGTAACTGAACCGTACACACTCACGTTACAACACATACAGGAGCGCTATCAACGTGAAACACAGGTACACAGGAAGTGATCATTTATATACTTACGTACGTACATACAGGTGGGTTTAAAAGTTTGTGACCCCTTTAGTATTGTCTATACTTCTTTATCACAGTGACCTGAAACACATCAAAACATCATTACAGCAGGAGAGACAGATGTCTGATCACAGGCTGTACTAGTTACTCAGACAGGAGTGCAGCAGGAGAATCTCTGTTACTCTGAATCATCATCACAGCAGGAGAGAGTGATGTCTGATCTCAGGTTGTACTAGTTACTCAGACAGGAGTGCAGCAGGAGAATCTCTGTTACTCTGAATCATCATCACAGCAGGAGAGAGTGATGTCTGATCACAGGCTGTACTAGTTACTCAGACAGGAGTGCAGGAGGAGTATCTCTGTTACTCTGAATCATCATTACAGCAGGAGAGAGTGATGTCTGATCACAGGCTGTACTGGTTACTCAGACAGGAGTGCAGCAGGAGAATTTCTGTTACTCTGAATCATCATCACAGCAGGAGAGAGTGATGTCTGATCTCAGGCTGTACTAGTTACTCAGACAGGAGTGCAGCAGGAGAATCTCTGTTACTCTGAATAATCATCACAGCAGGAGAGAGTGATGTCTGATCTCAGGCTGTACTAGTTACTCAGACAGGAGTGCAAAAGGAGTATCTCTGTTACTCTGAATCATCATCACAGCAGGAGAGAGTGATGTCTGATCACAGGCTGTACTGGTTACTCAGACAGGAGTGCAGGAGGAGTATCTCTGTTACTCTGAATCATCATCACAGCAGGAGAGAGTGATGTCTGATCTCAGGCTGTACTAGTTAGTCAGACAGGAGTGCAGCAGGAGAATCTCTGTTACTCTGAATCATCATCACAGCAGGAGAGAGTGATGTCTGATCTCAGGCTGTACTAGTTACTCAGACAGGAGTGCAGCAGGAGAATCTCTGTTACTCTGAATCATCATCACAGCAGGAGAGAGTGATGTCTGATCTCAGGCTGTACTAGTTACTCAGACAGGAGTGCAGGAGGAGTATCTCTGTTACTCTGAATCATCATCACAGCAGGAGAGAGTGATGTCTGATCACAGGCTGTACTGGTTACTCAGACAGGAGTGCAGCAGGAGAATCTCTGTTACTCTGAATCATCATCACAGCAGGAGAGAGTGATGTCTGATCACAGGCTGAAGTGTTGGTTTGGTGTGTTTATGATGAAGATGTGGACGAGTGTGATCTGAACCCGAACATCTGTCTGAGTGGAAAGTGTGAGAACACGAAGGGCTCGTTCATCTGCCACTGCCACCTGGGCTACTCTGTCAGGAAGGGAGCAACTAGCTGCACAGGTGAGTCACCTGCACACACTCATGCCTCCACACAGGTATGATCCGGTCTGAAGCAAAGCAGCGTCTCCTGACACCCAGAGGTAAGGACTGTCGCTCCTGCAGCACCTTCAAATCAGCACTGTAGCTCCTCATGTCCTGCAGGTTTTCTGGAGCTGTGAGAGGAGCAGCTGTTTGTCTGAGATACACTGCTGCTAAACGTGGCTGTGAGTGAGTGTGTGTGGGTAGTTGTGTTTGAGTGTGTATTGGTGGTGTGGGTAGTTGTGTGTGTGTGTGTATGAGTGTGTGTTGGTAGTTGTGTGTGTGTGTGTTGGTAGGTGTGTATGAGTGTGTGTTGGCAGTTGTGTTTGTGTGTTGGTAGGTGTGTATGAGTGTTTGTTGGTAGTGTTGGTAGTTGTGTGTGTGTGTGTGTTGGTAGGTGTGTATGAGTGTTTGTGGGTAGTTTTGTGTGTATGTGTGTGTGTGCTGGTAGGTGTGTGTGTGTGTGTGTGTGTTTGTGTGTTGGTAGGTATGTGTGTTGGTAGGTGTGTATGAGTGTTTGTGGGTAGTTGTGTGTATGTGTGTGTGTGTGTTGGTAGGTGTGTATGAGTGTGTGTTGGTAGTTGTGTGTGTGTGTGTGTTGGTAGGTGTGTATGAGTGTTTATGGGTAGTTGTGTGTGTGTGTGTGTGTGTTGGTAGGTGTGTTGGTAGGTGTGTATGAGTGTTTGTTGGTAGTGTTGGTAGTGGTGTGTGTGTGTGTTGGTAGGTGTGTGTTGGTAGGTGTGTATGAGTGTGTGTTGGTAGTTGTGTGTGTGTGTGTGTGTGTGTTGGTAGGTGTGTATGAGTGTTTGTTGGTAGTGTTGGTAGTGGTGTCTGTGTGTGTTGGTAGGTGTGTGTTAGTAGGTGTGTATGAGTGTTTGTTGGTAGTTGTGTGTGTGTGTGTGGTTGGCCCACACTCTGGGCCAACCAGCCCCAGCCTGACAAACACACATCAAAACATACACAGACACACATCCATCCAAACACATGTACACACACACACACACGAGCGTTCCCACAGAGCGTTCATGTTTTTCCCATTCCTTTGGAAGCGGACACCTCCGAGTCACCACTCTGGAATTCCAACTCTATAAACATAGAGGAGCTGAACACACTGCTGGGAAAAGCAAAGGCTAAGATGAGAGCCGTGTTAGTGATTGTTTGTGTGAGTGAGTCTCTGTGTTAGTGAATCTCTGTGTTAATGATTGTCTGTGTTTGTGAGTCTGTTTTTAAGTCTGTGTTAGTGAGTCTTTGAGTTAGTGGTTCTTGGTTTTAGTAGGTCTTTGTTTTGGTTATTCTCTGTGTTTGGGATTCTCTGTGTTGGTCAGTCTCTGTGCTGATGATTCTTTGTGTTTGTGATTTTCTGTGTTAGTGAGTCTCTGTGTTGGTAATATTCTGTGTTTATGATTTTCTGTGTTAGTAAGTCTCTTTTATTGAGTCTCTGTGTTAGTACATCTCTTTTTTGGTAATTCTTTGTGTTGCTGATTCTCTAGGTTAATGAGTCTGTGTGTTAATGATTCTCTGTGTTGGTAATTAGCAGCGGGGGTGTAGTGGCCCGGCTCTGGGGTTCAATCCAGACCATTGGAGACATTCTACACGTCCATGAGCTTCTGTTGGAAGAGATTCACTGAGCATGGTTTGTTATTCACAGATATTGACGAGTGTGAGATCGGAGCTCATAACTGTGCCCATCACGCTACCTGCACCAACACAGCTGGTAGCTTCACGTGCACCTGCGCACCAGGATGGATCGGGAACGGAGACGTGTGCACAGGTGAACCTCTCTCTGAGCTGATGTGGAGGAGGAGTGGACTCAGTTACCCTGCATGGCTTTGTCTCTGATCTCTCTGAACTGTGCTACAGATCTGGACGAGTGTTCTAACGTTACGCACCACTGCAGCCCCAACGCCGACTGCGTGAACACGGTGGGCTCCTACCGCTGCGTGTGCAAGGACGGATACACAGGGGACGGATTGTCCTGCACAGGTACGCAGTGGCCGACAGTCACTAGTGTGTGTGTTAGGATCATATAGAATACAGAAGACGGTAGGGTTTACACCTGCTCACTACATACAGGTATCAGGATTATATATGGAGACCAGAAGTACTAACACATCCCAGATACTTCAAACCAATACCAGTCCAATCAGAGCACTTCAGGAGGAGCTCTGAGACACGGCTCAGCAACATGTTCCTCCACTGTCAAAGCCTGTCTCTCCAAGATACGTTCCATAACCAGAACCTCTCCCAGGACAACCAGAACTTCTCCCAGTATAACCAGAACACTACCAGTACAACCAGACCTCAACCAGTACTACCAGAACTCTACCAGTACAACCAGAACTTCTCCCAGTACAACCAGAACCTCTACCAGTACAACCAGAATTACTCCCAGTACAATCAAAACTTTTCTTAATACAACCACAACTCCTCCCAGTGCAATCAAAATCCCTCCCAATACAACCCAAACTCCTCCCACTACAACCCAAACTCCTCCTGCTACAACCCAAACTCCTCCCAGTACAATCAAAACCCCTCACACTACAATCCAAACTCCTCCTGCTACAACCCAAACTCCTCCTAGTACAATCAAAACCCCTCACACTACAATCCAAACTCCTTCCAGTACAATCAAAACTTTTCTTAATACAACCACAACTCCTCCCAGTGCAATCAAATCCCTCCTAATACAACCCAAACCCCTCCCACTACAACCCAAACTCCTGCTACAACCAAAACCTTTCTTAATACAACCACAACTCCTCCCAGTGCCATCAAAATCCCTCCTAATACAACGCAAACTCCTCCCACTACAACCCAAACTCCTCCTAATACAACCAAAAACTTTCTTAATACAACCACAACTCCTCCCAGTGCAATCAAAACCCCTCCTAATACAACCCAAACTCCTCCCAGTATAACCCAAACCCCACCTAATACAACCCAGACCCCCCCTAATACAACCCAGACCCCTCCTAATACAACCCAAACTCCTCCTAATACAACCCAAACTCCTCCTAATACAACCCAAACTCCTCCCAGTACAACCCAAACCCCTCCTAATACAACCCAAACTCCTCCTAGTACAACCACAACCCCTCCCAGTACAACCCAAACCCCTCCTAATACAACCACAACTCCTCCCAGTACAACCCAAATCCCTTCTAATACAACCACAACTCCTCCCAGTACAACCACAATCCCTCCTAATACAACCACAACCCCTCCCAGTAAAACCCAAACCCCTCCTAATACAACCCAAACTCCTCCCAGTACAACCCAAACTCCTCCCAGTACAAACCAAACTTCTCATATAAACTGAGTCTACAGGTTAAGTGTATAACTCTAAATGTATGTATTGTGATAAATAAACTGAGTCTACAGGTTGAGTGTATAACTCTAAATGTATGTATTGTGATATAAACTGAGTCTGCAGGTTAAGTGTATAACTATAAAATGTAGGTATTGTGATATAAACTGAGTCTAAAGGTTAAGTGTATAACTATAAAATGTAGGTATTGTGTTATAAACTGAGTCTACAGGTTAAGTGTATAACTATAAAATGTAGGTATTGTGATATAAACTGAGTCTAAAGGTTGAGTGTATAACTCTTAATGTAGGTATTGTGATATAAACTGAGTCTATAGGTTAAGTGTATAACTATAAAATGTAGGTATTGTGATATAAACTGAGTCTAAAGGTCGAGTGTATAACTCTAAATGTAGGTACTGTATATAAACTCGTGTTAAGTGGGATTGATCCAGTGTTCTGTAAAGCTTGGTTTGGTTTAGTGTGTGTGTTAATACTGATTCTTGTTTCAGACACTCGCTCTGGTAACTGTTACCTGAATGTGCGTTCCCCTGGTGACGCCTCTGAGAGTCTTGCCTGTTCCAATGAGATCGGAGTGGGTGTGTCTAAAGTCTCCTGCTGCTGCTCAGTGGGACAGGGCTGGGGAACTCCCTGTGAAGCCTGTCCTCCACTCAACTCCTGTGAGTGTAATAGGCGTACGCGCTGGTGCTGAGTCATAGTTCTTATCATCTTCTGTTCTCCACCGGTCAATCAGAGACAGTGGACAGAGGTGGCTTTAAAGCTCCAGAGAAGCTAAAGTTATTCTGATGAGATTCATGTGTTCGTCTAGGTAAACAGGTGAACATGCTGTCTCTGCAGTCACGTCCCCGGCAGTTGTTTTTTAAGTGCTGATGTTCTTTAATGGCCTGTGTTCTTCTGCAGCTGAGTATAGGTCTCTGTGTCCTGGTGGAGAAGGATTCAGATCCAATCCCAGTAGTGCTATACTGGAGGGTGAGTTTACACACACATCCTCACATCCACTGTGAGATAACTTGATCATGTCTGTGTTTTCAGTCCTGTTCTCTTTGACGCAGATGATTCCAGTGATCTGAACACCAAACAGACAAATATCAGTCTACAGTTTCTCATTAGGTTGAGTGTATAACTCTAAATGTAGGTCATGTATATAAACTGAGTTACAGTTTCTCATTAGGTTAAATGTATAATTCTAAATGTAGGTATTGTATATAAACTGAGTTACAGTTTCTCCTTAGGTTGAGTGTGTAACTCTAAATGTAGGTATTGTATATAAACTGAGTTACAGTTTCTCATTAGGTTGAGTGTGTAACTCTAAATGTAGGTATTGTTTATAAACTGAGTTACAGTTTCTCATTAGGTTGAGTGTATAACTCTAAATGTAGGTATTGTATATAAACTGAGTTACAGTTTCTCATTAGGTTGAGTGTGTAACTCTAAATGTAGGTACTGTATATAAACTGAGTTACAGTTTCTCATTAGGTTGAGTGTATAACTCTAAATGTAGGTACTGTATATAAACTGAGTTACAGTTTCTCATTAGGTTGAATGTATAACTAAATGTAGGTACTGTATATAAACTGAGTTACAGTTTCTCATTAGGTTGAATGTGTAACTAAATGTAGGTACTGTATATAAACTGAGTTACAGTTTCTCATTAGGTTGAATGTGTAACTCTAAATGTAGGTATTGTATATAAACTGAGTTACAGTTTCTCATTAGGTTGAATGTGTAACTAAATGTAGGTATTGTATATAAACTGATTTACAGTTTCTCATTAGGTTGAATGTATAACTAAATGTAGATATTGTATATAAACTGAGTTACAGTTTCTCATTAGGTTGAATGTATAACTCTAAAGGTAGGTATTGTATATAAACTGAGTTACAGGTTTCTCATTAGGTTGAATGTATAACTCTAAATGTAGGTACTGTATATAAACTGAGTTACAGTTTCTCATTAGGTTGAATGTATAACTAAATGTAGATATTGTATATAAACTGAGTTACAGTTTCTCATTAGGTTGAATGTATAACTCTAAATGTAGGTATTGTATATAAACTGAGTTACAGGTTTCTCATTAGGTTGAATGTATAACTCTAAATGTAGATATTGTATATAAACTGAGTTACAGTTTCTCATTAGGTTAAGTGTATAACTTTAAATGTAGGTATTGTATATAAACTGAGTTTAAAGGTTGAGCATATAACTTTAAATGTAGGTATTGTATATAAACTGAGTTACAGTTTCTCATTAGGTTGAATGTATAACTCTAAATGTAGGTATTGTGATAAACTGAGTCTACAAGTTGAATATATAACTAATTGTAGGTACTGTATGCGAACTGAATTTACAGGTTGAGTGTATAACTCTAAATTCTGCTACTGTTTATACACTGAGTCTACAGGTTTAGTGTATACTCTAAATGTAGGTATTGTGATATAAACTGATTCTACAGGTTAAGTGTATAACTCAATGTATGTATTGTCATATAAACTGATTCTACAGGTTGAGGGTATAACTCTAAATGTAGGTATTGTGATATAATTTAAGTCTACAGTTTGAGTTTATAACTCTAAATGTAGGTATTGTATATAACCTGAGTTACAGTTTCTCATTAGGTTGAATGTATAACTCTGAATGTACGAATTGTATATAAACTGAGTTACAGTTTCTCATTAGGTCGAATGTATAACTCTAAATGTAGGTATTGTGATATAAACTTAATTTACAGGTTGAGTGTATAACTCTAAATATAGGTATTGTGATATAAACTTAGTTTAAAGGTTGATCATATAACTTCAAATGTAGGTATTGTATATAAACTGAGTTACAGTTTCTCATTAGGTTGAATGTATAACTCTTAATGTAGGTATTGTGATATAAACTGAGTCTATAGGTTAAGTGTATAACTATAAAATGTAGGTATTGTGATATAAACTGAGTCTAAAGGTCGAGTGTATAACTCTAAATGTAGGTACTGTATATAAACTCGTGTTAAATGGGATTGATCCAGTGTTCTGTAAAGCTTGGTTTGGTTTAGTGTGTGTGTTAATACTGATTCTTGTTTCAGACACTCACTCCGGTAACTGTTACCTGGATGTGCGTTCCCCTGGTGATGCCTCTGAGAGTCTTGCCTGTTCCAATAAGATCGGAGTGGGCGTGTCTAAAGTCTCCTGCTGCTGCTCAGTGGGACAGGGCTGGGGAACTCCCTGCGAGGCCTGTCCTCCACTCAACTCCTGTGAGTGTAATAGGCGTACGGGAATCTGCGCTGGTGCTGAGTCATAGTTCTTATCATCTTCTGTTCTCCACCGGTCAGTCAGGGACAGTGGACAGAGGTGGCTTTAAAGCTCTAGAGAAGCTAAAGTTATTCTGATGAGATTCATGTGTTCTTCTAGGTAAACAGGTGAACATGCTGTCTCTGCAGTCACGTCCCCGGCAGTTGTTTTCTAAGTGCTGATAGATAGATAGACAGATAGATAGATAGATAGATATATACTTTATTGAAAACAATAAGGTAAATAAAAGTTAAATAGTGTTTAAATAGTTTAAATAGTCTCCTCAGCTCACCTCTGACCTGCTCAGCAGTCTGCTGCGTGTGAAGAGGGTGTGAATCGGGGGAGCTTTAATGGCCTGTGTTCTTCTGCAGCTGAGTATAGGTCTCTGTGTCCTGGTGGAGAGGGATTCAGATCCAATCCCAGTAGTGCTATACTGGAGGGTGAGTTTACACACACATCCTCACATCCACTGTGTAACTTGATGTCTGTGTTTTCAGTCCTGTTCAATCAAAACTGAACAGAATAGCACACCATGAAGAATGTTTCAGGAACACCTGTTTTGTTGATCTTAAGAGATTAGAAACATCATGCCCTCTGTCTTTCCACTAATCAGCCACAAGCTCCCTTCACCTCCAGTCACCTTCCCATTTCATTCTGTGCAGCTCAAACTGGACTGTGAACAGAGGCGTTCAAAATAAATCATACTGATCAATACAATCGATCAATCATCTGACCTTCATCTACCATGTAGCTAAGCCAGTACAGAACTAAGGGAGCCCTGTAGAAATGGGTTGTGGTTGAAAGACAGTAAAACCTCTGTAGTTCTCAGTGGTGTCTCACTACAGAAGAAGGTGATCATAAAGAGGTTCTCCAGTTCCACCGTTGCTGTCTGATTTTAGGATCTGAAGGAGCCCTTAGCTGTGACAGCCATGAAAATAATTTTAGGAGGAACTTGTTTGAATATGAGAACAGTTTTTCCATTCGTAGGTTTAAAAGACTTACATCTGATCTATAACAGAAACACATTACTGTTTATACCATATACAATTCTCTTTACAAATCCTTTCATATACATTACACTTTCCTAAATATATTAAGATTGAATATTAATAATTCCTATATGTTTAAATATTGTTGTGTTATATGTGTTGTGTGTGTATATAATGTTGTATAATGTAATGAATGTTGTGTGTGTTGTGTGTGTATATAATGTTTTATAATGTAATGAATGTTGTGTGTGTGTTGTGTGTATATAATGTTTTATAATGTAATGAATGTTGTGTGTGTTGTGTGTATATAATGTTTTATAATGTAATGAATGTTATGAGTGTGTTGTGTGTATATATGTTTTATAATGTAATGAATGTTGTGTGTGTATATAATGTTTTATAATGTAATGAATAATGTGTGTGTGTTGTGTGTATATAATGTTTTATAATGTAATGAATGTGTGTGTTGTGTGTGTATATGTTTTATAATGTCATGAATGTTGTGTGTTGTGTGTGTATATAATGTTTTATAATGTCATGAATGTTGTGTGTGTTGTGTGTGTATATAATGTTTTATAATGTCATGAATGTTGTGTGTTGTGTGTGTATATGTTTTATAATGTAATGAATGTTGTGTGTGTTGTGTGTTTGTATATAATGTTTTATAATGTAATGAATGTTGTATGTGTTGTGTGTGTATATAATGTTTTATAATGTCATGAATGTTGTGTGTGTTGTGTGTGTATATAATGTTTTATAATGTCATGAATGTTGTGTGTGTATATGTTTTATAATGTAATGAGTGTTGTGTGTATATAATGTATAATGTAATGAATGTTGTGTGTGTGTTGTGTGTATATAATGTTTTACAATGTAATGAAGATTGTGTGTGTGTTGTGTGTGTATATGTTTTATAATTTAATGAATGTTGTGTGTGTTGTGTGTATATAATGTTTTATAATGTAATGAATTATGTGTGTGTGTTGTGTGTATATAATGTTTTATAATGTAATGAATTATGTGTGTGTGTGTTGTGTGTATATGTTTTATAATGTAATGAATGTTGTGTGTGTACATCATGTTTTATAATGTAATGAATGTGTGTGTGTTGTGTGTGTATATCATGTTTTATAATATAATGAATGTGTGTGTATGTAGTGTTTTATAATGTAATGAATGTTGTGTGTGTATATCATGTTTTATAATGTAATGAATGAGTGTGTGTGTGTGTATGTAGTATTTTATAATGTAATGAATGTGTGTGTGTTTTGTGTATATAATGTTGTATAATGTAATGAATGTTGTCTGTGTGTATATAATGTTTTATAATGTAATGAATGTTGTGTGTGTATATAATGTTTTATAATGTC